>JANAVB010004599.1:11966908-12269893 GCA_029216955.1 Iris pallida | reverse complement strand
GGAAGAGAGATATTAAAGAGAGAGAGAGGGGGCTACCATTCGGCTGTGAGGGGGTTGAGGTGGGGTGGAGTAGATGATGGGAAGGAGAGAGAGTGTGAGAGTTATTTAAAAGAAGAGAGAATTAATATATATATATGTATATATATATATAAGATAAAGGAAATGAGATATTTATATATATATAGATATTTTTGAGTAGGAGAAAAAAATAGGAAAATATCAGTGGGGGCAGGGGCAGACATGAAGGGGGTCACACCACACTGGGTTGGGCGTTGGGCCAAGTTTGGACAAAGTCGAAGCCAATATTTAATTAAAATAATAAATTAAATCAATTAATTCATGGATGAATTGGGGGCACAAGAGAGATCAATTTGATAGCGCGCAAGTGGCACGTGCATAGTAGGCTCAAAACAGGCCAGGGCCATATATTGGGTCGACTGGATTGGACCGATGTCGGGCCCGGAAATTAAGTTGGAAATTAAATCACGAATTACGGCAGACGATAAATTGGTCTAAATTGACCCGAAGTTGCGCGAATCAAATGGAGCACAAGGGAATAAGTTCGGGTGGGACACGAAATATCAATATGAAGATAATCTCGTCTACTACAAACTTCAAGAAGGAAGTTTCCAGAGACTGGCGTCCCTGATGCTCTAGAATTCCAAGTCACGGTAAAGAGCATTTAAAGATCAAAATTAATTATATAGTAATGAATTATTGAAAATAATTCATTAGAAAATTCGAAAAATAATTTGGGAAATTCAGGGGGCTTACATCCTACCCACCTTATAAAAATTTCGTCCTTAAAATTAAAGGTTGGTAGGCAATATTTTAGGCACGAGTTTGAGGCAAGATAAAATATATAGTTATGATCGTTAAAATCACGGTCAAGGAAATTCCAAGTTGTCTTAGTCATGCCCAATCATCTAGGCACGACTAATCACAAGGAATTTGGATGTAATCAGGAAATGAAATCAGGGTCGAAAAGAGTTTAGACACGAGTGTCCAAAATCCAAACATGATCAAAATCAGAAGGCAATACACGAGGGTTAATAACATTGAAATCCAACCACGATAAAGAAATTTGTCTCAACACGATCTAAGTTGATCAACTTTCGAGTAAATCAGAATTTGGGCAAGATGGAGAATAAGATCAACGAAGGCTGGGCACGAGAATCCAAGGATGGAAATCCAGGTCCCAATGGAAATTGGAACTCATTCAAGTCTAGTCAGCAACCAAGACTCTTAGGCACGATAAACAAGACGACCAAAATTGATTGGTCATGGACAGAAGGGAATCAAAATCTTAACAGTATCGAAATTTAAGAAACAATTGAGATGTGAAAATTTCAAAATTTTCAGAGTTTTCAAGTGTAGATGACAGATGTAGATACGAGATAGTGGATTGGTGTAATCAAGACATAGCTAATCAAGACAAAAGAAATGACGGTAAGAAAGAAAAAATCATCATGCGATGGGAACGAAAATAATGATAGACAAGAAATAATGGTAGGAATTATCTTGCTCCATTTGTAAAAGAAGTAAATCAACTTAAGATATGACCTGATAACCATACACGTCTATCTAAACCATGCTGCCAGAATTTTTGCCACGTTAGTAAACATAGCTGCAATAAACGATAGAGTCCATAACTAGGGTATACACCCTAAAATCATGTCATCTAGATTCCTTACCACGCCAACCGGTATGGCTGCAAGAGAATCTAAATGCCATAACCATGATAGTATATCCAAAATCAGGCTCCATGTCCTTGTCAGGCTAGCTAATATGACTGCGATAAATTCTAAATTCCATAAATAAAATAGACATTTATCGTTTCCGTCGCCCTCATAAAATATGTTTATCAGAATATCTTAACTCAATCCAGAGAAACCTATCTTCAAACCAATCAAAATCGAAGTCAACAACGAACATCAAGATTCAAAATTCCAACAATGAATCAAGGATAAGTAGATGGAAACTAACGGAACAGATTTCGAGATAGGGTTTAGAAGAAAATTCTCAGGAGATGTCCAAAGGTACTATCTATGTCAAGATAAAGGAAATCATTGGAATATAATCTAAAACAATCTCAACCTGATATGAGACTGGTAAATCATATTCTCGTCTCGACCTAGAAGATATATAAGTTCAACTTATACCTTCCTTCTGGGGTCCACAAACTCATTCCAAGAAAGAATAAAGTTGATAACGAACAGATGTTTCAGAAATCAGGACGGACAGAACAAATGGAAAAAGTTTCGAAAAGTTAGAAATAAGATTCCCAGGGGTCATCCCTAGAATCTACCAAGAGTTCCTAATATGTGACTGAGTACCAAATTCCTAAAATATTCCATGACTCAACCTTAATCCTAGGGCAGGCTCGCAGTAGTATAAAAAAAAGTTCAAGTACTACCACGACTTCGCATTAATTGCAAAGAATGACCTGCATGGGCCACCACTAAAAACGTGTCACGACCCGCACCCGGATATACGGATACGGATACGTGGGCCACGCCCAGCCTACGCCGCAGTATCGGTGGTAGAACGCTGTCAAGTATACTATACTAACTACAACATCTAAGAATCCATAACTAGAAATGTACTCATGTCACATCACGAAAACTAAGGAAGATAAGACAAGAATTAATAGCAATATCACTAGAACAACTAGAATCTATGATGATCATAAGACAGGAAAATAAAGAAGGAACAACAAGACTAACTAAAGATATCTACCAGGCAACTCATAGAGAAGAATAGTGGAAACCACCTCAGCTAGCATCAACATCTGTAATATTTTCATAACATATCCAGTCAGGAGCGGAACGAGTACAATACATCTCACGCAGTTCATATCATGTTGGGAAATGTAAAGCATGCATAGAGTAAGATACATAGACTGTAAAGAATATATGTAAAAATGAGAGAGATTTGATAACTGGAAATATCTATATATATGATAAGTAAGAACTGCAGGTAACCTGTGATTTAGAGCATGATATGGTTATATAAACGGATTTAGGACATATACAAGATTTCACAAGAATTTGTACAAGATGGAATTTGATCACATAACCATTTCCTACTCACCCTCCCCAATCAATACACAAGGATCCAGTCAAGTTACGTTACTTTGTACAAGAGATTTTTATCATGTTTGCTCACGTGATCATGAGAGTACAAGATTGCACAAGAGTATACATGAAAGCGGTGTACATGAAATACAAGATGTTCGTGAAAAGCACATGACAACTGTATCTGATGCACCCCGAGGGAGATAACATCGCATAACAAGATCCATATAGTACCAATCCGTGATAATGACGTGACAGCATCATGTAAAGTAATCTAAAGCAAGAATATAAGTCCTAACAAGCATGAAAAGATCAGAGAATGTACTCGTCTGCGGTCCTGAGCTGTTAAATGGGGTCGATGCTCAGAGTGATGCCACAGACCTAGAGATAAGATATATATAAGCTAATTAGGGTTCAACAGTGTTAGGCTTGATTCTATAGTATAAGCTACACAATCTAGGTCAGACTCAGTCAACTAAGTCAAACTAGGTCACACTGAGTCAATGGTTGACTTACAGTTGACTTTTGGTCAACTGGTCAACTATGGTCAACTCTAGGTCAAAACTAGTTTAACCTAGGTCAAATGTTGACTCTACTTCGACGTTTAGTCAAAGCAGTCAACCATGGTCAAACAGGGTCAAGGCTAGTCTCTATAAACATCTACAAGGTCAACCCATCAATTTTAGTGATTGTGAAATCACCGAAATCGATGGAACTCAAAATACCACAAAAGGAGAAGGATTATAATAATAGGGTAAAAACCTACAGATGTTGTCGGATGATAAAACTAACATCACCAACGTGCCCAGAATGGTCAAATCAGCTAGGATAGCCTGTCCAAAAGTCCAATTTGGATACAGGGGCAAAATGGTAATTTTGGGCCAAAATGATGTCCGCCGTCGGACATACTTTGCACCAAAAAACGTGTCAGAATAGAAGTCTACAAAACCTAGCAAATTATATGTCCACGAATCCAGAATGATGATACGAACCCAACGGTATGTCCGAAATAGAATTCCGATGTGCCGATCTCAAAATGATACGTTGACGCAGACACTTAGTATCCGGTTTGCACGGAAATGCGTGCCGGAGTAAATGTTTTCAAAATTCATAAAATTATATGTCAACGAGTCCAGAATGACGATACGAACTCAACGGTATATCCAGAATTGGATTCCGATGAGCCGATCTCAAAATGACCCGCTGACCCGAATATTGGTATCCGACTTGCACCGAAATGCGTGCCGAAACCAATGTCCACTAAAACTTAGCAAATTATATGTCAACGAGTTCAGAATGACGATACGAACTCAACGGTATATCCGGAGTTGGATTCCGATGAGCCGAACTCAAAATGACCCGTTGACCCAGAAAGTGGGACCCGCTTTGCACCGAAATACGTGCCAGGGCCCACGTTCTCCAAATCAAGCAAACTTTATATGAAAACATGCCAGAACGACGCCACGAGTCTACTGGTGGTGTCAGAAATTGAATCCGGAGTCTCGGGTTCAAAAATAGAATTAAACAAGTGCAACACTAAGAATTCGAACGGCCAACTTTGGCGTCGAATTCGACCGACCTAACAAACTCAAACTGAAATGAAATCTAAAGGGGGCAAGAAGAGGGTTATACCAGTTGTGCACCGGAACTGGTAGCACGCAAAACGGACCTGCGGTGGAGGAGATACAAGCTGACGAAGTTGTCCCCACGAAACTGTCCAAATTTAATACAATTTAAACGGTCAACTTGGTGGCCGGTTTTGATGTATCAAACGACGAAATTAACGGTTCAAACTTGACAGAGGTGAAGAGGGATATACCGAGATTGAGACGGAGCAAGGAGTTCGCCGATCCAACGGTCGGATCTCCCGAAAAACGTGCGTGAAGTTGCTGTTCAAAATGTACCGCGCGCGTCGACGGAATCCCGGGAAAAATGCGCGAATCGCCTCGACGGCGCGTCCCGGAGGACGTTGGCCGCCACGGGAGGGTGCGGGGGTGTGCGCCCGGCCTGGGGGGGGCTCGCTGGCGGTTCGCCGGAGTGGGGATGGCCGGCCACGCGGCGCACGGCGACCCGCTGCTGTGCGCGCGCACTGTCGCAGCCCTGCTGCGAGCTGCTGCTGCAGCAGCCATGGCACGCCGGCCACGGGGTGGCGCACGGCGGCCAGGCGGCGCGGCGCAGCGGCGGTGGCGCGGTGGTGTGCGGGTGGTGGAGGTGGTGGAGATGATGTTAGTGGTGATGGTGGTGTTGGCTAATGGAAGATGATGATGATGATGGTGGGAGTGAAGTGAAGAGGAGGAGAGTGAGCTCGGGATGAGGGGAGGGGTCGGCCATGGAGGAAGAGGAGGTCGGCTGAATGATGATGGAGAGGGGCGAAGTGTGCTCTTGGTGAGTTAATAATGAGAGAGTGTGAGAGAAGAGTTGTATATATATATATATCATATATAGAAAGAGAGAGAGAGAGAGAGAGAGAGGGGGAGAGAGAGAGTGAGAATAGAGATATTTAGAGAGAAAGAGAGAGAGATAGGGATGGGGGGCTGCTCGTACAGCAAGGGGGGAAGTGTTGAGTGTGATGGGGGTGGTGAGTGTAAGGAGGGGGTGAGAGTAAGAGAGATATGTGTGTGTATATATATATAACATATATATATAAAGAGAGAAGGGTGAGAATAAAGAGAGTGAGAGGAAGAGAGATATTAAAGAGAGAGAGAGAGGGGGCTACAATTCGGCTGTGAGGGGGTTGAGGTGGGGTGGAGTAGATGATGGGAAGGAGAGAGAGTGTGAGAGTTATTTAAAAGAAGAGAGAGAATTAATATATATATATATATATGTATATATATATATATAAGATAAAGGAAATGAGATATTATATATATATATAGATATTTTTGAGTAGGAGAAAAAAAAATAGGAAAATATCAATGGGGTGCAGGGGCAGACATGAAGGGGGTCACACCACACTGGGTTGGGCGTTGGGCCAAGTTTGGACAAAGTCGAAGCCAATATTTAATTAAAAATAATAAATTTAAATCAATTAATTCATGGATGAATTGGGGGCACAAGAGAGATCAATTTGATAGCGCGCAAGTGGCACGTGCATAGTGGGCTCAAAACAGGCCAGGGCCATATATTGGGTCGACTGGATTGGACCGATGTCGGGCCCGAAAATTAAGTTGGAAATTAAATCACGAATTACGGCAGACGATAAATTGGTCTAAATTGACCCGAAGTTGCGCGAATCAAATGGAGCACAAGGGAATAAGTTCGGGTGGGACACGAAATATCAATATGAAGATAATCTCGTCTACTACAAACTTCAAGAAGGAAGTTTCCAGAGACTGGCGTCCCTGATGCTCTAGAATTCCAAGTCACGGTAAAGAGCATTTAAAGATCAAAATTAATTATATAGAAATAAATTATTGAAAATAATTCATTAGAAAATTCGAAAAATAATTTGGAAAATTCAGGGGGCTTACACCTTTCCCTTCTTGCCTTTTGAATTTCGAATTTCGAATGTTGTTTTTTGGAGCCCCTTGGAGCTCGTCCAGCATGTGGGCCCTGTGTTCTGCTCCTTGTGAGCTGTTTGCTTTAATAAAATTTCCTTTTCCTAATATATATATATATATATATATATATATATATATATATATATATATATATTTGAAGCAATGGGTACTTGTGGCGAACTCGCCTCCACTGAGGCTCGAACTCCCGACCACTTGGGCCGCATGCATCTCTCTTAACCACTAGGCTAGAGGTCATTTGCATATATATATATATATATATATATATATATATATATATATATATATATATATGAAGGATCCTCATTCCTTTAATTTTGCATCTCCCATGCATCCATATGATAACATCCGTTGGATCTTGTTTAAGTCATCTATTCTTAACCGTTGAAGAATTAACGGTTAAAATTAGATGACTTAAACGAGATCCAATGAATGTTAAAGAGGGGATCCATGAGGGATACAAAAGTGAGGAGATGTAGATCCCTCCTCATATAGAGGAAGGATTCACATTCCCTTACTTTTGCATCCCGATGATAACACTCGTTGGATCTTATTTGAGTTATCTAATCTTAACCATTAAAATATCAACGGTTAAGAATAGATAACTCAAACAAGATCCAACGGATGTTAAAGAGGGGATGCAAAAGTGAGGGAATGTGGATCTCTCCTCATATAGAGGAAGGATCCACATCCTTTTACTTTTGCATCCCTGCCCCATGCATCCCCATGATAACACCTATTGGATCTTGTTTAAGTCATCTAATTTTAACCATTAAAAAATTAACGGTTAAGATTAGATAACTTAAACAAGATCCAACTGATGTTAAAGAGGGGATGCAAAAGTGATGATATATATATATATATATATATATATATATATATATATATAGAGAGAGAGAGAGAGAGAGAGAGAGAGGAAGGAAAATATATATATATATATATATATATATATATATATATATATATAGAGGAAGGATCAAGATTCCCCACACTTTTTGCATCCCCAAGCATCCCCCTATTTACACCGTTGGATGGTGCTTTAAGACATCTAATCTTGACCGTTGATTTACCAATGGTTAAGATTAGATGACTTAAAGCACATCCAACAGATGTGAACATGGGGATGCATGGGGATGCAAAAAGTGTGGGGATGCCTATCATTCCTCATATATATATATATATATATATATATATATATATATATAGAGAGAGAGAGAGAGAGAGAGAGAGGGAGGGATCCGCATCCCCTCTATTATGTATCCCCTCTTTTCTAGCCATAGGATTATATCTCATAACCTTTTTTGTAGCCGTAGGATTAAATCTCATATCTTAAGATAGATTAAGAAAAAAATCTCTCTCTCTCTCTCTCTCTCTCTCTCTCTCTCTCCTCCCAATTCGTACGGGATCCTCTCTCCTTCCACTCATCCGCGGGATCTTCTCTCAGAAGGGAAAAAAAAAAACATCGCGGTGTCCGTCGGCAGGGGAAAAAAAGAGGTGACGGTCTCCTTCCCCTCTTCTCCCTCTCCCTTCTACGTATTTCTTCTCTTAGATGTTTTTTTAGATTTTGCAATTTTTTGGTTTTTGATATCAGTAGAAAAAATAATACTATATTTTCTGGTTTATACCGACTTTCTATATTTTTTTTAGATTTAAGATTTCTTAAAATTAGATTGCAGTCGATTATGGCATATTCGGAGACGAGCAATATTATAGTTGTCGATCATAGCAAACTCGGAGATGACGAGCAATATTATATGTGTCCTCTATGTAAAAATTGGAGACGACATGGCAAAATTGGAGACGAAGTGTCCGTTATGATAACATTATTGTCTTTACAATGTGTTTTTTCTTTTCTATATTTGGGAGGAGAGACTACAATATATGTAGTGGATGAACTGACATGTTGTGTTCGCTATGTATTATAAGATTATGGAGAACCAAATCAATTTAGACTCGCATGAGATCGAGCTCCACTTTGTAGAAAAGTAGCTCCTATGTACCTTATACTATACAATTATCATTTAAATAATTAGAACTTTGGCCATGATTACTTGTATCATATTAAAATTTTCAACTTCACTTGCAGTGTCTCTCCCACCCATATCATGCTTTGACTCGACCAAGTAAAATTGTAGATTATTCCAACATATGAACGCAGGTCTTGAATTTGTACGATAAATTAATTATCTTGATTATTTTTTTATTTTTCAAGGGTTATGGATATTCGACATTCACAACATAAGTTTCTGCAAGCTGTCTTACATCTTGCTTTATTTCAAGACCAAAAACAGTTCTAAGCTTGTTTTCGAGAAGCTGATTAAAGGAAGAAACCTAGTTTCAAGAGGTGAGTAAACATATTGATCAGAACCATGTCATTTGGGTTCTACAGTTCTGCACCTGCAATAAGAACCAAAAACTAGCGAAAATGGTCTTATTTCTCCAACAAATAAGTCAACCATGTCTTTGTGTTGTAGTGATTTGTCACCCTCACAACTTGCTTCTCCACCACACCACATCTAGGCATGCAACGAGAACTCTGAAGCAACATAATTATACATAAAACCAAAACAATCCCCCAAACACTCTCTTCTCTTCCCGAGAAAATCTGAATCCACAATATATCATTGCCTAACCAAATAAAAGAGAATATGGATTATGAAATTACATTCAGTGTGGAGGAAAACACCCTGCCTCTACATTGCACACATTTGCTATCATAATGTTCCATTATTACTGAACTGGAAAGAGACTTGTGATCTGTCTATAGCTGACATGTTCAACTTCTGGCCAATTGAAGGTTTTAATAAATGAAAAGGTATGTTATCGCTGAGCTGAAAATGGAAAAAGATATATAAAAAGAATAAACCTCCTGTACAAACTCTCTTACATTGTGTAATAGCCCAGAAATTCCTATCGAGCTTCTGAAGAATTACAAATCTAATTACAAAAAGAATGATGTATGTTACACATGTTTACCCTCATGTAAACCACATACAGGTTCACTCACAGTTACAATTTTCCTCCATAACTCTAATGGAACACTTGAGTATATCTTCATCTGTAGGAATGTGTCCTACTGGTATGCTTTAAGTATCCTCTGCGAAAGCTCTGTGTATAAAATCCTTGAAGCACTTTGAGTACCGCCTCGGATCCACAGCAGATATTGAGGTTGGGTCATACTGGAAGGACTTGTATGCATGCTCAAGCTTCTTACTGATATCATAGTCTTGAAGTATGTTTATGATGCCAAAGAACAATACCACATCATATAACACTCCAGTGGGTTCTCCAATCAGCTGGGGCTCACCATTGTTTCTTCTTACTGTCTTTTCAACTCTAACAGGCCTGTTTATGCCTAATCAGATTGTTCCCAACCTAAAGTACAAGTGTATTTCTTTATAAAAAAAATTGTTCCAAATTGAGATGTATGGTACATTACTTGGAGATGAAATGTTGTTTCACTGAATCATTTGTATGGAAGCACTACAAGTGCCATAAATTGTTACAAATCATGCAGTAAAATTATATAGAAAGTAAAAAAATGGTTCACTTGGCTTCATGCTTGCAAAATCACAAATCTGCCACTTGTGCATAAAACCAAAATAAAGAAAACCAAATAACAACTCGTCAATTCTGAAACCACTCACTATCATAAAGCATTTTTATCATCACAACCAAAAAAACAAATGAAAACAGAGTAGATATTAAGACTGCAAAACCCATAGGCGAGCAATGGAAGAGCCAAACATCAGTAACAAAGAACCCAACCATGAAAAAGCCAACAATTTGCAGAATTAAGTCTCCAGTTAAGCAAAGATATCAAAGGCAAGCATAACAAAGCTTGTAAAAGATATCACTCAAAACCAGCACAACCCATGCAAGAATGAAGAGTAGTATCAAAATCCAATAACAAATTCCAAGTAACATGAGCTTAAACTTAAATTGAGAAAAAAAAAACCAATCTAAATGGAAAGTAAAAAACATGATATAGGTGAAGACGATGATAGCCAATATCAATTATTCCAACTTGATTTCATTTCAACTGCTTTGTTCTCCAATTCTACAAGCATGTATGTTTATTGCAGCGATGATAGCCTCGTTGGTCTCCTCCCTCAATGTCAGGATAGCCATGCTCCTGCACCAACAATCACAATTATAATTAGTATGGAAATAGATATTTAACGTGAGGAAATGAATATAATCATGAGTTGCGTGAATGTGGTACCCAAGTTGGTCCAAAAAATTATGTTTTTTGTGCCTGTCATATTCATATAATTAACCAGTAATGCCAAATTTAGTAAAGTAACTATCAAATATAATCAAGAACTTTTGCTAACACAACCATATGCAGCTTCTAATAACTTGCATTATTGACTAAAAACTTTTGCTAACACAACCATATGCAGGAAATCATAAAAATTACCAAGTTATTTCTTGTAACACCGCCATCATAGAAGTACTTCAAATATCTTCATGAACAAGCTTGTATGTTTGTTGCAAATTTGTAACATCATCCAAGTCTGTGAAAAGAGAAGAGTTAGAAGAAATACACGAAAACAAGAAAAGAAAAACAAACTACATAATATCTAAAGTAAAAAAAAAAAAAATACCGATTTGCTCTTGGTAACCTTTCTTCAAAATGCTTTTAGGATTTTTAGGGCAATTGCGACTATCATGACCAATGTTAATGCCTTTGCACATCTGACAAACTCTTGGTTTCTTTTGCTGAGTTCCTTTCTCTAGTCCACTCTTTATTCTTTCATAACTAGCACCTTCAACCTCATTTGCTTGGTTTGTCCTCTTCCTACCTTCCGTTTGTGAAACATGTGGATCGAGGAGTAACCCTTCAACTCTACTGTTACAAACCTCCATTATAGGCTCAGTTATAGGCTCATGGCCATTCTCCTTTCGAAGTAGAGTGTCATCTAATACTCGCAACTGTTCGAATAAATCGTGAAGTGTGTCTGCGCACAACTTAAATCCTTCACCAGATGCACTAGCCATATAAGAACACGGTGTTGCAGATTTCAAAAGATAAGATGCTCTTGATGCTCGTTCTCCAACATGAGGATTATTCATAATAATTCCTTCTTGAGAAACGATTTCAACCTTGTTGGCATCTTTTGTCCACCTCTTCAATATAAAATAAGAAGGAATCTCACTTAAGTAGAGTATATCAAAAACTCTACAGAGGTGTTTGCAGGGTATCCCTAGAAAAACAAACAATTGGCATCCACATGAACCCTCTATTGTACTCAAGTCCATCTTCACAACATACTCTTCCTTGCTGTCATTCTTGTAACGAACAATGTAGGTTTGAACATCACCATCTTTTCTATTTTCATCCACTCTAAGTCGACACGCTTCACTCAATTCTTCCTCAAACTTTCCAAACATATTCCTTGTGTAGATACGTGCACCATGAACTAAGAAATCATCCTTACTTTTCAAAATACGTTGTTTGTAAGTTGAGATGTAGTCCTCCTTTCGCTCATTCACATATATTGACTCCAATGCTTGATCATACTTTATAACAAATTCTTTTAAGGTTGTCTTCGTCGTAACAAAAGCATCGAAGAAAGAGTTAATACTTTCACTTCGTTGTGTTGTATTCATACCAGCAAAGAAGGTACTCCGACAATAGATCGGTATCCAACTATGACGAATCTCATATAATTCTTTCATCCACTCGTGGTCTACTAGATTATATTCATGCACCAAAGCAGTCCATTGATCTTCAAAATCTTCAATTGTATGTGTTTCACGAATGCACTGCTTCACTGCCTTCTTGAACCCTGAATATTTGAAATAAATATGTTAAACTTCTCTGCAAATTTCTTTTTGATGTGCCAAAGACAAAAATGATGACGAGTCTTAGGAAATACTTTTGCAACTGCATTACTCATAGCTCTATCTTGATCTGTAATGATGGAAACATGGTATTTCCCTTCCATAGCTTGAAGCCAATGCTTAAACACCCAAATAAAAGTGTCTTCGGCTTTATTTTCTATTAACGCACAACCAAAAAGAATTGATTGATGATGATGGTTCACACCCGTGAAGGGTCCAAACGGCATGAAATACTTGTTTGTTCTATATGTTGTGTCAAATATAACAACATCTCCAAATTGTTCATATGCCAAGTGCGACCGTCCATCAACCCAGAAAAAGTTAACTGCTCTTCCCTCTTCGTCTGTGTCAATTGCATAATAAAAATCTTTATTCCCTCGTCCCGTTTGTTGAAAATAGAGCCTCACAGAATCAGCATCCCCACAATCATTGATGGATGCTCTCACCCGCCTCAAATGATTATAAAGATCTTTGGCATTAAATTGGGTATTGGAGCATCTTCCAAAAAGTGCAGGGATCTTACTAATCTGAATATGTTCTTGACTAAAACTTTCTGTTAATGCTTTTGCAACTTCAGGCAAGTGTCTTCTAGATCTCATATGAATATGTTTAGTTGGGCTGACCAGGACATGATTGTGTACATCTTCAAACACATTGACCTTCCACAAGTTTGAATCTTTTATATTTTGGACGCACATCCTAGCCATACAACCACTTTTATGGTTGAAGTGCTTCTTCTGATTTTACGTTCTTCTTGTATGATCTTTTTCGGCTTGTAGGTTCCTTTACAATAGTATGTATATCTAACATTTTTTGGATCTGAGCGACTGTGTATTGATCGATTAGTAGCTTTCTTTCGAATGCTAAAACCATTATTGGCTGCATATTCTTGATAGCAAGTTTCTGCCTCTGGTAAGAAATTGAAAATCTTACCAACAAATAAAACTTGGTCTTCCACAACGCCTTTTTGTTTTGATACTTCTTTCGTTGTGTCTGTAGCTAGGTCGGTTGAATTTTGGACGCTTTCCACACTTGTCATTTCATTAAGCATAAATTCTGTTGAATATAAACCATATAAATTATAAACCATATAAATTTACATATAATTGCTTTTTGATGCTATAGCTAAAAAAATTTGGAATACATCTGGCTCATTTTTGTTGTCAATTTTAGATTGAATATGGTAAATATTCATAAAAAAATATATGATCCATAATATACACATAATGTTATCATAACAAACACAAAGACAATAATGTTTTCATAACATACAAAGACAATAATGTTATCATAAAAGACACGACAAAATCATAAGATCCATTAATTTAATCAGAGTATAAAGTTTTCATTTATCAAATTCTTGACAAATGTGACATTTACTAAAATTGGGACAATATGCTATCATAACATCAGTTTGCATTTATCAAATTCTTCACATCATTCAAACAAAGTCCATAACTTGTGTTTGGCAAACCTCATTTGTTATATATCAAGAAAATTGAATATTTTCAAAGTGCCATATTTTTGGCAAACCTAATAATTTATTCATTTTCCCTGCGTAGCATACCTTAATCATATATATTTTACAAAAAGTGTAATCAAATAACAAAATAGTATTTTTCATGAAAAAAATAACTATTTTTCGTGAAAAATAATGACAATCAAACACCCAAATTAAGTTTTTCATGAAAATTTATTTGATTTTCCACAAGAAATTGCAATGAAACACCTCCATTATGAAAAATTTAAAATTCCACGAAATTATTTTCCTAGTAAAATAATTTCGTGGAATTAAATTAAATTTTTTTCCCGCGTATTTTCCATATTGCAATCAAACACACCCTAAAATTCATCTCAAAAAACACTATAGTGTTTATGAGCCCCAATAAGTATTGTTTATGCAAGGGATAATTTTTCTGCCGATTATTCCCAAAGAAAAACTAAATAAATATATAGTGCTCATGCTTCAACAATTTTTTAAAGTCTTCAAGTTCATCTCTTGAATAATTATTATGTTCAACAATTACTATTACACATATTATATATAGAATTTTTCGACATCATTGCTGGATTTCAAACTTTTACATGTCCAGCTTCAATCTTTATTATGAAAGACTTATTTTTTCACCGATAGAAGAAATATAGATCTGATATCAAAAACCAAAAAATTTCTAAATCTAAGAAAACATCTAAGAGAAGAAATACGCAGAAGGGAGAGGGAGAAGAGAGGAAGGAGACCGTCACCTCTCTCTTTTTTCCCTGCCGACGGACATCGCAATGTTTTTCTTTTCCTTCTGAGAGATCCCACGGATGAGAAGAGAGAGGAAGGAGAGAGGGTCCCATACGTAGTGGGAGGAGAAAGAGGAGAGAGAGCGAGATTAGGATCTGATTTTTTTTCTTAATCTATCTTAAGATATGAGATTTAATCCTACGGCTACAAAAAAGGTTATGAGATATAATCCTACGGCTACAAAAGAGGGGATTGTAACCCCACCTTCCTGCCTAAATAAAATATAATAATTATTTGGTATTTATATGATTATTTAAATAAAAATTTATGATTTTAAATTAACAAAGTATATTTTTAGTATATAATTTTAAGTTTGATTTTTCTTCTTGGCCTTACTATATTCTTGGGCTTCTATTTATTGGTTTCTGTTAATTGGGCTTTGCCAATAAGCCATTCTTTCAGTTGTAGAGCCTGTGATGAGCACATCACAATTCTCTTTGAATCATAACCAACCATGAGTTGTGTATCAACATTTGAATTTTTCCTTCCTTCAGTATCACAGCCGCATACTCAAAGTGTTGGGCGCCAAAATTTCTTTTGCATCAAAAATTCTAACGGCCTATATAACCATTCCAAGTCTTCCTATCCTTCAAGCTCTGCTATAACAACTTTCTGTTCTGGCCAAACCAAGAAATCACTCCACCACTCCTCTCCTTTTTCTCCAGAATTCTAGCCCTAGATTCGTGGAACAGCCTATGACAATGATGGCAAATTCTTGCAGACGAATGAGCTACTCGATGAGCAGTGGCGACTAGACATTACTCTCCCAGTCGACGACGTGCAGGAGCTCTTCCGACGATTCTCGAAGAACTCACGGCGACCACGAGCTCGACGACTGTGTGGGTGCATCAACCTCTGATCCCGACGAATCCTCAGTGACGATGATGGCGGGAGAACTGACGATAAATTCTTGGTGAGTTTCCATTGATCTTCTCTTTCCCTTCACCACTTCCAATTTCGATTGATTGATTTTTGATCGATCTGAATTTTCAGATCGGACGAATCGACGTTTCTTTTTTATCAAACAGCATCAAATCTGTTTTGGCACTCAAGAGCTCGGGATCAACCCAAATTTTTGACTCCGGTAAGTATCAGTCCAAATCAAACTGATATTTCTGTAGGATCTGAGTAATCGGGGATCTGATTTCGGATTTCTGGATTTAGTGAATTAATTTGATCCTTCAAAATTCAAACATAACTCTGGAACTTTTCTGCTTCTTTCTGCCCATCAGGTGCTTGAACGGTTGCCTCAAAGAGCCTTAGTATCCGAACTGGACACATAGAGATCGTGTCCGACCGTGTGAGATTGTGTCCTCATCTCTGAACGGTTCTTCTATACTCAGGTAATATCTTACTCTCTTTAATGATTTGAGAACGTCTTGTTTTGCACTAGGATTGATAGCGGGGCAGGAATGTGAGCAGGGTGTGTGGGAATGCTTCGTTTGTGTCCAACCAATTGTGTCCAACTGGTGTGTGCCAGTGTCGGGGTCGTGTGCAGGAGATTGATGTAGGAATGGAGTTAGATTGGCATGGAGCAGGAGTCGAACAAATTGAAGGAATCGTTGGTTTGTGTAGCTGTGTGGGAGAAGATTTTGAACTCGAGTAGCCGTTGAGTTTAAACCAGATTCATTTTAAGTAGGGACTGGGCTTGTTTTGTAAGTTTTGTTAAGTTTGTTGCTGGGGGTATGTCATGTTCTTGCTGGTTTCTTTGTTTGCTGTTAGTTGGGCTGCAAGTTTATAGAGTTCGAATATGGGACCATTTCAGCTGGGTATTAGATGAATTCATCAGTGGGCTTCAAGCTATCTTGGTTAGGCTATGATGCTTGGGCCTGGACTTCAAAGTCCAGCTACACTATTTGTCAGTGTGACTATCCGATGGTTATGGTTAAATTAGTTTTGTTATCATTTGCTGGGTTGGGTTTTCAGTCAGTGTGGATTTTAATTGGTAGTTAAGTTTGTACAATATTTGGCTGGGCCGAACCGAGTCCACTAAACTGATTGGATGATTATTACTGTTATTGTCATTATTGCTAAAACACTATTTTGCTAGAATTATTTTTACTAAGTGAATGTATTTTCTAGTTTAACTAATAAATTATAGAATTTTGCTATAAAATTTTGTTAAGCTAAAACTATTTTTCCTACTAGTATTTATATAAAAGTATCTTTGATGGATACATAACAAATAGAATTTTTTTTTAGCTATAAATAATATTTACAAAAACTATGTTGGTAAGGTTTTACTAAATCTATTTTGTTACGATGCCAATATATATATAGTATTTTGCCAATAGGAAATATTCTTTCTAAATATTGATTTATCAAACCTAATTATTTTCAAGTCCTATAATATTATTTTCTTGCTAGTATTATCGATATTTTGGATTAGTAATATTGCTAGTCATTACGAATAGTTAGTGGTGTAAATAGCTAGTCTAAGGATAGTTAGCTACTAATAGATAGATAATGCCATTGTTTAGATCCTAACCAAACTTGTACCTAAATAAACAAGAGGACATCCAGCTCCATTCATTATCCGTACTTTTTTGGAGCAAGGCAAGTGCATTCTATGGTCTTGTGCATTTACATTCATATCCTGTGCTTTTCCTGTGACACGTTATGACACGATATCATGTTCTCCTGTACTTTCATGTTCTTGCACTTACTTGTGTCGGGAAGGAAAAATACACTAGCTATGTGACTAAACTCCGATTACAATATTCATGTAGATAGCTTAGGCCTCGCATCGTGCACGCGGGTCCTAAGCCGTACCAATATTCATGTACTCCTGTACATATTCCTGTACTCACTCCAGCCGGTCACATATGCTAGTTGTATTTCAAATATTGTACACATGTCATGTCTTGTACTTCAGGTTCATGGTTTACATTCCTGTACTTTATTTTCTGTACTTACATTCCTGTACTTTCATGTTATTTTCCTGTACAATATATTTTATGTCTCCTGTACTCATTTCTATATCATGATGTTTTTGTTCATTACCTGGAATTGTACTTTGCTCCGTTCCTGACTGGATATGTTGCAAGTATACTTGCAGGATATCATTCTACCATATGGGCCAGAGCCCGGGACGTTAGCTGAGCAGGATGGAGATATGACTTAGCTAGAGGTTTCAGGTTTAGACTGTTTAGCTTTACTCCTAGATGTTGTTTTTAGAGTTCATAGTATATTTCATTCCTGATGACTCTGGTACCTTTATGTTGTATGAATTTGTGGATTATGGTGATCTTATCTTTCTGGGAACGTTTTATAGATGTTGTGATTGTGCACATTCATGTTTATCTGGTTAGATTTTCCTAGCTTGGTACAGCTTACTTCGTCGTGTCTAACGACGAAGGCTGGGCGTGTCCGATTCGTGTCCGATTATTCGGAAGCGGATCGTGACATATTTTTAGTGGTGGCCCATGCAGGTCTATCCTAATAGTACATAGGTATTAGAATACTATTGGGGAACTTGATTAAACTAGAAAAACTTGATCACAGCATAGAAAATCGGGTACATCGGGTATATTGATATTCTATAAACACTTGTTGTTTTTAGGTTTAGGTCATTTTAACAGTTTTTTGTTTTTCAGATGGTTCAAACACGCAACACAGAATTGTTGATCCACCTACACTTGAGGGTTTCGAGCTTCCACTACCTTCTATCGCCCTACTATCCCCATGGGTAGTACACAGTTGACGGAGATGTTTTAAGAGTTCCTTGACAACCAGAGAGAGCAGGCCATCCTTTTTCAAGTCAGACTTGTGGATACACTCTCCGAGCCAAGGACTTCTGACTTTCAGACTCTCGGATCCTTGGATTTCCTCGACACCGAGCGCATATCTTACACCGAGGGGCAGATCAAGAACCTGGAGCCGCCACTGAAGATCATCCAAGTCTCTAAGGATTCGACTCCTCTAATCCAGAATGTAGCACAGACAATAGAACGAGACGGAAAGCTGAAGCCATGAGAGACACGAAGACTTATGACGAAGACAGCAATTACACGGGACCCGCAAAGCGTCGTCACTCTCAGACAACGCCTCTTCAGCTACGTCATCAGATTCAGATGATAGCCAGTTATGCCTTTTGCTACCATCCAGGACATCTCTTCGATGAGTGCCGTAGAGGCTTGGACTATGCTTGTACTGTGGATCTTCTGCCATGAAGGATTGCCAGCAAGTCGCGGATCACAATAGCCTAGAATCTCAGCAGCCAGCACGCCAACAGCCGTATATTCCTATCAGAGGCCCTGCGCTCCAGCACTAGCGGAAGATTCAGACTCAAATCCAGCCAACAACCAATTGCAATTTCTGCCGTCGCCTAGGACACCACTATAACAAGTGCCACAAAAGACGGAGGCTATGCTTGTATTACGGATCGCCTGCCCATCAAGTCAAGGATTGCACGGAGACCGTTGATCACACTGCCCAAATACAATCACGAATAGCATCAGGACTACAGCAAGGGGACCCGTCTCTCCAGATTCAACAACTGCATGGAGCACTGCCGCAAGGATCAGCCTACGTCAGGACAGCCAAAGAAGTTGAAGTAATTCTAGTCCCGGAGGAATACTGAAGACGGACTGAAGACAGAAGACTCTCTTGCATGGTTGGAGAAAACCATGTGTCGTGATTCACAATTCAGCCTTCCTTTAGATTTCTCTTAGCACCTAGTTTTCTTTCCATTCTAAAACCTTGGTTGCTACTCGAGATATATTTCGAGAGATTGTTTCCTATTCTAGAATCTTGTTCGTAACTCTGCTCTTATTCGAGATAACGTTTTCTATTCTAAAGATCTTGTTTCCTATTCGAAACTTCAGTTTCTATCCAAGATTCTATTTTTCCGTTCGAGGTTATTTCATGTTCACTATTAGATACCCTGTTCACTATGCATGACCTTGTCACCTATTTTGGCTTCTATTCAAAAATTTTGTTTCATATTCAGAACTTGTTACAATTTGTAAATTTTGTTTCTACTAGAGGTTCAGTTTTCTATTCGGGGCTTGTTGGAATTTGATTCATATTCGATATTTGCTTCTATTCACCATTAATGACATTGTTTGAAAACTTCGTTTTAAATCCGAGTTTTTGACTTGTTCCCTATATGAGATTTTGTTTCCTATTCGTGGCTTGTTTTCTATTTGAGAAATTGTTCAGTTCACGACTTTGTTTTGACCTTGACTCCTATTTGAGATTTTGCTTGTTTCATGGATACGTATTTCCTATTCACTCATTGATTCTCTTTTTCTACTCGTAACTTAGATTCCATTCGGGATTTTGAGATCCTATTTCTATTTCGAAACCTTGCTTCCTCGTCGAGATTTTATATTCGAGATTTTGTTCCTATTCACGACTGTGTTGATAATTGATTTCTTTATTTGAGACTTGTGTCATATTGGAGATTTCGTTCCCTTTCGAAATCTATTCAAGACTTCGTTGTTATTCGAGATTTTATTGAACCGCTTTCTATACGGGATTTCGCTTCTTACTCCAAAGTGTTGTTTCTATTCTATACCTTGCTTTCTGTTCACCATTCGGGGTTTTGTTATCTATTCGGGATTTTGTTCCCTATATCGGATTGTTTGCCGTTTGAGATCCCGGTTACTATTAGAAACTTCGTTCCCTGGTCGAGATTTAAAATCTTCTTATTTGTTCCTTTTTAGCACCCACTACTCCTTGTTGGATCCTTGTTTCTTTTTGGTAGTAAAACTCTTGTATTTTCTAAAGGACGAGTGACATCACCTTTATCGTGACTTGGACTCATTTTGAATTCTTTGAAACCCTTTTATTCCTATGGATAAGGTTGAGAGACTATTCGATGACCTACTTGGTCATGGTAGTTGCTCGCTACAACCATTGCCTGGATTACAGAGACTGAAGGTTCACTGCAGCCAGCAGAGCACTGGCGATGCATGAACTCTAAGTTGAAGAGATTTCAGACATTCGTAGGTTTTTGGGTATTATTGAGACTTTGTTCTAAATTCTTCATATTTTGATCTCTTGGGTTGTTCCGTTGATAATTGTTGGAAAATGGATAAAGTTGATAGAACCTTCGGTGACGTATCGTTATTTGAGTCACGGAACCAAAAGTCCACTGCAGCTAGATATACACTGGCAGGGCATGAATTTTAAGTGAAGTGATTTCAAATATCTATATGTTCTCGGATACCATGGAGACTATATTCCCTTTCCATATGATTATTGATTTTCGGAAATCCCAAATCCTCGCACGTTCACCTTGATTTGGTACTCATATTATCTCCCATATGTTTCTTGATCAATCCTGCAATTTCCATTGCATTTTATCATTAGATCATTGATTTCCTTAATAATAATACCTTATTAGGTTTTGATTTCGTTCACCAGATTTTTTTCTATCAATCGTACTTTTAATATTATGTTTTGTCTAAATCATCATCTTCATCTTCCTATCTTGTTTTAGTTCAGTTGTGTTAAACTTTTGAAATTGATCATGCTTAGAAGATCGTGCCTTCATGATTTTACTCCTCAGAGTCGTAATCGAAATTCATGTCACCTTATGCCTATTTAAATTGTTGATCAATAATGGATCGGGTTATTTCAACCCCTATATGAAATTATCGTACTTGGTCTCAAGTAAACTTTGTCTTACTTCATGCCTAACCATTTATTATCATTATTGATCATGCCACATTATCGTTTATTTTGTCCTGCTAAATTACTCCAAGTTCTACCTCTGATCATACCTAATGATTGAAATTCTGTTTTAATCATGGCTAGATTCAGTTTTAAATTTTTTTTTCTAAACTTAATTACTCATTTCAACTTCTGGCTCATTTGAAATTATTTTCTTAAATTATTTTTGTACCTTTGAATTTCGAAGACGAAATTATTTTAGGGGGGAGATTTGTAACCCCACCTTCCTGCCTAAATAAAATATAATAATTATTTGGTATTTATATGATTATTTAAATAAAAATTTATGATTTTAAATTAACATAGTATATTGTTAGTATATAATTTTAAGTTTGATCTTCCTTCTTGGCCTTACTATATTCTTGGGCTTCTATTTATTGTTTTCTGTTAATTGGGCTTTGCCAATAAGCCATTCTTTCAGTTGTAGAGCCTGTGATGAGCACATCACAATTCTCTTTGAATCATAACCAACCATGAGTTGTGTATCAACATTTGAATTTTTCCTTCATTCAGTATCACAGTCGCATACTCAAGTGTTGGGCGCCAAAATTTCTTTGGCATCAAAAATTCTAACGGCCTATATGTAACGCCCCAGAACCAGAATACTGGAGAGCGGGGGCATACATAGCCAGCTACGTATATTGAAATGGAATCCACCTCGCTATACGGTCACGGCTGTCTAGATACATGAGGGTTTAACTACAAGCCATCAGTCTCTTATGGTCATGAACAAGCCTATTGTCTCAATCTCAAGCAAGTAAAAGCAGTCACAAGATGTTAGAGCATCAAATATACAATAGTAAGGCGTCCCATACATTACATATTTGGATGATCATGAAGCTAGTCGTACAAAAGGTGAAGACTAGCAAGAGTTTCAGTCATACATGATCAACCCTAGGATTCGTCAATCATGTTACAGCACGTAGGCAGACAATAAGTAAAGTGCAATACGAGCTAACACGTGCTCGCCGGTTAAACGCCTCAAAAGAATATTTTTACAATAAAGTGGGAGAACAAAAGGAAAATCCACTCGTTGCCTTGGTTACGTCTGGTGGTCACCATCTGGCTGGAAGTTAGGGAGATCCTCTGGAGCTACTTCGGTATCTGGCCATACAAAACCAGCTGGGTCAGACCCCAGAAAGAGCAAGTGCCACAAGGGAGACTTCACTTAAGAACTAAAATCAGCAATTAGCACAAAATATAATTAAATAATAAAGACTGGAAAAATATAGAAAATTGTGACGATATACGATAAGATAACCATGGGACTATTCGGATAACCGAGTTATAACCCTTAAACCAAACAAGGACCGGGGTTGTAACCCTTCGTCTGAATGGAACTTGGTTTACACCATTTATCGATAAGGTAAAGCACAAGCAATCAGGTCATGTAACAATCTTGTACAGGATCAGGACAAAACTAGACTGGGTTAGACTCCATCCAATCAATCACGGCCAAGCATGAGTATGACTTGATACTTTAACTAGCTAGGGTTATCACAAGCCTAATTACTAGCAAGATGCAATGAAATATTCTAACAGCCACAAGCCCTGCAGACCATCCAGGTTATCCAGGTCGAATATCCATTCATAAAGGGTGCAACACATGACAGTGTGCTAGAAATGTGCCCTACTCGTCGGCAGGCTACAAGTCCACATGCGCGCCCAGATAACGGGATTGCCTATAGCTGGGAAATCTCTTCATGACTACTGGGTTATTCTAGTTATTAGCCTTAGTCAATTTCAGTAGGTACCCCTGACCGTGGTACTCAGAAGTCCCTGCCCTAGACATGATACGAGACAGTATTGGTTCACTTGTACAAACACAATCGTCCACGGAGTCCAGGCCATTCATTCTTGTCATGTCATGCTAGCCGTCGCAACAACATTCAATAGTTCCTATCAGGCTTGCTTGTCGTGTCTTGTCATGTCATGTCAGTTCACTTGTTATACCGTGCCATGTACAATTATCACTCCAGTCATGTCAATCAATTCAAGTTATCAAGTTCATGACAAAAGGCGTAAGAATATAAAAGGGCAACGGGGTACGCCATAGGGACTCAAAGTCTCTACGCGAGCAAGAGTACGCTAGGCCAAATGGACCCTGAGCATAAAATAGCTCTACGCGGGCAAGACCTAAGGATAGGCAGCTCTACGCGAGCAAGAGTGCATACAAGCAGGATTCTACGCGAGTAAGCGCTCTACGCGAGCAAACGCTCTACGCATAGCAAGCACCCTATGAAAGCGGAACTTTACGCGCACGAGCACCCAAGTGAAACTTTACGCATGCAAGGCTCTACGCGAGCAAGGGAGAGTCTACGCGAGAGAGGCTCTACGCACGGGGCACTCTACGCTAGCGTGACTCGATGCAGCAGGAGAATACGCGAGCGCGAGTCTACGCGAACTGAAAGGCCCCTGCGTAGAGTTCAAGTGAACTCGGTGTAGAAGGATTACGCTGACACGCAATGCGTGTGCGTAAAAAGGAATACTATGCGGACACGTGAAAACGTGTCCGTAAAGGGGTAAATGATACGCTGGCACGTAAAACGTAGGCATAAAACTTAATACTACGCTAGCACGTAAGAACGTGTGCGTAAAAACTTCATCTTCTTTCCAAGGCCGGTACAAGCAGGCGTAAAAGCTCAAGAGCTCAAGAAAAGCCCCATTTCGGTCAAGTTTCGGTGAAATCCAACCATTCCAAAACCAAACTTGCGTAACATCAGAATGTCTACCACATGAAACTCTCAGTTTTCGCAAACAAGCCTGTTTAGTAGATCAAACCATAAAAATGAAAGAATGCTAAAACCTAGATCTACAAAAATTCATGCATCGAAATGAGAAAAGCCAAGTTCTAAAGTAGTTTGAAATCAGGCAAGGAAGCTAAATGATCCATAAAAGCATGGTGTTCTCTTGTGATAGCAAGTTGCACTTGCCTACGGTGGCACGGGTGGAGACGGTGATGAGGAAGAAGAAGAGAAGAGGAGTAAATGAGTAATGAATGAAGAGAGAGAATGGTGGTTGGGTTAATAAATGAGGGATGGTGGTAGGTAGGGGTTTGCTTATCAACCCAAACCGAACCCAACCGAGCCGAACCCAACCGAACCCAATGCAGGCCAAGGCCAGGATAAACCACATGAACCAGAAAATGCTAACTAATCCATGCCAATGCAAATCCAAGACTATCCAGTCAAGACAAGTCGATCCAGGATGAACCCAAAATACACCAAGGTAAGATTAAACCAGGATCAAGCTAAACAAGACAAGTCTAATTACGGGTTGGGATTCCGTACACGTATACCAAAATACGTAATACGAACCACGGACATTACACTATATAACCATTCCAAGTCTTCCCATCCTTCAAGCTCTGCTATAACAACTTTCTGTTCTGGCCAAACCAAGAAATCACTCCACCACTCCTCTCCTTTTTCTCCAGAATTCTAGCCCTAGATTCGTGGAACAGCCTATGACAATGATGGCAAATTCTTGCAGACGAATGAGCTACTCGATGAGCAGTGGCGACTAGACATTACTCTCCCAGTCGACGACGTGCAGGAGCTCTTCCGACGATTCTCGAAGAACTCACGGCGACCACGAGCTCGACGACTGTGTGGGTGCATCAACCTCTGATCCCGACGAATCCTCAGTGACGATGATGGCGGGAGAACTGACGATAAATTCTTGGTGAGTTTCCATTGATCTTCTCTTTCCCTTCACCACTTCCAATTTCGATTGATTGATTTTTGATCGATCTGAATTTTCAGATCGGACGAATCGACGTTTCTTTTTTATCAAACAGCATCAAATCTGTTATGGCACTCAAGAGCTCGGGATCAACCCAAATTCTTGACTCCGGTAAGTATCAGTCTAAATCAAACTGGTATTTCTGTAGGATCTGAGTAATCGGGGATCTGATTTCGGATTTCTGGATTTAGTGAATTAATTTGATCCTTCAAAATTCAAACATAACTCTGGAACTTTTCTGCTTCTTTCTGCCCATCAGGTGCTTGAACGGTTGCCTCAAAGAGCCTTAGTATCCGAACTGGACACATAGAGATCGTGTCCGACCGTGTGAGATTGTGTCCTCATCTCTGAACAGTTCCTCTATACTCAGGTAATATCTTACTCTCTTTAATGATTTGAGAACGTCTTGTTTTGCACTAGGATTGATAGCGGGGCAGGAATATGAGCAGGGTGTATGGGAATGCTTCGTTTGTTGTCACGACCCGCACCCGGTTTTCGGACGCGAGCTCGTGAGCAAGCCAGCTACGTATCGAACGGACTCCAGCCCGAATCGAATACGTAAACGCTGTCAAGGCTATGGTATACTGTCAACTCATGGCAAACAAATCTATATCTCAATCCACAAAAAGAATATGAAACATGAATGAACACTATGGGTCGTGGTCTGCAGCCCACTAGCATATATGTCCGATTAGACTCTAAAAAATGATATGAGTCTATAAATGTAACTAATAAAAAAAGTATATCATGATAAGGAACATAAGGCACGAGCGGATAATAAACACGATAACGATACCTGAATCCCGTAAGAACCGTAAATCCTCCGCCATCCAGAACTACTAGCTAACTCCATGCAATCGCTAAACCTGAGGAGATCATCAGGTCCTCAGAGGACATGGCAAGATACATAATATACATGCCTATCTAACAGTTTTATCATGCGCAAGAAATAAACAAGAAAGAACAAGGACAAGACAAATGACTACGAACACGAACACGAATACGAACACGAACACGAACACTAGAACAACTACGCATAAATGAACTGCCGGATGAACGAATACACGAGATCAATGGAAGAAACCAAACCCTCGTCCCGAGTGTGGACTCTCTGGTTTAAACTAAGCACTAACCATCGTCCCGAGTGTGGACTCTCTGGTTAGCTCATGGCAAGACATCCTCGTCCCGTGTGTGGAATCTCTGGTGTAATTGGTCAACCCTCGTCCCGAGTGTGGACTCTTTGGTGCCAATGATCACGACAAACACCCTCGTCCCGAGTGTGGACTCTCTGGTGCACCAAACAACCCTCGTCCCGAGTGTGGACTCTCTGGTTGTGTACAACGATAATCAAGGCTATGGCAGTTCACTATACGTACTCATTCTATGATACGACTCAAGCAAGGAACTGGTGAGAAACTCCAAGCATGAAACACAAGGCCAAACATGAACACGGCTATAAACAATAGAAACAACTCCACAAAAAATAACACGAAAAGTACGTGTCCATAAACAATCAAATGACTGAAAAACAAAAAGGAAATGCATGTAAGTAAAACTGTAAAGAAAGGCAAGGTATACTTGCATGATGGTTGCACACAGATCCAACAAATATATAGTCGACTGGTAAGCCATACAGTCCAAGTCATCACAACTGTCTCTGAAAGCTGAAACAAACATTACCAACGTTCTCAGAATAGTCAAATTAGGTAGAATTGCCTGTCCTTAAGTCCAATTCTAGACACAGGGGCAAAACGGTAATTTTGGGGCAAAACGGTGTCCGCCGTTGGACCCGCTTTTCACCGAAAAATGTACCAAAGTCCACGATCTCTAAAGTCTTCAAACTATATGTCAACAGATCCAGTTTTCTGATACGAACCCAACCGTATGTCCAGAGTTGGATTTTGGCGGGCCGTGCACAAAATCACCCGTTGAGTCGGACCATGGGGCCCGCAAAACGGCGATCCGATCAACTGTCTCAGAATCGGACCAAACTTGGCATGTAGGACCAGAAAAACGATACGGTCCTGTTGGCGTAAGTTTTGTCTCGATCTGACGAGCGTGCACAAAGTAATTGGAAAACTTGCACAGAGACCGATACGGTGTATTTTGACGGATACGCATCAAATTTGTCGCGCACACGCGACCAATTTGAATTCTGTCAAAGTCCACACGACCACGAAACCGTTACGCACCTTTCGATGCCTTCGGTTCGCGACCACGTCGCCCGGATTGGCGGGACGCACGTTGGATCGGAAGATTTTATTGTTTTTAAAACAGGTTTTTGGAAAACTTTGGGATTTGATTTCTCGACGTGTAGTTGATGATTTCCAAATCCACGAAAAGGGTTGTGAAGCCCTATATGTAGTCTAGGACTTCCTTCAAATAGATTTCAAAAACTGCTAACAGATTGGTCACGAATTGCCTTCTAAGTTGGGGTTTTAGGTTAATCTCTGTTCTGTTTTTGAGCAAGTTTTTGCTCGGGTTCGTGTCGATTTTGCGAATCGACCGATCGACCCCGTTGGAATCTATCCATTAGGATCTCTAGAGGGTCATATTAGGTTCCTATAGCAACTTACGAAATCTAAAATAAAGGAGAACACGTGAAGTAATTCGGTCGGGAAATGGTACCTCAACTGCGGTCAACAACAGAGCAGTGCTCTATTTCCAGTCGGCCATCGCGGCTTTGGCGGCGCTCCGGCGCCTGTCACGACGGTGCAGGGCGACGCGCACGGTCGTCCAGAGGTGGTAAGTCGACTGGGGTTGAGTTTTTGCGTTAGGGTTTGGGTTTTTCTACCGCTCCTTCTCGATCTCTCTATATACCTATATAACTGTCGGGTTTAAGGCTGAGCGGGGAAGTTTTTGGCTCGGGCTAAGGATTGTCTGCTGTGGGGTTTGTTTGAGTGTGGGCCAGGTTCTGTTATGGGTTTGCTGCTGGGTTGGGCTCGGCCCACTGGGCTGTTGGGGTTTGTTCTTTATGGCTGGGCTTGGGTTTCACTTGGCTTAAGCTGCTGTAGGTATTATTCCATGGGCCTGTGGGCCGGCTGGGAATGGCCTGGCTGTCTATGCACTAATCTTATATACACATATTTACATATACATATATATACATATATGTTTATACATACATATTTACATATAAATACTTATACATATTTACATATAAATACTTATACATATATGTATATACATACAAATATATTTATATATATACACAAACACACATATTCCTATATATTATACATACACACATATCTATAATATATTTATATATACATACAAATATACATATATAATATATATTTATATATACATACACACATTTAATATATATCTATATACATCCATATACATATATACCTCATATATTTATATACCAATAAATACTCAATTAACAAATAATAATATCTAACAGCAATAATATATTTATTTAATCACCACAGAATAATAAACTAATACTAAAATAATTAAATGGTGGTTTTAGTGAATCTATACTATTTACCTTTGTTTGGGTCCAGAAAATTGTACAAACATTGTAAAACAATATTTAATAATAAAATACCAGTTTTGTACAAATATTGAAATAGTTAAAAAATGTACCTCAATACCTAAAATATTTTTGGGAATATTTGTACACACATAAAATATGACTACAAGGCCGTCCCTGGTCTCACTGCATACCCACATAGGCTTGGATTCGGTTCGGGCTCAGCTCGGGCTAAATCGACACAAACGGGTCTCCTACAAGTTAATTAATATAATAATAATTAATTAAAATTATTTATATGGTCATGCTATAACTTGGCCTGGTTTTTCTAGTTAGGACACTCCTATGGCTCGGCATTCCCCTACCATGGCTAAACACTAGTCAAAGCACGTCACTGCACTATCCGTACCATGATTCCTAGTCGTCTGGTACTTCAAAACTCAACCATGGCTAAAATCATCTACCGTAAAACTAACTAAATAATTATTTATAAAAAATTCTAAAATCACTATTTAAATCAAATAAATAAATAAAAATTATTTCAAAAATTTCGGAAAGGGAGGCTACAAATCTACCCACCTTAAAAATAATTTCGTTCTCGAAATTCTAATTCGTGACTATTCCTTAAAATTCAAAAAGAAGTCTAGAATTACCTTAATCTCCTTAAATTTAATTTCTCAAAAATATTTTATGACCTTCTCTAGTCATTTTATAACTACGAATACTTGAGGACTTCTACCCACATTTGGTCACACTACTCCTCAAAACACGGTCACTAAAATATTATAACCTTCTAACTAGTTGCTAACGATTCTACCAACAGATATCTAGGACGTATGGCATCTATAATCCCTCATATCTATAAACAACCAAATATTCAATAGTCAAGCAATATTATACAATAACTTAGGAATCTCTGATGAATTCTAGACAGCACGATCATTCGTCATCCCGAAATAGGAAGGGACGAGAATCAATGGTACGGGAGGGCAAGGGAGAATAATCGAGAAGGAATACGAGGTTTCAAAGACGGTGGAGAAATTTCTAAGAGAATTTTCAAGACAGAGTAGATTGAGATTTCTAAGGTTTAGTCAAATTCGCAGGCTCGTATCAGTACAGTTACGTAACCGATACGATATGCTCTGACCTGCATGGGCCACCAAAAAAACTTGTCACGACCCGCACCCGATTTTCGGACACGAGCTTGTGAGCAAGCCAGCTACGTATCGAACGGACTCCAGCCCGACTCGAATACGTAAACGCTGTCAAGGCTATGGTATACTGCCAACTCATGGCAAACAAATCTATATCTCAATCCACAAAAAGAATATGAAAAATGAATGAACACTATGGGTCGTGGTCTGCAGCCCACTAGCATATATGTCCGATTAGACTCTAAGAAATGATATGAGTCTATAAATGTAACTAATAAGAAAAGTATATCATGATAAGGAACATAAGGCACGAGCGGATAATAAACACGATAACGATACCTGAATTCCGCAAGAACCGCAAATCCTCCGCCATCCAGAACTACTAGCTAACTCCATGCAATCGCTAAACCTGAGGAGATCATCAGGTCCTCAGAGGACATAGCAAGATACATAATATACATGCCTATCTAACAGTTTTATCATGTGCAAGAAATAAACAAGAAAGAACAAGGACAAGACAAATGACTACGAACACGAACACGAACACGAACACGAATACGAACACGAACACTAGAACAACTACGCATAAATGAACTGCCGGATGAACGAATACACGAGATCAATGGAAGAAACCAAACCCTCGTCCCGAGTGTGGACTCTCTGGTTTGAACTAAGCACTAACCCTCGTCCCGAGTGTGGACTCTCTGGTTAGCTCACGGCAAGACACCCTCGTCCCGTGTGTGGACTCTCTGGTGTAATTGGTCAACCCTCGTCCCGAGTGTGGACTGTCTGGTGCCAATGATCACGACAAACACCCTCGTCCCGAGTGTGGACTCTCTGGTGCACCAAACAATCCTCGTCCCGAGTGTGGACTCTCTGGTTGTGTACAACGATAATCAAGGCTATGGCAGTTCACTACACGTACTCGTTTATGACACGACTCAAGCAAAGAACTGGTGAGAAACTCCAAGCATGAAACACAAGGCCAAACATGAACACGGCTATAAACAATAGAAACAACTCCACAGAAAATAACATGAAAAGTACGTGTCCATAAACAATCAAATGACTGAAAAACAAAAAGGAAATGCATGTAAGTAAAACTGTAGAGGAAGGCAAGGTATAATTGCCTGATGGTTGCACGCAGATCCAACAAATATATAGTCGACTGGTAAGCCATACAGTCCAAGTCATCACAAATGTCTCCGAAAGCTGAAACAAACAATACCAACGTTCTCAGAATAGTCAAATTAGCTAGAATTGCCTGTCCTTAAGTCCAATTCTAGACACAGGGGCAAAACGGTAATTTTGGGCCAAAACGGTGTCCGTCGTTGGACCTGCTTTTCACCGAAAAATGTGCCAAAGTCTACGGTCTCTAAAGTCATCAAACTATATGTCAACAGATCCGGTTTTCCGATACGAACCCAACCGTATGTCCAGAGTTGGATTTCGGCGGGCCGCGCACAAAATCACCCGTTGAGTCGGACCATAGGGCCCGCAAAACGACGATCCGATCAACTGTCTCAGAATCGGACCAAACTTGGCATGCAGGACCAGAAAAACGATACAGTCCTGTTGGCACAAGTTTCGTCTCGATCTGACGAGCGTGCACAAAGTAATTGGAAAACTTGCATAGAGGTCGATACGGTGTATTTCGACGGATACGCATCAAATTCGTCGCGCACACGCGACCAATTTGAATTCCGTCAAAGTCCACACGACCACGAAGCCGTTACGCACCTTTCGATGTCTTCGGTTCGCGACCACGTCGCCCGGATTGGCGGGACGCACGTTGGATCGAAAGATTTTATTGTTTTTAAAACAGGTTTTTGGAAAATTTTGGGATTCGATTTCTCGACGTGTAGTTAATGATTTCCAAATCCACAAAAAGGGTTGTGAAGCCCTATATGTGTCACCTCCAGTTTTCAGAAACAGGGATATTTTTGTCATTTTGCATTTTTGAATATTTTTGAAATTTATTTTATTATTTATGATATTATTTTTGGGTTGAAATTTATTTTATTATTTATGATATTGTTTTGGGGTTATTTGAGTCGGGTTCGAATTTCAACTCAATCCGACTTGAAACGGGGACCCGGGGGGGTAGTTTGACTCTAGTGGGACCACACACTAGTTAGGTATGGCCCACATGATATTAATTTTAGTCCATATGATATTAATTTTAGTTAGTAGTTAGACTAATTATTTATGGATAGGTTTAGTTTAATTAGAGACTTAAAACTAGACTAAATTGACCTCAACCTTTAACCCATTCCTAATTTAAATCAAATGGATTAGTGGAGGGCATTTTGGACATTCAAAATGGGGACACCTCACCCTTTTTGGGCAGCCACTTATGGGGGGGATAAGGAGTGAGTCACTCCTTCATTCATTTGTTTTCATCCACTTTCTCTCTCTTGTTCTTCCCCAAATTAATTTAGAGATGAACCTCCATTGATTTCATCTCCAAATCAATCCCTTCTTCCATCAAATCTTCTTCATTTCTCCTCTACTCCATGGCTAGAAGGTGCTAGCTAAGTTTGGTAGAATTCGGAGCTCGTTCGTGTCCATTTGGAATCTCTACGTGTCGGTGTCGTGTCGGAAGGATTTTCCTTTGAATCTCTCTCCCGGAAGGTATAATCTCTCCTCTAATCCATCCCTACATGTATATAGGAATATTTTGAACCCATAGGAATGACCTCCATGGTTGTATCTCCATTTGTATCCATTTCGTGTCCATTTGGAGGTCATAGGAGTGTCTTTTGTGTTGTGGTTGTGTCCTAGTGGGAAAATCCCTATTTTGGACACTTGTATGCATATATATATATATATATATATATATATATATATATATATATATATATATATATATATATATATATATATATTGTAGGAATGATTAATTAGTGTTTTAATCTCAGATTTATATTTTTAGAGAGTTGTTCCTAATGTGTTCTTTATAGTATCATATTGTATCATATTCATTTTATATTTAGATTGGTGTGTCTCTTTATATATATATATATATATATATATATATATATATATATATATATATATATATATATATATATATATATATATATATATATATATATATATATAGGTGTGTGTGGTTTGTGCATATATATATTTATTTGTGTGTGTGGTTAGATGGTTAGAAAGTGGATTGATCTTAGTTAGGATGGTTAGAATAAGTTTTATTTAGATAGCTATGTTGGTATCCAAGTATTTGGCCTACATGTGTTTTTTGTCCAAACAACCCAAATTTGTCATAATTTTTATCCACGTTTTTAGTAGCTAGAGGAACTTAGAAATACCATAACTTTTAGCTCATAACTCCAATTAACCTTCCGTTTTTTTTAAAAGAAGCGCATCGAAGTTAGATTTCCAAATATATATTTTAATAAGCCAAATTCGTTCTAGAATTTTCTGTAGAATTGTTTGAGTGTCAGCTGTATGAAAGAAGAACGCGTTTTGGTGTTTTCGCGATTCCGGGAGCTTCCGGACACGAAAATGCGATCCGTTTGAAGTTTCGGAAAGCTAACACGAAGAGATACAACATATTTTAATCCTAGAATTTAGTGAAGGCCCAATTGATACAGTATTGGTTTTAAGTAGAAGAGTGACTACGCGACGTAGGCATTTTGTGTAACCTATGAGCCTAGTATAGATATCATGTGAATGTAGGTACCATAGGTTGTCAAGAATATGTATGATATAGTACATATATGTATATATATATATATATATATATATATATATATATATATTATTGTTATGTAATATATGTTAGTATAGTGTGTGTGTTTAAATGAGATAAGGATGTGTGTGGTTAGTAGAGAGAAGTGAGATTGATAGAGGATGTGTGCTAGTGTGTGTTTGATGTTGTATAGATGGTAGTGTAGTACGTGTGTTGTGAAGGTGAGAGAGTTGGGAGGATCATGCCATCCTATTTGACTTGAGGCTAGTGTGGTTTGTTGAGTAATTTCTGTTTTGGTTGAGTGGTAGCGTGTTTGTATATAGATGTGTGTAGGTGTGTTAGAAGAGAAGGGTGGTGGATTTGGTATATGTGTTTGTGTGTGTGTTAGTATTGGAGTGGAGAGAAATTTAAATGTTGTATGTATGGATATGTTAGTATGTTGGTGGTTATGTTAGAATCTATGTAGAGGTTAGAGATATCTTAGAAGTTAGATAGTGATATCTTGTATAAGTTAGATAATTAGTTGTGTTAGTCTATGTTATTGTTAGTTAGAGATGACATATGTTAGTTGGTTAGAGTTAGAGATGGATATATATACATATATGTTATGGTTAGATATTAGTTAGTGGATGTTAGTTGTGTTAGGTTTCTAAGTTAGAATAGATGGTTAGAAGTTATATGTTAGAGTTGGTTAGTATCTTGTATTAGAGGTATAAGTAGGAATTTGCGGTAAAGTCTAAGAAGGGGTTTTAATTGTTAAGATGGGGTTAGAAATATGTTATCTTGGTAGGTAATGGTTAGATAAGGGTAGTTTAGTCTAGTTTTGACCTCCGTTGACCAAGAGTTGACTTTTTGACCAAAGTCAACTACGAGTCAATACTTTACCTAGAATTGACCCAAAACCAAACCAGAGTTGACCAGTTGACTGAAAGTCAATTGTTAGTCAACATTTGCCTAGTTTGACCTAGGGTTGACCTAGAGTTGACCAGGGTTGACCAGTTGACCAAAAGTCAACCTTTGACCCAGTTTGACCGACTTTGACTTGGATTGACTACCTGTGACCTTGTTTGTTCTAGTGTGTCTCTGTGTGTTCTAGTTTGACCTAGTATGACCTAGTTTAGCTTGGTGTGACTTAGTTTGACCTAGTTTTGACTTAGACTTGCATATCATGACTAGATTAGCTTTTCTTTCATTATTAAACCATGTTTTGACATATAGTATCTTATTTTAGGTCTGTGATTTCTCTGAGCGTCTGTTCACTTTATCAGCTCAGGACCGCAGGCGAGTACATTCACTAATAGTTTTCATTGTCTTGATATCTGCTATATCCGATTCAGTTGTAGTGTCTTACTCGATTTTCAGTCACGATAGTTCACGGACTAGTATATGTTGGATTATGACATGGGATGTTATTCCTAGATTTCCATGGTATATTGGTACATATTCGGTCTTATTTTCATGTATTGGTATAGACACCGATTTCTAAGGGGACTTGCTACCATCTTATGGAATCCCATGTCATGACGTGTAATGTCCAGATCCACTATACTATTCAGGGATGGGGGAATTATTAGGGGTTATGTGATCAAAGCCTCCTGTCACTATTTTGCTAGCGCCACCCTCACCTCACGTAGGGTGTAGCAGATACCCCATTGCCAGTTATCCAGGTTGGACGGCATGACTCTCCGTTGAGGACACCGCGGATTGCCGGGCCAAGTGGATAACTCTCCCTTGACTCCCTAGCCGATCACATATCGCTCTAATAGTTCAAATCACATTTTACATTTATTATCGTATCTTATTTTCAGTTCAGCTCTACTTTCTGTACTTTCTCACCATACTATGATTTCATTTACTCACATGCTCTACATGCCTTTATACTGTACCTCGATTGAGACTAAGTCCGTTTGAAAGAAGGGTTACAACCCCGGTCCTTGTTTGGTTAAGGGTTGTAACTCGGCTTTCGAATGGTTCCCAAATCGCCCTACATCTTTGTCTTGTATTTTATTATAATGTCTCTTATAGAATTTGTCAATTCATATGGAACTGCTGTTAGTGTTTGTACTTGCTCATTTTTCTGACAGGATACCGTTGATAAATTTTACAGATGTTTCTGAGGCAGGCTGTTCGACCTATTATGGGGTCGAGACAGATGGAGACTCAGGCCAGGGTTGTGGCCTGATAGTTTGGCCACTAGATTTTATACTCCCTGAGTAGTTAGCATTAGTTAGGCTTGCCTGGACTGCGATCCAGCTTTGGATTTTAGACTGTAGTAGCTTTTATATATATTCTGTGATTCTCTGGGTTGTTTGTGTATAGCTCTGGACTTGTGTGGATCTTGGACTCATTTCCTGCTTTATCTATCATATTTCCATTTCGTGCCATCTACCTTAGTTTGTTTTTGTGATTGAGACTGTATTGCTATATCACCTCCATTCGGAGAGTATATACTGTACATGTACATTTATCTGTTTAGTTGTAGTATTTATAGATGACCTAGATAGCGTTCTACCGTCGATGCTGCGGCGTAGGCTGGACGTAACCACGTACTCGTGCCCCTCTTCAGGGTGCGGGTCGTGACACGTTTTTGTGGTGGCTCATGCAGGTCAGTATCGCAATTAGTGCGATCTCGTAATGGTGCTCGACTTAGAGTACTAATTACGAGCCTGCGACTAGGACATAGGATTTAGGATTTGATAGGAGTTACTCAATCACATTTTAGGAAAATTCTGATCTTTTGATTACCATGACAACTCTTCTTGCATTTGAATTCAATTGTCCTCCTTTGATAATATTTTATCTTGTGCCATATTGACCTCTTGGGTTCAATTCATCCTCAGGATGGCGATTACTCGCTCTCAGACAGCAGGATATAGTGCAGTTCCAGAGAGATCCGATCCAGTAGGACCTCCACTTTCGGCTATGGGAGCAGCAGTCTCAGTTCCTGCCCTTCAGGCGGGAGTAGCAACGGCAGTCCCAGGAGGTCTTCCACCTCCAGCAGCGGGACCATCCGTAGTCGTTCCTGAGACTCTTCCACCGCCGTCTCCGCTACCGACTGATACTCAGGGGATGATGGCCCTTCTGCAGCAGATGTTGCAGAACCAGAGCGCTCAGACAGAGCTGTTTCGACAGAGCATGGAGAACTCCCATCGGCTGATGATGGCAGCAATTGAGAGAGTTGTACCGGGTACAGTTCAGGATACCCAAGTTCAGCACCAGGGACAGGACTAGAGGCAGACTACTCCGTGCAGTTTCTGCGGGCAGTTGGGGCACACCTGGGAGGTTTGCAGGACGAGGTTGGGTGTGTGTCTATTCTGTGGGGCGCCCGACCACCAGCTGAAGGATTGCCACGCTCGTGGAATCCGAAGAGGCCAGGACAGAGTACATCAGGCATTAGCACGTGACGACCAGCAGCAGGGTTCGGGCAAGAGGCAGGCCATCCAGTGTGCCTTCTGCAAGAAGATGGGGCACACCCGGGAGGTTTGTAGGATGAAACTTGGACTTTGTTTATACTGTGGAGCTCCAGACCACCAGATGAGGAACTGTGCTGCTCATGCAGCCAGACAGGCAGACCGGGACAGAGTACCGTAGGCTAGGGGAGGCCAGCAGTGGCGAGCTCTCGCCGTGACAGTTGAGGACAGTCAGGCAGCAGCAGGACAGAGTGCAGGTTCCAAATCTTTTGATCTCATTTCTGCATTTACTTCCTTATAAACTGTTTGAAATTTGATTCCATCTGTTCCTTGATTGGTTGATGAAATTTTGTTCTTGTGATGTGATTTCTTCTGAGATAAGTCGTATGGGCTAGGTCATCTTGATTATGAGATTTTAGAATCCTCTAGGGTCATGCTAGCAGGCAGAGTGAGGACATATAGTCAGATTTATGGATGTATTTCTAGGGTGTGGAAATTTAAGGTTTTCGCTGCCAAGCATGCGACAATGCGAAAATTTTAAATACCATGATTCTAGAGGTATGTACCATAGTCAAGGACTTTATGATTATCGTAGCCTTGCTCACTAGCATGACGGAGATTCTGAGATTCATGATTCTGGACAGACGCATATGATTGTCGAACTGCATGATTTTTATGTGTTACCTTGTTTTGATTTTTGAGGTTGAATTCTTTAAGGTGGATAGACTTGTAGTTTCTAATTAAGAGTAATTTTAAATGCTATAATTTTAGTCATTTAATTATTGTCATTTAATTCATGCTTTGATTTTGGAGATTTTAATCATTTTAAATTTTTAAGCCATGACTTGTGATTTTGATGTTTTACTAGTGAAACCCTAGGGACTGTTTGACCTGGAGCCTAACCATGTGATTAGGATACTTTCAGTGTCATTTCTGGCCCAAGGGTATTTTGGCCATTGGACCTTTTTGATTTATTTTGATATTTTGCATTGGTGATTGCTTGGTTTTAATTTCGAGGACAAAATTTTTTTAAGGTGGATAGGTTTGTCACCCCCAGTTTTCAGAAACAGGGGTATTTTTGTCATTTTGTATTTTTGAATATTTTTGAAATTTATTTTATTATTTATGATATTATTTTGGGGTTGAAATTTATTTTATTATTTATGATATTCTTTTAGGGTTATTTGAGTCGGGTTCGAATTTTAACTCAATCCGACTTGAAACGGGGACCCGGGGGGTAGTTTGACTCTAGTGGGACCAACACACTAGTTAGGCATGGCCCACATGATATTAATTTTAGTCCACATGATATTAATTTTAGTTAGTAATGTCACGCCCCAGAACCAGAATCCTGGAGAACGGGGGCGGACACAACCAGCTACGTATAATGAAATGGCAACCATTCCGCTATACGGTCACGGCTGTCTAGATATGTGAGGGTTATCTACAATCCAACAGTCTCCTAAGGTCATAAAATAGCCTGTTGTCTCAATCTCAACCAACTAGGAATAGTTCACAAGATGTCAGAGCATCAAATACATAAATATAAGGCGTCCCAAATATTACATATCAGATGATCATGAAGCTAGTCGTACAAAATGTAAGGACTAGCAAGAGTTCAGTCATACATGATCAACCCCCGGGGCTTGTCAATCATGTTACAGCCCGTAGGCAGACAATAAGTAAAGTGCAATACGAGCTAACACTTGCTCGTCGGCTAAACGCCTCAAAAGAATAATTCACAATATACAGTGGGAGAACAAAAAAAAAAAAACCCACTCGATGCCCTGGTTACGCCTGGTGGTCACCATCGGGCTGGAAAGCAGGGAGATCCTTCGGTACTGCTCCGGTATCTGGCCATACAAAACCAGCTGGGTCAGACCCCAGAAAGAGCAAGTGCCACAAAGGAGGCTTCACTTAAGGACTAAAACCAGCAAATCATTAGCAATCAACAAGCAAGTAAGTAAAGGAGGATCGGGAGTTGTGCAGTACCAATGCACTCGTCCCGATCATAGGAAAACAGTAAGTAAATCATCATTGACATAAGGTAAATTGGAGAACATGCTAAATAAATAAAACTGGGCAATATGTGAAGAGAAGACGAAGGTGCTATTCCGGGAGCCAGGTTACAATCCTTAAACCAAACAAGGACCGAGATTGTAACCCTTCGCCTGAACAGAACTTAGTCTCTGATCATTTATTGCTAAAGGTGACAATCATGCAGGGGAAAGATATCATGATAAAAGTGATAATGAAAAGTACAATACGCTATGGTGACAATCTGGAGTGACAATCGTGTACAAGCACTATAGTGACAATCTGGAGTGACAATCGTGTACAAGCATTATAGTGACAATCGTTCAGTCATGTTGGTACAATCTGGCAATCAGTCACTTCTAGACAATGCTATACTGGACTAGACTTCATCCAATCAATCACGGCCAATCATTGCCTACGGCTTTCTACATTAACTAACTAGAGTTATCACAATCCTAGTTACTATCAAGATGCAAGTGAGATTATCCCACAGCCACAAGCCCTGCAGCTAATCCAGGTTATCCAGGCATTTTTAGATTCATTAAGCCGTTATCAAGAATTATGTGCCCCACGCGACGGTGGGCTGGAAATGTGCCCTACTTGTCGGTAGGCTACAAGTCCAAACAATTGCGGCCGGGATAACGGGATCGCCTGTAGCCGTGTCAATCTCGTCATGACTAATGTGTTATTCTAGTAGTTAACCTGAATTTGCCTTTTTAATAGGTACTCCTGACCGTGGTACTCAGGAGTCCCATCCTAGACATGATGCAAGACTGGACAAGTAGATTAATCAAGCAAGCAAGAAGAACCACCCACGGTGTCAAGACAAGTCAAGTCAAGAGTGCGCCGCCACGGGCCACTATCAAGTGAAGCCGAGTCATGCCAAGTCAAGTCAAGTTATCAAGTCATGTCAAGTCGGGAGTGCGCCACCACGGGCCACTATCAAGTGATCAGGTTACAAGTTAATCATGTTCAGTCACAAGTTACAAGATTCTATTTCAATTTACTGCCAAACCAAGAAGGATAACAAGAAACAAAATCCCAAGGTCCGTGCCAAGACGTGTTGGGCCTGGTCAAGTTGTGCATGTGAGCAATCAAAATCTCAAAAGCTCCAATCATATCAAAAGAAAACCAAGTTAAAAGCAGGCACCAAGGCACTAGGGGTGTAGGTGAACTAGGGTGTGCCAGGGAATAGGCACACTAGAGTGCGCCTGGTGGCAGCACACTAGAGTGCGCCTAGGATCCAAGTGCACTGGAGTGCGCTTAAGCCGGAACCAACAAAGTGCGCCTAGTTGAGGGTGCAAGGGTCAAAGTGCGCCTAGGTCCAAGGGTCCAAGTGCGCCTAGGTAACTACGCGCTAAAATGCGCCTAGCCAGAAAAGTAGGCACGGTGCGCTAAACAGCGCCTAGCCAGAAAAGTAGGCGCAGTCCGCGCTAAACAGCGCCTAGCCAGAAAAGTAGGCACAGTCCGCGCCTAGCCAGAAAAGTAGGCACAGTCCGCACTAAACAGCGCCTAGCCAGAAAAGTAGGCACAGTCCGCGCCTAGCCAGGAAAGTAGGCACAGTCCGCGCTAAACAGCGCCTAGCCAGAAAAGTAGGCACAGTCCGCGCCTAGCCAGGAAAGTAGGCGCAGTACGCTAAACAGCGCCTAGCCAGGAAAGTAGGCGCAGTACGCTAAACAGCGCCTAGCCAGAAAAGTAGGCACAGTCCGCGCCTAGCCAGGAAAGTAGGCACAGTCCGCGCTAAACAGCGCCTAGCCAGAAAAGTAGGCACAGTCCGCGCCTAGCCAGGAAAGTAGGCGCAGTACGCTAAACAGCGCCTAGCCAGGAAAGTAGGCGCAGTACGCTAAACAGCGCCTAGCCAGAAAAGTAGGCACAGTCCGCGCCTAGCCAGGAAAGTAGGCACAGTCCGCGCTAAACAGCGCCTAGCCAGAAAAGTAGGCACAGTCCGCGCCTAGCCAGGAAAGTAGGCGCAGTACGCTAAACAGCGCCTAGCCAGGAAAGTAGGCGCAGTACGCTAAACAGCGCCTAGCCAGAAAAGTAGGCACAGTCCGCGCCTAGCCAGGAAAGTAGGCGCGCCTGGGGGTCGTCTTCCTCCTCAAGCCGAGGAGAAGAACCCATGGGTTCCAAAACTTTGGAACACCATAAGTCGGCCATCCAAGCTCCAAATCCGGACTTCCAAGGCTCTAACTTGGGTAAAATTCAATTCTCTTCAACATGGAACAATTAAAACATGAAAAGGAACAAGTTTTATAGATCAAATCTACCAAAATCCGAAAATACTTCCAACTTAGATCTACAAAATTCCAAGCTCCAAATGGAGAAAACCCAAGTTCTAATGTTGCTCAAGATGAGCTAATAAAACTATTGGACAAACAAAATATAGCCCTCAAGTGGTAGCAAGGTGCAACTTGCCTAGGTTGGTGGTGGTGGAGGAGAGGAAGAAGCTTGAGGAAGAAGATGAAGAAAAAAATAATGAGGAGAGAGAGAGGGAAGTTGATATATATAGTGGGGGTGGGGTTGGTTCTCCATGACAAACCAAAATAGACCAAGCCCAAAATAAACCAAGGTGAACCAAGTCAAGGCCAATAAACCCTCTCTCTAGCAATCTAAACCAAATGAACCATGAAATAAACCAAGCCTCACTAACCCAGAAATAAACCAGTAAACCATAAAACTATTTGAACTATCAATGCCAATAAAACAAGCCAATGCAAAATAAACCAAGATAATTAATCATGACTAAATAAAATATGGGTCCAAAACACGTATACGTACTCTAAATACGTATCACGAATTTGGGACATCACATCCTACCCACCTTAAAAGAATTCCGTCCTCGGAATTTAATCAAGAGGCTAGAGATGTACGGGGAGCTATTCTATCACAGGCAATCTACCACTACCAATCAATCACACAATCATTCATGCAAGCAAGGATTCGAAGCGTAAGGCATAAGGAAGATATTACACCTTACGAGTCAAACCAGCCGGGATGACCTGATCAGATATCATCCTCATGCTCCCAAGTTTGACTCTCCCAAAGAGGGATGGCTCTAAGCAACACGGACTGAACTGATAGTCTTGCGCTTGAGGTCTCTCTCTTTGGTCAAACATGAACACGGGCCTCTCCTCATACGAATAGTCACGGTTATTGGTACCAACCTTTCGAATGATCTAGGACATGGCCCGAGCCCGGGATGTTCCGTCGCAATTGGGATACAAGAAATACGTCATGCATCCCGCATAATGACGGTAGAAAAGCAAGATGAGAGGACACATACCTCTCGGACGATTCTGGACCTGAGCCTGGGCTAGGGCAAACTGCTGCGGGTTCTGTTGCTGGAAAGTCTGAGCCTGAGTCGGCAATGGCCTCGGGTACGGGAACTGCTGTTGCTGGTGAACTGGAGCTGGTACTGGTGCTGGTCCCCTAACCGAGGGACTAGATACTGTCGATGCTGAATCAACTCTGAATGGGCAGGACCCCACCCTATGGTCCGGTGCTCCACACAATAAACACAATCCCAACGCCTTACGACACTCTGCTACCACGTGTCCAGGCTTTCCACAATAAGTACAGCCCACGGCGGAAGACTGCGCTTGCTTCTGTTTCTGCTGAGGGTACGTCGGGGTTGAGTGCTGGTCCGTCGTAACTGAATCTGCTCGCCTCGGAGCTCCAATAGTCAAAGCCCTAGCTGCCGGGACTGGTGCCGAAGACTGGGTCACCCGGCCATGAGACCGCTTCCGTCCTCCGGTCCTGTCCACTATTCTCTGGGAGGTATACTCATGCCTCCTTGCTGCTCTCAATACCGCATCAAAAGTCTCATGCTCAAACTGCTCGACTGCCAACAAGATCTCCAAATGCAGCCCCTGCTGGAACCGCTGGGCCCTATCATACTCGGTTGCCACCAAGGTGGGAGCAAACCGGCTAAGTCTAGAAAACTCCGATGCATAACTGTCAACTGTTCTGCCTCCTTGCTTCAAGTTGGCGAACCTCGTCTGTAGATCGTACCGAGCCACAGCATCAAAATACTTAGTCTGGAATCTCTCTCTGAATACTGCCCATGAAATAGGGGCCACTAGTCCCACGGCCTGTGCTGCCCACCAGCTGCGGGCAAGATCCAAAAACTGTAGGCGCACAACGGCCACCTTCTCATCTTCCGGGGTCTTGGCTGCCTCTAGAATGACTTCAATATCTTGGAGCCATGCATCTGCAACGATCGCATCTCCACTACCGTCGAAGAATGGGGGGTTCAGACGCTTGAAACTGTTCGCTACACGGTTTCCTGGATGACCGCCTCTATTCAGAGCATCTTCCACTGCCTGGTGCAATGCATCACCTCGACGATCTTGGAAAGCTAACAATGTCCTGATGAGACCTACCAAGGTACCATCATCCGGCCCTGCAGCTGGCTGAACTGGATCCCCGGTAGGGATGACTCGGGAGGCTGCTCCTGAGTGCTGAACCTGATCTTCTGGTTGCTGCTGGTCCACGGGAGTCGCTCCGCCTTGCTGATCGGTAGGACCAGGAATAATGCCACTGAAGAAGACGACATGGGAACAATAAGGAGGGACCAGGACAGATCAACGAGTACAAGCATGTGATCAGGACAAGGATTTCAGGAATCAAGAGGATACGAGTGGAGATCAAGGACGAGTATTGATTGAGACATCTATTCGGTAAACCCTCACATTTCTTGATTGACAAGACCTGCATGGGCCACCACTTAAACCATGTCACGCCCCAGAACCAGAATCCTGGAGAACGGGGGCGGACACAGCCAGCTACGTATAATGAAATGGCAACCATTCCGCTATACGGTCACGGCTGTCTAGATATGTGAGGGTTATCTACAATCCAACAGTCTCCTAAGGTCATAAAGTAGCCTGTTGTCTCAATCTCAACCAACTAGAAATAGTTCACAAGATGTCAGAGCATCAAATACATAAATATAAGGCGTCCCAAATATTACATATCAGATGATCATGAAGCTAGTCGTACAAAATGTAAGGACTAGCAAGAGTTCAGTCATACATGATCAACCCCCGGGGCTTGTCAATCATGTTACAGCCCGTAGGCAGACAATAAGTAAAGTGCAATACGAGCTAACACTTGTTCGTCGGCTAAACGCCTCAAAAGAATAATTCACAATATACAGTGGGAGAACAAAAAAAAAAAAACCCACTCGATGTCCTGGTTACGCCTGGTGGTCACCATCGGGCTGGAAAGCAGGGAGATCCTTCGGTACTGCTCCGGTATCTGGCCATACAAAACCAGCTGGGTCAGACCCCAGAAAGAGCAAGTGCCACAAAGGAGGCTTCACTTAAGGACTAAAACCAGCAAATCATTAGCAATCAACAAGCAAGTAAGTAAAGGAGGATCGGGAGTTGTGCAGTACCAATGCACTCGTCCCGATCATAGGAAAACAGTAAGTAAATCATCATTGACATAAGGTAAATTGGAGAACATGCTAAATAAATAAAACTGGGCAATATGTGAAGAGAAGACGAAGGTGCTATTCCGGGAGCCAGGTTACAATCCTTAAACCAAACAAGGACCGAGATTGTAACCCTTCGCCTGAACAGAACTTAGTCTCTGATCATTTATTGCTAAAGGTGACAATCATGCAGGGAAAAGATATCATGATAAAAGTGACAATGAAAAGTACAATACGCTATGGTGACAATCTGGAGTGACAATCGTGTACAAGCACTATAGTGACAATCTGGAGTGACAATCGTGTACAAGCATTATAGTGACAATCGTTCAGTCATGTTGGTACAATCTGGCAATCAGTCACTTCTAGACAATGCTATACTGGACTAGACTTCATCCAATCAATCACGGCCAATCATTGCCTACGGCTTTCTACATTAACTAACTAGAGTTATCACAATCCTAGTTACTATCAAGATGCAAGTGAGATTATCCCACAGCCACAAGCCCTGCAGCTAATCCAGGTTATCCAGGCATTTTTAGATTCATTAAGCCATTATCAAGAATTATGTGCCCCACGCGACGGTGGGCTGGAAATGTGCCCTACTTGTCGGTAGGCTACAAGTCCAAACAATTGCGGCCGGGATAACGGGATCGCCTGTAGCCGTGTCAATCTCGTCATGACTAATGTGTTATTCTAGTAGTTAACCTGAATTTGCCTTTTTAATAGGTACTCCTGACCGTGGTACTCAGGAGTTCCATCCTAGACATGATGCAAGACTGGACAAGTAGATTAATCAAGCAAGCAAGAAGAACCACCCACGGTGTCAAGACAAGTCAAGTCAAGAGTGCGCCGCCACGGGCCACTATCAAGTGAAGCCGAGTCATGCCAAGTCAAGTCAAGTTATCAAGTCATGTCAAGTCGAGAGTGCGCCACCACGGGCCACTATCAAGTGATCAGGTTACAAGTTAATCATGTTCAGTCACAAGTTACAAGATTCTATTTCAATTTACTGCCAAACCAAGAAGGATAACAAGAAACAAAATCCCAAGGTCCGTGCCAAGACGTGTTGGGCCTGGTCAAGTTGTGCATGTGAGCAATCAAAATCTCAAAAGCTCCAATCATATCAAAAGAAAACCAAGTTAAAAGCAGGCACCAAGGCACTAGGGGTGTAGGTGAACTAGGGTGTGCCAGGGAATAGGCACACTAGAGTGCGCCTGGTGGCAGCACACTAGAGTGCGCCTAGGATCCAAGTGCACTGGAGTGCGCTTAAGCCGGAACCAACAAAGTGCGCCTAGTTGAGGGTGCAAGGGTCAAAGTGCGCCTAGGTCCAAGGGTCCAAGTGCGCCTAGGTAACTACGCGCTAAAATGCGCCTAGCCAGAAAAGTAGGCACGGTGCGCTAAACAGCGCCTAGCCAGAAAAGTAGGCGCAGTCCGCGCTAAACAGCGCCTAGCCAGAAAAGTAGGCACAGTCCGCGCCTAGCCAGAAAAGTAGGCACAGTCCGCGCTAAACAGCGCCTAGCCAGAAAAGTAGGCACAGTCCGCGCCTAGCCAGGAAAGTAGGCACAGTCCGCGCTAAACAGCGCCTAGCCAGAAAAGTAGGCACAGTCCGCGCCTAGCCAGGAAAGTAGGCGCAGTACGCTAAACAGCGCCTAGCCAGGAAAGTAGGCGCAGTACGCTAAACAGCGCCTAGCCAGAAAAGTAGGCACAGTCCGCGCCTAGCCAGGAAAGTAGGCACAGTCCGCGCTAAACAGCGCCTAGCCAGAAAAGTAGGCACAGTCCGCGCCTAGCCAGGAAAGTAGGCGCAGTACGCTAAACAGCGCCTAGCCAGGAAAGTAGGCGCAGTACGCTAAACAGCGCCTAGCCAGAAAAGTAGGCACAGTCCGCGCCTAGCCAGGAAAGTAGGCACAGTCCGCGCTAAACAGCGCCTAGCCAGAAAAGTAGGCACAGTCCGCGCCTAGCCAGGAAAGTAGGCGCAGTACGCTAAACAGCGCCTAGCCAGGAAAGTAGGCGCAGTACGCTAAACAGCGCCTAGCCAGAAAAGTAGGCACAGTCCGCGCCTATCCAGGAAAGTAGGCGCGCCTGGGGGTCATCTTCCTCCTCAAGCCGAGGAGAAGAACCCATGGGTTCCAAAACTTTGGAACACCATAAGTCGGCCATCCAAGCTCCAAATCCGGACTTCCAAGGCTCTAACTTGGGTAAAATTCAATTCTCTTCAACATGGAACAATTAAAACATGAAAAGGAACAAGTTTTATAGATCAAATCTACCAAAATCCAAAAATACTTCCAACTTAGATCTACAAAATTCCAAGCTCCAAATGGAGAAAACCCAAGTTCTAATGTTGCTCAAGATGAGCTAATAAAACTATTGGACAAACAAAATATAGCCCTCAAGTGGTAGCAAGGTGCAACTTGCCTAGGTTGGTGGTGGTGGAGGAGAGGAAGAAGCTTGAGGAAGAAGATGAAGAAAAAAATAATGAGGAGAGAGAGAGAGGGAAGTTGATATATATAGTGGGGGTGGGGTTGGTTCTCCATGACAAACCAAAATAGACCAAGCCCAAAATAAACCAAGGTGAACCAAGTCAAGGCCAATAAACCCTCTCTCTAGCAATCTAAACCAAATGAACCATGAAATAAACCAAGCCTCACTAACCCAGAAATAAACCAGTAAACCATAAAACCATTTGAACTATCAATGCCAATAAAACAAGCCAATGCAAAATAAACCAAGATAATTAATCATGACTAAATAAAATATGGGTCCAAAATACGTATACGCACTCTAAATACGTATCACGAATTTGGGACATCACAAGTAATTAGACTAATTATTTATGGATAGGTTTAGTTTAATTAGAGACTTAAAACTAGACTAAATTGACCTCAACCTTTAACCTATTCCTAATTTAAATCAAATGGATTAGTGGAGGGCATTTTGGACATTCAAAATGGAGACACCTCACCCTTTTTGGGCAGCCACCTATGGGGGGGGATAAGGAGTGAGTCACTCCTTCATTCATTTGTTTTCATCCACTTTCTCTCTCTTATTCTTTCCCAAATTAATTTAGAGATGAACCTCCATTGATTTCATCTCCAAATCAACCCGTTCTTCCATCAAATCTTCTTCATTTCTCCTCTACTCCATGGTTAGAAGGTGCTAGCTAAGTTTGGGAGGATTCAGAGCTCGTTCGTGTCCTTTTGGAATTTCTACGTGTCGGTATCGTGTCGGAAGGATTTTCCTTTGAATCTCTCTCCCGGAAGGTATAATCTCTCCTCTAATCCATCCCTACATGCATATAGGAATATTTTGAACCCATAGGAATGACCCCCATGGTTGTATCTCCATTTGTCCATTTTGTTTCCATTTGGAGGTCATATGAGTGTCCTTTGTGTTGTGGTTGTGTCATAGTGGGAAAAATCCCTATTTTGGACACTTGTATGCATATATATATATATATTGTAGGAATGATTAATTAGTGTTTTAATCTCAGATTTATATTTTTAGAGAGTTGTTCCTAATGTGTTCTTTATAGTATCATATTGTATCATATTCATTTTATATTTAGATTGGTGTGTCTCTTTATATATATATATATATATATATATATATATATATATATATATATATATATATATATATATATATATATATATATATATAAAAATATATATATATATATATATATATATATATATATATATATATATATATATATATATATATATATATATATATATATGTATTTTTTATATATATATATATGTATATATATAGGTGTGTGTGGTTTGTGCATATATATATTTATTTGTGGGTGTGGTTAGATGGTTAGAAAGTGGATTGATCTTAGTTAGGATGGTTAGAATAAGTTTTATTTAGATAGCTATGTTGGTATCCAAGTATTTTGGCCTACATGTGTTTTTTGTCCAAACAACCCAAATTCGTCATAATTTTTATCCACGTTTTTAGTAGCTAGAGGAACTTAGAAATGCCATAACTTTTAGCTCATAACTCCAATTAACCTCCCATTTTTTTTAAAAGAAGCGTATCGAAGTTAGATTTCCAAATATATATTTTAATAAGCCAAATTCGTTCTAGAATTTTCTGTAGAATTGTTTGAGTGTCAGTTGTACGAAAGAAGAACGTGTTTCGGTGTTTTCGCGATTCCGGGAGCTTCCGGACACGAAAATACGATCCGTTTGAAGTTTCAGAAAGCTAACACGAAGAGATACAACATACTTTAATCCTAGAATTTAGTGAAGGCCCAATTGATACAGTATTGGTTTTAAGTAGAAGAGTGACTACGCGACGTAGGCATTTTGTGTAACCTATGAGCCTAGTATAGATATCATGTGAATGTAGGTACCATAGGTTGTCAAGAATATGTATGATATAGTACATATATGTATATATATATATTATTGTTATGTAATATATGTTAGTATAGTGTGCGTGTTTAAATGAGATAAGGATGTGTGTGGTTAGTAGAGAGAAGTGAGATTGATAGAGGATGTGTGCTAGTGTGTGTTTGATGTTGTATAGATGGTAGTGTAGTGCGTGTGTTGTGAAGGTGAGAGAGTTGGGAGGATCATGCCATCCTATTTGACTTGAGGCTAGTGTGGTTTGTTGAGTAATTTGTGTTTTGGTTGAGTGGTAGCGTGTTTGTATATAGATGTGTGTAGGTGTGTTAGAAGAGAAGGGTGGTAGATTTGGTATATGTGTTTGTGTGTGTGTTAGTATTGGAGTGGAGAAAAATTTAAATGTTGTATGTATGGATATGTTAGTATGTTGGTGGTTATGTTAGAATCTATGTAGAGGTTAGAGATATCTTAGAAGTTAGATAGTGATATCTTGTATAAGTTAGATAATTAGTTGTGTTAGTCTATGTTATTGTTAGTTAGAGATGACATATATTAGTTGGTTAGAGTTAGAGATGGATATATATACATATATGTTATGGTTAGATATTAGTTAGTGGATGTTAGTTGTGTTAGGTTTCTAAGTTAGAATAGATGGTTAGAAGTTATATGTTAGAGTTGGTTAGTATCTTGTATTAGAGGTATAAGTAGGAATTTGTGGTAAAGTCTAAGAAGGGGTTTTGATTGTTAAGATGGGGTTAGAAATATGTTATCTTGGTAGGTAATGGTTAGATAAGGGTAGTTTAGTCTAGTTTTGACCTCTGTTGACCAAGAGTTGACTTTTTGACCAAAGTCAACTACGAGTCAATACTTTACCTAGAATTGATCCAAAACCAAACCAGAGTTGACCAGTTGACTGAAAGTCAACTGTTAGTCAACATTTGCCTAGTTTGACCTAGGGTTGACCTAGAGTTGACCAGGGTTGACCAGTTGACCAAAAGTCAACCTTTGATCCAGTTTGACCGAGTTTGACTTGGATTGACTACCTGTGACCTTGTTTGTTCTAGTGTGTCTCTGTGTATTCTAGTTTGACCTAGTATGACCTAGTTTAGCTTGGTGTGACTTAGTTTGACCTAGTTTTGACTTAGACTTGCATATCATGACTAGACTAGCTTTCCTTTCATTATTAAACCATGTTTTGACATATAGTATCTTATTTTAGGTCTGTGATTTCTCTGAGCGTCTGTTCACTTTATCAGCTCAGGACCGCAGGCGAGTACATTCACTAATAGTTTTTATTGTCTTGATATCTGCTATATCCGATTCAGTTGTAGTGTCTTACTCGATTCCCAGTCACGATAGTTCACGGACTAGTATATGTTGGATCATGACATGGGATGTTGTTCCTAGATTTCCATGGTATATTGGTACATATTCGGTCTTATTTCCATGTATTGGTATAGACACCGATTTCTAAGGGGACTTGTTACCCTCTTATGGAATCCCGTATCATGACGTGTCATGTCCAGATCCACTATACTATTCGGAGATGGAGGAATTATTAGGAGTTATGTGATCAAAGCCTTCTGTCACTATTTTGCTAGCGCCAACCTCACCTCACGTAGGGTGTAGCAGATACCCCATTGCCAGTTATCCAGGTTGGACGGCATGACTCTCCGTTGAGGACACCGCAGATTGCCGGGCCAAGTGGATAACTCTCCCTTGACTCCCTAGCCGATCACATATCGCTCTAATAGTTCAAATCACATTTTATATTTATTATCGTATCTTATTTTCAGTTCAGCTCTACTTTCTGTACTTTCTCACCATACTATGATTTCATTTACTCACATGCTCTACATGCCTTTATACTGTACCTCGATTGAGACTAAGTCCGTTTGAAAGAAGGATTACAACCCCGGTCCTTGTTTGGTTAAGGGTTGTAACTCGGCTTTCGAATGGTTCCCAAGTCGCCCTACATCTTTGTCTTGTATTTCATTATAATGTCTCTTATAGAATTTGTCAATTTATATGGAACTGCTGTTAGTGTTTGTACTTGCTCATTTTTCTGACAGGATACCGTTGACAAATTTTACAGATGTTTCTGAGGCAGGCTGCTCGACCTATTATGGGGTCGAGACAGATGGAGACTCAGGCCAGGGTTGTGGCCTGATAGTTTGGCCACTAGATTTTATACTCCCTGAGTAGTTAGCATTAGTTAGGCTTGCCTGGACTGCGATCCAGCTTTGGATTTTAGCCTGTAGTAGCTTTTATATATATTCTGTGATTCTCTGGGTTGTTTGTGTATAGCTCTGGACTTGTGTGGATCTTGGACTCATTTCCTGCTTTATCTATCATATTTCCATTTCGTGCCATCTACCTTAGTTTGTTTTTGTGATTGAGACTGTATTGCTATATCACCTCCATTCGGAGAGTATATACTGTACAGGTACATTTATCTGTTTAGTTGTAGTATTTATAGATGCCCTAGACAGCGTTCTACCGCCGATGCTACGGCGTAGGCTGGACGTAACCACGTACTCGTGCCCCTCTTCAGGGTGCGGGTCGTGACAATATGTAGTCTAGGACTTCCTTCAAATAGATTTCAAAAACTGCTAACAGATTGGTCACGAATTGCCTTCTAAGTTGGGGTTTTAGGTTAATCTCTGTTCTGTTTTTGAGCAAGTTTTTGCTCGGGTTCGTGTCGATTTTGCGAATCGACCGATCGACCCCGTTGGGATCTATCCATTAGGATCTCTAGAGGGTCATATTAGGTTCCTATAGAAACTTACGAAATCTAAAATAAAGGAGAACACATGAAGTAATTCGGTCGGGAAATGGTACCTCAACTGCGGTCAACAACAGAGCAGTGCTCTGTTTCCAGTCGGCCATCGCGGCTTTGGCGGCGCTCCGACGCCTGTCACGGCGGTGCAGGGCGGCGCGCGCGGTCGTCCAGAGGTGGTAAGTCGACTGGGGTTGAGTTTTTGCGTTAGGGTTTGGGTTTTTCTACCGCTCCTTCTCGATCTCTCTATATACCTATATAACTGTCGGGTTTAAGGCTGAGCGGGGAAGTATTTGGCTCGGGCTAAGGATTGTCTGCTGTGGGGTTTGTTTGAGTGTGGGCCAGGTTCTGTTATGGGTTTGCTGCTGGGTTGGGCTCGGCCCACTGGGCTGTTGGGGTTTGTTCTTTATGGCTGGGCTTGGGTTTCACTTGGCTTAAGCTGCTGTAGGTATTATTCCATGGGCCTGTGGGCCGGCTGGGAATGGCCTGGCTGTCTATGCACTAATCTTATATACACATATTTACATATACATATATATACATATACGTTTATACATACATATTTACATATAAATACTTATACATATTTACATATAAATACTTATACATATATGTATATACATACAAATATATTTATATATATACACAAACACACATATTCCTATATATTATACATACACACATATCTATAATATATTTATATATACATACAAATATACATATATGATATACATTTATATATACATACACACATTTAATATATATCTATATACATCTATATACATATATAGCTCATATATTTATATACCAATAAATACTCAATTAACAAATAATAATATCTAACAGCAATAATATATTTATTTAATCACCACAGAATAATAAACTAATACTAAAATAATTAAATGGTGGTTTTAGTGAATCTATACTATTCACCTTTGTCTGGGTCCAGAAAATTGTATAAACATTGTAAAACAATATTTAATAATAAAATACCAGTTTTATACAAATATTCAAATAGTTAAAAAATGTACCTCAATACCTAAAATATTTTTGGGAATATTTGTGCACACATAAAATATGACTACAAGGCCGTCCCTGGTCTCACTGCATACCCACATAGGCTTGGATTCGGTTCGGGCTCAGCTCGGGCTAAATCGACACAAACGGGTCTCCTACAAGTCAATAAATATAATAATAATTAATTAAAATTATTTATATGGTCAATCTATAACTTGGCCTGGTTTTTCTAGTTAGGACACTCCTATGGCTCGGCATTCCCCTACCATGGCTAAACACTAGTCAAAGCACGTCATTCCACTATCTGTACCATGATTTCTAGTCGTCTGGTACTTCCAAACTCAACCATGGCTAAAATTATCTACCGTAAAACTAACTAAATAATTATTTATAAAAAAAATTCTAACATCACTATTTAAATCAAATAAATAAATAAAAATTATTTCAAAAATTCCGGGAAGGGAGGCTACATTTGTGTCCAACCAATTGTGTCCAACTGGTATGTGCCAGTGTCGAGGTCGTGTGCAGGAGATTGATCTAGGAATGGAGTTAGATTGGCATGGAGCAGGAGTCGAACAAATTGAAGGAATCGTTGGTTTGTGTAGCTGTGTGGGAGAAGATTTTGAACTCGAGTAGTCGTTGAGTTTAAACCAGATTCATTTAAGTAGGGACTGGGCTTGTTTTGTAAGTTTTGTTAAGTTTGTTGCTGGGGCTATGTCATGTTCTTGCTGGTTTCTTTGTTTGCTGTTAGTTGGGCTACAAGTTTATAGAGTTCGAATATGGGACCATTTCAGCTGGGTATTAGATGAATTCATTAGTAGGCTTCAAGCTATCTTGGTTAGGCTATGATGCTTGGGCCTGGACTTCAAAGTCCAGCTACACTATTTGTCAGTGTGACTAGCCGATGGTTATGGTTAAATTAGTTTTGGTATCATTTGCTGGGTTGGGTTTTCAGTCAGTGTGGATTAATTGGTAGTTAAGTTTGTACAATATTTGGCTGGGCCGAACCGAGTCCACTAAACTGTTTGGATGATTATTACTGTTATTGTCATTATTGCTAAAAAACTATTTTGCTAGAATTATTTTTACTAAGTGAATGTATTTTCTAGTTTAACTAATAAATTATAGAATTTTGCAATAAAATTTTGTTAAGCTAAAACTATTTTTCCTACTAGTATTTATATAAAAGTATCTTTGATGGATACATAACAAATAGAATTTTGAGTCTACTTATTCTTGAAAACTTGAATGGTCATCTTACCCACGAAAATAAATACAATGTTTGTCTAAAATATATTTTTAGCTATAAATAATATTTACAAAAACTATGTTGGTAAGGTTTTACTAAATCTATTTTGTTACAGTGCCAGTATACATAGTATTTTTCCAATAGGAAATACTCTTTCTAAATATTGATTTATCAAAACTAATTATTTTCAAGTCCTATAATATTATTTTCTTGCTAGTATTATCGATATTTTGGATTAGTAATATTGCTAGTCATTACGAATAGTTAGTGGTGTAAATAGCTAGTCTAAGGATAGTTAGCTACTAATAGATAGATAATACCATCGTTTAGATCCTAACCAAAGTTGTACCTAAATAAACAGGAGGACATCCAGCTCCATTCATTATCCGTACTTTTCCGAAGCAAGACAAGTACATTCTATGGTCTTGTGCATTTACATTCATATCATGTGCTTTTTCTGTGACACGTTATGATACGATATCATGTTCTTCTGTACTTTCATGTTCTTGCACTTACTTGTGTCGGGGAGGGAAAACACACTAGCTATGTGACCAAATCCCGGTTACAATATTCATGTAGATAGCTTAGGCCTCGCATCGTGCACGCGGGTCCTAAGCCATACTGATATTCATGTACACCTGTACATATTCCTGTACTCACCCCAGCCGGTCACATAGGCTAGTTGTATTTCAAACTAGGGGTGAGTATTCGGTTTATTCGGTTCCAACCGAACCGAATAACTGAAAACCGAATTGGACCGAAACCATATAAGCAAAACCGAAACCAAACCGAATTGATCAATAACCGAACCGAACCGAATTAAATCGGTTCGATTTTCGGTTTATTCGGTTTATTCGGTTTTTAGGTTTTTTTGTTTTTTTTTTTGTTAATATATATAATAACTAAATATACCTAGATATATTTATTATATACCTATAGTATATACCTATATATATATATACCTATAGTATATACCCATATATATATATATATATATATATATATATATATATATATATATATATATAGAAAAAGGGAGGTAGGGTGCCACCTTATGGGAGGGTGTCTACTTGTCACCCCCCATGCTATCATCAAGCACATGGGTGCATGATGATAGCATGTGGGAGGTGACAAGTAGACACCCTCCATAGGGTGGCACCTCACCTCCCTCATCCTCTATATATATATATATATATATATATATATATATATATATATATATATATATATATATATATATATATATATATATATATATATATATTATATATATTTTATATATAAAATATATAAATATATATATATATATATATATATATATATTATATTTTATATATATATATATATATATTTTATATATATATAACTAAATTTTCTTATTCGGTTTTCGGTTTTTGACCGAAACCGAAACCCAAAACCGAAACCGAAACCGAATAAGAAAATTTAGTATTTTCAAAACCGAAATCGAACCGATTTTTTTAAAAATCGAACCGAATCTCTTGTTCGGTTCGGTTCGGTTTTTGGTTCAAAACCGAATAATGCTCACCCCTATTTCAAACATTGTGCACATGTCATGACTTGTACTTCAGGTTCATGGTTTACATTTCTGTACTTTATTTTTTGTACTTATATTCCTGTACTTTCATGTTATTTTCCTGTACATTATATTTTATGTCTCTTGTACTCATTTTTATATCATGATGTTCTTGTTCATTACCTAGAATTGTACTTTGCTCCGCTCCTGACTGGATATGTTGCAGGTGTACTTGCAGGATATCATTCTACCATATGGGCCAGAGTCCGGAACATTAGCTGAGCAGGATGGAGACATGACTTAGCTAGAGGATTAAGGTTTAGACTGTTTAGCTTTACTCCTAGATGTTGTTTTTAGAGTTCATAGTATATTTCATTCCTGATGACTCTGGTACCTTTATGTTATATGAATTTGTGGATTATGGTGATCTTATCTTTCTGGGAACGTTTTATAGATGATGTGATTGTGCACATTCATGTTTATCTGGTTAGATTTTCCTAGCTTGGTACAGCTTACTTCGTCGTGTCTAACGACGAAGGCTGGACGTGTCCGACTCGTGTCCGATTATTCGGAAGCAGGTCGTGACAGGGATATAAGGGGATACATAATAGAGAGGATGCAGATCCCTCCTATATATATATATATGAAGAGGGATCCACATCTTCCTACTTTTTTATCCCCCAAGCATCCCCATGATAACACCCATTGGATCTTATTTAAGTCATCTAATCTTAACATTGGATCTTATTTAAGTCATCTAATCTTAACCATTGAAAAATCAACGGTTAAGATTAGATGACTTAAACAAGATCCAACGGATGTGAAAGAGGGGATACAAAAGTGAGGGGATGTGGATCCCTCCTCTCTCTCTCTCTCTCTCTCTCTCTCTCTATATATATATATATATATATATATATATATATATATATATATATATATATATATATATATATATATATGAATTATAAAGTAAAAAGATGGAGATAGAATAATAGAGGAGATTGTTTTCGCATTCACTTATTTCAATCAACTTGACAAGAGACATTTATATAGGCTTACATTGGAGGTTAACAATTAAATAGAAATACCAAAAGATATAGTTATGGATAACCAAAAGTCATAGGTTATGGATAACCAGAAGATATAGGTTATGTAAACCAAATAATTATGGTGAATTATTAATATTTATAACACTCCCCCTTGGATATTCACCATTAATTAGTTGGTAGTGTATGCGCATTTATTGCCTCATTAAAACCTTACTAAGAAAAATCTAGTGAGAAAAATCTTAGTTAAGGAAAAAGAGTACAACGCACATAACGCAAAAATATTTTTTACAAGTCATACTCCCCCTTGATATAATGGATCTATAATAGCTAGTTAGTCTGATGATTAAGTCGTCACATGCCTATTCCGTGTACAACTTCTAAAATATGGTCTTTGGCAGTGCCTTCGTGAACAAATCGACTAATTTGTCATTTGATCTTAGCTTGACGCCAATCACTTTTGTATTTTGTAGTTCTTGTGCATAAAACAACTTTGGTGGAAGGTACTTGGTTAGATCTCCTTTTATGAATCCCTATCTGACTTGGGCAATGCAAGCTGCATTATTTTCGAATATTGTTGTCGGCTCATCTGTAACTCTGGATAGTTGATAATTTACCCTTATATGATGAATGATCGATCTTAACCACACACTTTCTTTTGTTGCTTCATGTACTGCAATTAATTCTGTATTGGTACTGAACCTTGTTTTGTTGATCGTCAAGATATAGCTGTATGGTTATTAATATAACACGTAACTTGTTTGACAGCAACCCTTGTGAGGGTCAGAAAAAATATTTGAGTCTCCACAACCAACTAGACAAGAATTGTAGTAGAATCACATGAATAAAATAATCTCACGTTAGTTGTTCCATAAAAATATCTTAATATGTGTTGAACTCCATTCCAATATCTAAGTGTATGTGTAGACCTATATCTAGATAATAAATTAACAAAAAATATAATATCTGGTCTTGTACATTATGATGGATATAGTAGTACCCCAATATCTAAGTGTATTCGAAATTGATCTTTATCCAAATCCAAACTTCATACAATCATAGGTGTACTAAGTGGATGTGCTTTGACCATGCTGAATCATTTTAGAATCATTTTAATATATCATAATTGATGCACTAATATTGTAGTGCCCCGACGTGCAAGATGCATTATGATGGCTGGTTGGCTCGATGAAGCCTTGTTGGACTTGGGAATATGCGAAGGATCACTCGAAAAGCTATACGATCATGGCATAAATCGTCTTATAAATGTGAGTAGTGTTGGACCCTTCGAAGATCATTTAGCTTCATGCTTAATAAAAATGATTAGTATGCTATGTTTATTGGTTGCGTTGCTAAATTACATCTTGTATGAAACCCATAAAGATAAAGAAAGATAATTAATCACATGACCCGAAGGCTGTTGCGTATCATTTCATGAATTGTATGCTTGCGTGCTTTGCAATGAAATACATAACAGATGAAGGAAAAGTCTCAAATACTTGGGCGGTGAGTATATTGAGTTTCTGCTTGATGAATAGATGGTAACGCAAATAATAAGACCCAAGAACTGGACAGTGAGTATGCTTGAATTATGACCGTAAGAATGTATGGTATCAAAGATGTTGGAAGAGATTGAGTAATCAACATTCTATTATCCTGTCGCCGATGTAGAATATTGATTACACTAAGACCCTAGATTGGTCAGATGATAATGTGAGCGTTGGCTCAAGGTAAGATGGCAATACGAATAAAAAAGATGGCTTATTTAATAATGGTGACTTATTTCTTTAGTTCTCCTTATCATGCATTATATGTTTTCTTCAGAGATATCTTGCACATATTTGTATGGTCATAGATAACTTATCGACAAGGTGGCTCCACGAACGGTATTCTAAGGCCTCAACAACTCATTCTTCCTAGGGGGAACCTCATGCTGAAGTAGTAGCACAGTGTTGAAGTAGTAGCACGGTGATTCGAGAATATTCTGGACTGGGCTAGCTATCCGCCGCTGAAGGGGAGATGTCTAACCAGAGGTCCAAGATGGCGTGTATTCAGTGACCCGTATATAGACATGTCCCATGCTAATGATGTCTTATGCAGGCAGAGTAAGTTATGAATCATATGCAGGAAAGGATGTTGGTTGTTGGTAAGAAATTACCTGAATGGTGACTAATATGATAATTGTGATATTGTTCCTAACAATGTCTTATGCATGTAGAGTAAGTGTATAAATGTACAGGGATGAATATACGTTAGTGGTTAAGAATCACCATAAAGTGTGATGATATATGTTTTACATTATGCTGGCTATGGATAAATACATGCTTTACTTCTGTCGAATACGAACTGCTAATTTATCCTATGGCAACGAGAAAGACCACTTTTAAAAATATTCTATAACATGATTATTTAGTGTTGTCTTCTTAGGTGAGTTGGGCAGGCACCGTTTACCAGTACATAGATGATGTACTGACCTACGTTTGTTGACATCTTTACAGGTGCTCATGCATGGATGAAATCGTTTGATCAGTACTTGGCATTGATGAATCGGATGGGTGTGCAAAAGCTTTTCTTGCAAGACGACTTCTACTAAATATGACATAATGTATAGAACAGTGTAGCTCAGATAAACCAGTAAGATTGTATGCCAAATTGGCAAGCTCATTGTAAGCCAAGCGGCATGTTCAGTTATAAACCTAAATGGTATAGAATTCAGTTGGCTATTCATAAGTCTTTGTAATCTGTTGCAAACTCTATATTCAGCTGCAAGCTTTGTAATCGATTACAATTATCAAAAAAGATGATATATTTCTTCATATCTTGTTGTGACTTCAATTTATCCGTTTGGTTTTGCTACGATATCGTTGTTTTCTGAAAAATACCGAGAACTATAATGGTTTTGCCTTGTACAAGTGTAATATAAACTTGTACGGTATTACGCCCAGTGGCTAGTTTTCGATCTTCCGGTATCCGGGTGTGACATAATGGTATCAGAGTACGGCTACACGTCCTTGGATTCTTATTCGATTTGTTTTAACTCAAAGTTGCTACTATGATGATTCAAAGCTGCTTTCACGATGAGTCAAACGTTGCTTCCGATATTACTCAAAGTTGCTTTTGCGATAAAATTTAAGTTGCCTCTACGATGACTCAAAGTGCTTCCACGATTATTTAATGTTGTTTCCAAATTATTCTAAGTTGCTCCATTGACTGAAAATTCGTTAATCCTCCGGACCGCTCATTAGGTGTTCCATACAATAAGTCTAAATATGTGGACTGTGATATGTGTGCTTTATGAATTCTTAATGATACCAAAATGAATAACAATGATACGATACAATAATAAGTTGGTTGTGTGCTTGATGTCTTAAGTGTTGGATTCATAGAAGTCGATCGTTATGTTACAATCAGCAGCGAGTGATGGCATGGTATGTTGGAAAAGAAATGTGCATAATTTTATTGAATGAGAATCGACATAATTTTGAGTTGACTTATGTGTGGGCTTAGTTATATTTCAGATGTGAGAGAATTAGTTGGTATTTGTGGTCAGTAGAGCCACCACGGGATGGATAGTCCAGTATGGACTTCGATTTGATGCGAAGAGAAATATTATGTCGGGAATGGCTTGAACTCTGAGTGGTATATGGCTCTACCCTCTCAGTGATTAGATGACCCTTGACCCTGTTTATTGTATAGTGACACTTTACCGGTAAGGTATTGGATAGTATCGAGTCATAGCTGGATTATAATTGATACATGACGGCTAGGCATGTCCCTTGATAATTAAGTTCGGATAACTCATTGCGAGTTATGATGGGTAGCAGTATACGGGGTAATGAGAATTGAGGATATGTAATGAATGCCTTGGTTAGGAATGGTAGGAATTATAGATTCAGGCGATGACTTGAATCAGTTGGATAAAAGAATTGTAGGCTCAGTAACGATGGTGGTGTGTTGCTATCAAAAGATTTTAGAAGAACAATATAGACCGAATATTGAATGACGTTGGAATTGAGTAGACGAAATTGTATATTGGACATCAACGAAATTGATGGTGATGTTAGACGCTTATCGAATGTTGTGAATGATTTAGAAGATGCAGAGAGTTGCATCAACGCCGAAAAATATAGAATAAGCTTGAGAAAATAGATGATCTTAGCACGTTGTGCAGTTGTGCTTGAGAGAATTAGACGTGTCCCGAAACAAAAAGTTATGACCTTTGACTATTTTGAGACATAGAGAAATGATACACTTGTTCCTTAATGCATGAAATAGTAGATGTTCCTTATGAGAGTCGAATGACTGGAATATAAATAAGTATTGAGATGCTGCAAAATGTAATAAACCCTGTTCGGTTAATAATGTTGTTGCATGAATAACGAACTTGGGTGGAATATAGAATTGTTGGAGTATGATTTAGCTAAATGAGTTATGTCATATCCACTAGATGATCGAGATACAGATGCTAGATCATTGGTGTCATAGAGATTGGATCGGTGCATGAATAGTAAATCTTCTTATGAAATTATAAGGAATGATACAAAAACAAATAGTGATGGTTAACATGAATTGCTAAGAGATGATCGTGTTTGGTGCTAGTAGAAATTTATAAATGATGCTTTCAGAAATACGATTATACAATTGTCTTATTTAGTGGTTAAAGAGTACTGACCGTACAGATGATCTGGAAATGAAGGAATTGAATATAAGTCACGGAGAAACCGAAGGAAAGAGTTTATAAATGATAGACTATTGAGGTAGCAATATTGGAAGATGATTCAGAATAGTTGGCCTGATTGAATAGACACAATTTAAGTAAAATATGAGAATATAAGTCGGATTGAGCAGGTGATGTTGCGTCTATGCTAATGAAAAATGAAGATTTGGATGTTCGATTGATAGTTTTATATGACAACTTTGAGATTGACCCACAAGGAATTGTCGGATGGATTTTATCGATTGTGGGTAAGTCTAGAATAACTTTGTTGGGTATAACCCGAGGATGAGTACGGGTAGATAGACTTGACCCTAGAGTGTCGGTGGGTTGCCTAGGTTTCGGATGGTTGGCTTTGGTATTTTAATTGTTCGAGTTGGGAATAAGTTTATGAGATTGGGGTGGTGTCCCATGTCCCTTAGATTGGTCAGATCAAAGATTTTTCCTGAGATAAGATAGAGTCCCTCTGATAAGAATTGGTTGCCTCTAAGATAAGAGATGAGTATGTCCCTATTAGGTATCCATCTCAGATGAGTTAGTTGAATGTCTGGTTTAGCTTAGAATAGCTGACCGTAGAGACTTGACCGAAGACTAATTTGACTGTTGGAGACCCTTAGGATGTCCCTATTGATGTTGCGTGATATAGTCGGAATGAGTGAGATATGTCGGAAAGTAAACTTCGTAATAGAATTAAGATTGGAAGATTCGATGTTACAAAGTTTGATGGAGTGATGGATCATATTGGTTTTGGAACTTGGTTGCCTTCATTTGAAATGTCAAAAATTGTTAGAGCTGGTTGGGATTTGATTGGTTGGTTGAATTGTATTGTATTGAGCTTCTTAAATTGATGGTAGTGCCTTGAGACAATCGAAATAAATTCATTGATGGATAATCAAATCAAAATTGAGAATAAGTATACGACGGAATGGAATAGTGCATGTAGCCAAGATCGACGAGAGCGAATGTAAATTGGAATGACCCTCGAAATTAATATTGCTAGAAATAAGAGTTGCTCATACGAGATGATAATACGTTGGATAGATCATTGCGATAAAATATTTTGAGTACATCGAGATATTTTACTAAAGTCGAATATGGTACAACTTGGAAGATGGATCATAATCAAGAAATTTATAAGTTGCAAATAAAGCGTATGGATGCGAACGATATTGGGTACATGATTTGATCGATGAGAATTATGGTGTTGAAAAAAATGTGGCTATTGGCTTTTATTAGTTTTGGTGGTGTGAATGATAATGGACTTGTAAGAGAAATCTGGATTCGTTGGAATAATTGATATAACTATGTCGGAATACTTTAAGAATTTTGGATCGATCGTGGGAAATTATTTAAGTTGAAATTGGTTGCATTCATTGTGTTATTAGTGGGTTGGAAGATTGAATAAATGAGTTGAGACTATATAAGATGCCCAACAGGATTTGCTGACATTCAAAAATGAAGTTATACATGTAGCTCGTTCATTTTCTCTATCAAATGGGCATATAAGATGCCCAACTAAGTGGTATACTGAATTCAAACGAAGCTGTAGGGAAGGATTGTCATGTGTTAAAGAATTGCATGAGTGTTGGAGGAAAGAACAAGTATGGTAAACTATTTTGAATCAAATGGGGATGTTGTGGCGAGATGGTACATCATTTGAATCAATCGAGACAATGCATAGAAATGTTAAATTGTGCAAGTTGATCATAGAAAGTTTCATAAATTCAATTGAAGTTATAAGGATGAGTTTTGTTTAAGTTTCGAGAACGAAACTTTTTCTGAGTAGTATATATTGTAGTGCCCTGACACGCAAGATGGATTATAATGGCTAGTTGGCTTGATGAAGCCTTGTCGGACTTGGAAATATGTGAAAGATCGCCCGTAAAGCTATGCGATCGTGGCGGGAATAGTCATGTAAATGTGAGTAGTGTTGAACTTTTCGAAGATCCTTTAGCTTTATGCTTAATAAAAAGGATTAGTATGCTATGTTTGTTGGTTGAGTTGCTAAATGATATTTTGCATGAAAATTAGAAAGATAAAGAAAGATAATTAATCACATGACCTGAAAGCTGTTGCATATCATTTCATGAATTGTATGTTTGCGTGCTTTGCAATAAAATACATGATAGGTGAAGGAAAATTTCCAAATACTTGGGCAGTGAGTATATCGAGTCTCAGCTTGATGAATAGATGGTAATGCAAATAATAAGATCCAATAACTGGGCAGTGAATATGCTTAAATTAAGACTGTGAGAATGTATGGTATCAAAGATGTGGGAAGAGATTGAGTAATCAACATTCTATTATACTTTCGCCGATGTAGAATATTGATTACACTAAGATCCTGGATTGTCAGATGATAATGTGAGCTTTGGCTCAAGGTAAGATGGCAAGATGGCAATACGAACAAAAAAGATGGCTTATTTGAGAATGGTGGCTTATTTACTTAGTTCTCCTTATCATGCATTATATGTTTTCTTCATAGATATGTTGCATATATTTGTATGGTCATGGATAACTTGTCGACAAGGTGGTTCCTCGAACGGTATTCCAAGGCCTCGGAAACCGATTCGTCCTAGAGGAACCTCATGTTGAAGTAGTAGCACAGTGCTGAAGTAGTAGCACGGTGATTTGAGAACCTTTCGGACTGGGCTAGCAATGATGTCTTATGCAAGATGGCATGTAGTCAATAACCCGTATATAGATAGGTCACATGCTAATAATGTCTTATGCAGGCAGAGTAAGTTATGAATCATATACAAGGAAGGATGTCGGCTGTTGGTAAGAAATTACCTGAACGGTGACTAATATAATAATTGTGATATTGTTTCTAACAGTCTTATACAGACAGAGTAAGGGTATAAATGTACATGGATGGCTATACGATAGTGGGTAAGAATCACCAAAAAGGGTGATAACATATGTTTTACATTATGTTGGCTATGGATAAATGTATGCTTTACTTCTGTCGGATATGAACTACTAATTGACCCTAAGGTAATAAGAAAGACCATTTTTAATAATATTCTATAACATAATTACTTAGTGTTATCTTCTTAGGTGAGTTGGGCTTGCACCGCTCGCTAGTACATAGATAATGTACTGACCCACATTTGTGGGCATCTTTACAGGTGCTCATGCATGGGTGAAATTGTTTGATCAGTGCTTGGCATTAATAAATCGGATATGGGTGTGCAGAAGCACTTCTTGCAAGACGATGTCTTCTACTGTACATGATATAATGTATGGAACAGTGTAACTCAGATGAACCAGTGAGATTGTAAGCCAAATTGATAAGTTCATTGTAAACCGAGTCGGCATGTTCAGTTGTAAGCCTAAATGGCAAGGAATTTAGTTGGCCATTCATAAGTCTTTGTAATATGTCATAAACTCTGTATTCAGCTGTAAGCCTTGTAATCGATTACAATTATCAATAAAGATGATATATTTCTTTATATTGTGTTGTGACTTTAATTTATCTGCTTGGTTTTGCTGCGATGTCGTTATTTTCTAAAAAATATCGAAAACTATAATGGTTTTGCCTTGTACAGTGCAATCTAGACTTGTACGATATCACGTCCAGTGGCCAATTTTCGATCTTCCAGAATCGGGGCGTGACAAATATTCCACTAGAATTTTGTTTTATTTGAAAACTGAGACAAAGCTTTGTCTTTCCCAAGTTTTTTATGTCAAATACTTTCTTCAAATACTTTGCAATTTTCTTCAATTCTATAGGAGATCTGATCAGGTTTATATCATCCACATATACTGCTACTATAGAGAATCCATTTTCGAATTTCTTAAGACACATGAGTAAATTTGACTATTTTGTATCATTCCTTAGTCAAATATATAATAAGGTGATTATACCACATTCTTTTGGATTATTTCAACCCATATAATGCTCGTCTAAGTTTAATTGAACACATGCCCTTTGACTTAGTCTTTGGTATTGTAAATCCTTCTGAAATTTTTATGTAGATATTAGTATCTAAGTCTCCATACAAATATACAGTTACAACATCCATAAGTTTCATATCAAGACTTTAAAAAACTGCGAGACTAATTAGATATCTAAAGTTAATGATATCCATAACTAGAGAGTATGTCTCCACATTGTCAATTCCATGTCTTTGAGATAAACCTTGTGCTACAAGTCAGGCTTTGTATCTTTTAACTTCGTTCCTTCCATTTTGTTTTCTCATGAAATATCGATTTAAAACCACCATGGTTTATGCTCTTCGGTGTTTCCACTATAGGTCTAAACACACCACATTTTTCTAAAGATTTTAATTATGCTTGAATAACATCTTTCCAGATTGGCGAGTCTTTTCTTTGTCAACATTCATTTATACTACGTGGTTCATTTTCACAATCATCATTGTCATTTGATATGTCAGTAGCTACTGCATAGCTAAATATGTCATCGATGATAAGTGCTTTCATATTCCAAATTTCTTCTGAACATGCATGGAATATCGAGATCTTTTCATTTTCAGGTACCTGTGCCTCTCTAGAGGCATCCATGGGTATTTCAATAAATTTGAAAACTTGCACATCTTTATTATTAATTTATGAAGCTCCAGCCACTATCGGACTTTTATAAGGACAAGATGTTTCATTAGCTCTCCTCTTTCTAGAAGCACTATCCTTGGAACATTTAGGCCTACCACGCTTTTACGTGTAGTTATAGATTCATTTGTTGTCTTGTTTAGATTTTGTCCAACTTGAACAGTAATTTTGGCTGGCACATGTGATCTAGTTACCTTTGCGACATCATTAAATGTATCAAGTAATTGATTTGCAATTTTTTACAAATGTATCATTTTCCTTGTTTTATAATCACATTATGGAGTTCTTGGATCTTGATAAGATAGAGTAGACAAATTTCATGTCAATTCATGCCGTTCATAAGCAATGGATTGTTCTATATGAATAATTTGTTGCTTACCTCCCCTTAACGGCGGTAAGACTCTCTCATCAAATTGGAAAATCATCAAATCTTGTAGTAAAAATATCACCAATCATTGGTTTCAAATATCTTATTATGTAAGAAGACTCAAAACTAATGTATATTCTCAAACGTCATTGGAGACCCATTTTAGTTCTTTTGGGAGATAAAATTGGGACATATACTGCACATCCAAACTTTCTCAAATATGAAATGTTTGGTTGTTTACCACTAACAAGTCGTGTATGTGAAAAGATTGCACTAGTAGAGGTCCAGCTATAAGTTAGAGATGTTTAATAAATGACTCAGCTAACCCATTTTGAGTGTGCACATGGGGAACATGATGCTCTACCTCAATCCCTAATAATGTACAATAATCATCAAAAACTTGTGAGATAATTTTGCGACATTATCAAGTCTAATTGACTTAATCGAGTTATCAGGAAACGGAGATCTAAGTTTAATAATTTTGGACCAAAAGACGAGAAAATACAAGACTTCTAGCAATAGAGAAAATATGAACACCTCGTAGGTGCATCTATGAGTACCATAAAATATCTAAAAGAACGACTAGCAGTGTGAATATAACCACAAATGTCTCCTCGCATTCTTTGCAAGGAACTAGGAGACTCATTCTTAATTTTTAGAAAAGATTATCTAGTTATAAACTTCCTTTGTGATAAGGAACACATAGGTAATTTTTCGGTAAGCCAAGGCCATGATTATCCAATAAATGGCCACAATTGTGAATGATCCGATTGAACATAGTTCTCCCGGATGACCTAAACTGTCATGACCCGCACCCGCTATTGGGATACGAGTACGTATCCAAGCCTAGCCTATGTCGCAACAGCGGCGGTAGTACGCTATCTATGATAATATGGTCCACAACAAGAATAATATACACATAACATCAACATCTAAACCATCAAAATAATATTTAATAGTCTCAATAATAAACTAAGAAAGCTGTCAAAATATTCTACTACAACTCAGATAGTCTCGGGTACAAACTGGCAGCAGAAAAGTAAAATAGATAAACTAGAATCCAAACTATGATCGCTAATTAATGGAAAAGCATAAGAAAGAAATTATGCTAATTCACATCAGTGCCAGACTCAGGTACGTTAGTAGCACCAGTATTGCCAGCATATGCATCGTGGGCCTCATGATAGATGTCGTCATCTAAAGCTAATAAATAGTTATCTAGTCAGGATTGGAGCAAGATCACCACAACACTACACTACATAATATAATATACAAGCACGAGGAGAAACAATAAAAAGAAGATGAACTATAAACATGATAAGATATAACAAGAAGAGATCAACTACGTCATATTAACTCTATGAAAGTACACTAGAAAGAGATGAACATCTAAGGAATATAGCAACAAGAACGAAGACACGTGTCCAACGTGTTTCAAAATACTAACATTCAACATGTGGTTGGATTACAATAGGAAATCAGACAATCAATACGTGAGGTGTATTGACTGAACAAACTCTGTAAGACGATCCCATGACCGAATAAACCCTGGGCTAGACTGGGGTACCACATGTCTACTAATTGTATTCTCCCACCCGACTATCTCACAAGTAAATGTCCAACACGAGAAACATTAACAACACGATAAACAAGAATCACGATAAACTAGAAGTAAGGCATGAACATGCACATATACTCTAACAACTCTAACTCTTGTGTACAAGCAGTAATCATGATCAATCAAGAACAGTGATAACATGGAATATAAAGATGAAACAGTAAAAATATGATATAGAGATACATACAGTATAAAATAAAGGCAATATAATGTCATAGTGAAACTTGCCTGATTTCCTGGACAACCGTTTTCATAAGTCGAGGATGAGAGGAACTCCGACCTAGAAGCTAATCCCATATCACCATCGTACCATGAACCGTACACGAAAAACTATAAGTCATTTCTAAGATTCTAATTCTTAAATCATGGAATAAGTGATGGTTTTCCTTTCCTAATATTAACTAATTCAGGAATAAATTACTTAAAATCTAATTTAACCTAATAATAATCTAAAATATAACTTAAACAAGGAAGCTTGGCCATAGAAAGTCATATTTATAATTTTGGAAACTATGACACGCAAATCAAGATATACCGTTGACTATCTAGTCAAACATCATGAACTCAAGATTTTTAAAGTGCATTTTGGTAAATTTCAGTGCCACGAGTACACCGGAATTGACCGTACCACAAAATCACGCTTTGGTCAAAAGATAGCGCCATTATGGCTAACCGTGACCAAATTGGTAATGTACTGATCAAATCTAAGTTAACTTAACAAATAAAATTGTAAACGAACATTTGAAATTCTGGAAAAAATATATGTCGAAGATCGTTGTGTTTTCTTTCCAAAACTTCAAATAGATCACGAATCAGAGTTCGGAATCTCCCGGGATCTCGAAAACGGTGCGACGTGTTGCGTCTTAGACAACCAACAATAAAATAATTCCCCAGAAATTCAGAAGCAAAATATTTGTAAATTAATTATAAATTATGAAATCTTACCTCAAGACGAATCCAATAAAAAAACGACGCATGAAACCGAGGTCAGGGCTGTCCGCAATCGCTTCAGAAAGTCGGGATTCACCAAGTTCAACTCTCTTCAAATTCGGCCACAAAAATTAAGGTTTATGGAAAAACCCTATAACCCAGAAAATTAATGGCTAAATTTGGAAAGGGGACTGGGTAATTAATATCCAGACAGGTGGGCCCGGCATGATGACGCGGGCGCTAACTGGGTAATTAATATCCAGAAAATTGATTTAAAAATTGATTCTAATCCAAATAAATATAAAAAATCCAAAAAAATTATAGAAAATATTTATAACTACCTAGAACCCAAATAAAAATACCTTGTCTCAAAATAGCTTCTGATGGCCCTATAGTAAATCATAAAAGTCATTAAAAAAATATAAATCTTCATAAAATAAATATTTAAAAAATCTAAAAATGTCTAAAAATTATAGTAAAATATAATATAGCTAAATAATGTTTATATAACCTACCTAGAGGCCATATAACCATAAGATGGTCCTAACTCACCTTTGGGCTTAGTCACGACTCCTACGATCATAGAAATTTAATTGTAATCTAATCAAATAAAATTAAAAAAACCCTAAATTTTTAATCGAGGGGCAGATGCCACATACTATCCCCCTTAAAAAGATTTTTCTCCTCAAAAATCAGTATGTCATACTAAGTAACTTATACAAGCAAACTAAAATAATTCCTAGTCTTGATCATGGAAAGGATCAAGAAGTACTCTAAGATAACTAATCAAGCATACTACTAATTAACTAAACACACATGTTAACTATATATGGAAGGCTTTTAAGGAAAACTATTTAATTTACCTATTCCTTGAGGTCGAGTCACAGTTACGAAAGCTTGCCCTTGATGTTGCGGTCCTCCGAACTGTTGGTGCTCACATGTCCTATGGGCTTGTCGAGGAGGGGCTGTAGGACAATCCTTTATTTAGTGGTTAGATGATTCACAGTGCAAGCAAAGTCCTAGCCTTTTCCTACAGTGCTCCCTTTAATGTCCTTCCTTCCAACAAAAGTCACAAGTTGCCTTGGATTGGCTTGGCTGCTGTTGTTGGTGCTGAGGATGATGATGCTGATGATACTGCTGCGATAAAGTCTTCCCTGGAACATTGGAACGTTTTGCCGGTTCTGATTGGCTGCTATCTCCTCCGAATGCATCTCGGTCTCTCTTCGGCCTACGATCCTGTAAATACCACTTTTTCAAAAGAGGGATGCTTTTGACTTTTCTTACATCTAGTTATTATTATGATTTCAAATTATATTTGAATGATAAATTTATTTTACAAAACTAGTAATCATATTTTTGGATTAATTATTTATAATATTTAATATAGTGCATATGTTATTATTGGATATGGTTAGCCATTAGTTAGAATAATTGTTAGTGACTCTAGAGAACCTAAACCGACTTGACATGACCACCTAACTAAAAGATTAGGACTAGCCTAATTGAACTTTAATTAGCCTCTAGTTAGATTAGAAGGATTGTTAGAAAGTTAGGCTAAAACATTAATTAGAGAGTGACGCTTTTCTCTAAACTTGTCATGATAAGATAGGAGGACTTCATAGACATTTCACATTGACCCAAAACTCCCACTCTATATATATAGCCCCACTTCATCATCTTCCTCCCTCTTTTATTCAAAACCATAACCCTAATTTAGCAAGCTTCCCCAAATTGTTCCTACATCTATTTTTCATCCAAATTCTTCCAAATTAGTCTCATTCTCTTTCCCTTGGAGAGGAGAAGGCTCTATTGGCAAGCTTGGAGGGACTGGAGCACTTGGAGCTGGAAAATCTTGGAGCCATTTTATTGAGAATCTATCTCCCAATTGGTATGAGCTTTCTAGACCTCTAATTTTTGTTTAACTAGTATAGGTACATTCACTAGGGACCCCCCCCCCCCCATTTATATAGTTGCCATTAGAGAGGAGTTGAGGCTCTCCTATTCTCATTTGAAGGATTTTCCCTTTACTTTTTGATTTGATTGGAGGAAATCTGAGAATAGGATTCTAGGGTTTATAAAATTGGTAAATTAGGTCATGCTAGGGATTTAGAACATGTGGGTGTGCTCTGGGTCAATTTTGGATCCATTTGGAGTGCGTATCACGAACGTATCGAATACGCACGCCAAGTGTTTGAGAAAATGGCCAAAAGAGCATCTAAAGCTCTAATTTCAATTTGGAACTTGATTTTAAGGTTGCATTATCTTGAGTTATTAATATTAGGATTTATCATGTAATTTTGAAGTGTATTGGTTAGTGTAATTTGATTTGGGGGTTTGTGACATGTGTGGGTTGCATGTGTGTAGTATGGACTATGTGTGTGTTGTTGTGTGTGGACTGTTATCTATTTTGGACTGGAATTGTATCATGATCAGTCCACTATCATGATGTATCAGTCCCTTGATTAACCAATATCAGTTGCAAGGTTGAGGAGTTCCTTACCTACCTTTGTATCTGTTCATTCCATTTATTATCCATTTTGTTTCAGATTGTGTTCTGTCCATTCTTCATTAGATTGTTCTATCCATATGTGTATAAGCTAATCGTTCAGTAGCCAAGTCATCACATATACATCATTCTTGAAGACTCGTGTATCATCAAATACAATGTTCAGTTCCTTGTTTAGGTTCTATCATGCATATTCTAATGCATGGTCAGTCCCAATATTCCTGTATCAGTCGACTGATACTCTTTGAGTATCAGTCCACATCATATATGTTCAGTCTCCTTAGTCCACATCATATCATATGTATCATTAAGTTCAGTTCTATTGAACTGAGTATTCAGTCCATCCTTATATTCAGCCACTGCATATTTGTGTTCAGTCCTTTCATTCTAAAGTTTAGGTATTAGGATGATGTTTCAGTCCCAAGTTTCCAAATGTCAGTCCATTACTCATTTTGATTCAGTTCACTAACATATTGCATCCGTCCATTGGTAGTAATATCAGTCCTTTCAAACCATATTTCAGTCCATTCACATTTATTTATCAGTTTCTTTTTTGGGTATCAGTCCTCTTAGTTTGCAGATCAGTCCCATGTACTTGTGTTTTGCCCACATCTTTTGATCTTCCTAATATTGTTAAGGTTCAGTTCAACTATACCTAACTATTCTGTTTTGTATATATGTGTTTAGTCCTTGTGAACTCAATTGGTTTATTCGAAGGTAATGGCTTGAGACACATATATGTGTTCAGTCCATATTTTATCCTTTGTTCATTTCCTTGATAACAAGGAAATCTCCCTGTATTCCTTACTATTCAGTCTAAGACAACATATGCATCAGGCCAAATATTTCTATTTGTTTATCAGTCCTAATATACAAATGGCAGTCCCTGTTTGTTTATGATTTAGTCCAAATCATATATGAGCAGCCCTTGCCTAAATGTTTCAGACCCCTTACCTTTGAATTGTACCATTCCCCTATATTTAGTTCAGTCTTGCACCCTTATATATGTATCAGTCTATATTATATATCTAAATGTCCTGTCCCTTACCATTTTGTTCAAAAAAATGAGATGGGAGAGGGAAGAAATTGTTCTTGAGTTCAGTCTACATCTAGTAGATAAGTCATCTACCATTACCTACACAGTTGCATGGTCCAATCTTCTTTTACTTTTTGATTCAGCAGGCGAGCAGCAGCGGGGTGCAGTAGCAGCGTCCAAACTTTGCGGTAAGATCCCTCTCTCGATACTCCATCATTTCACGAACCGTAAATTAGTTTGAAGCCAAAATAACCGCCTTGAAAACCCTAGTAATTGGATTTCGTATAGGTTGCACGACCAGTCCATGAGATCGACCCGAAGTCGGTCAAAAACCTGTAAAAACAGAACACGAATGAACTGACCTGAAGCTGTTTTGGAAGGCAAGTAATCGTCGATTCCTCGACGGTTTAGGAAATCTAATTGAACACGTCTGTTGACAACATATACGAGATGGCAACCCCATTTGTAGAATTATTTTTCATTGGTTATATTGCTGTTAAACTATTTTCAAAGTTTGAGAAAAACCAGTCTTTTAAAACTACAAAACTCAATAAAAACATTCGATACGACGTGCGTCCTGCCAATCCGGGCGACGTGGTCGCGAACCGAAAGTATCGAAAGGTGCGTAATGGCTTCGTGGATGTGTGGGCTTTGACGGAATTCAAATTGGTTGCGTGTGCACGACGAATTTGATGTGTATCCGTCGAAATTTACCGTATCGGCCTCTGTGCAAATTTTCCAATTACTCTGTGCATGTTCGTCAGATCGAGACAAAACTTGCTCCAACAGGACCGTATCATTTTTTTGGTCCTGCATGCCAAGTTTGGTCCGATTCTGAGACAGTTGACCAGATCGTCGTTTTGCGGGCCCCACGGTCTGACTCAAAGGTCGATTTTGTGGCCCGCCGGAATCCAACTTTGGACATACGGTTGGGTTCATATCGAAAAATCGGACATGTTGACATATAGTATGACGACTTTAGAGACCATTGACTCTGGCACGGTTTTCGGTGCAAAGCGGGTCCAACAACGGACACCGTTTTGGCCCTGTGTCCAGAATTGGACTTAAGGACAGGCAATTTTAGCTAATTTGACTATTCTAAAAATGTTGGTAATGTTTATTTCAGCATCCGGAGACTTTTTGCATGTGTTGACTTTAGTGACTCATCTGAGTGGTTGTATTATCGGTTTTACCAACAAAGGACCTCAGGCAAGTGTACTTTCTGATTGCTTTTGATTAATAGTATTCTTTACATTTTATGTTTATACATATATCTTGCTGCTTGTTGACATGCTTGTCACATGAAGATTAGTATCATGGATTTATTATACATTCTTGACTGTCATTTTCATGATTACCATGCTTGCGACCTGATTCCATGAGTACTAGCTGGGCAGAGAAATATCTTAATAGACGTGTGAACTACCCCTTACCCATCCCAATATGTCTAATCTTGACTGATCGCAGCTGCACACGACACGTGCAGGGTACCGTATTTACCCCTTAGCCGTTCACATGTCGAAAAGGATATTTCAAAACACATAGATAGTTGTCTTTTATTTGTTTCATAATTTTCCTCACCGCTTGCCATGTCATCAGTTACTTTCTAGTTTTCATCTCTCATATGTTATTTTCATGTCTTGTTAATTCTATTATGTTTTTGCATTGCCGTCGGTTTGTGTGCTTGTTCCATTCCTGACTGGAAACCAATATTTTTCAGGTTAGCTGTGGCTTCACTTAGCTTTGGAAGATACGGGTGTACTTGCAGACAGAAACCTAGAAATAGATAGCAGTTGTATACGGGTGTATCAGTCGACTAATACAACTTTAGAACTGCATTCAAAATGCACCTCAACCCAAGCTCCCTATATCTCCAATACACCTCATGACTGATGTCAAAGGGTGACTGAAACATGCAAGTAAGAGAGACTAAATCATTAAGAGAACAAAGGACTGAAACAGTAAGCAAAATTGGACTGCTACTGCAGTTTACAAATGTTGGCTGCTACCAAGCTAAACAAGGATTGATACTCAATATAATGGACTGAATCTCAAATATAATGAACTGAATCTCATGAAGATATGCAGGGCAGAACAAATAAATGTATAGAATTAGCAGTTGTATACATTTATAGCAGTCCATATATACATTTATTTGTTCTGCCCTGCATATCTTCATGAGATTCAGTTCATTATATTTGAGATTCAGTCCATTATATTGAGTATCAATCCTTGTTTAGCTTGGTAGCAGCCAACATTTGTAAACTGCAGTAGCAGTCCAATTTTGCTTACTGTTTCAGTCCTTTGTTCTCTTAATGATTTAGTCTCTCTTACTTGCATGTTTCAGTCACCCTTTGACATCAGTCATGAGGTGTATTGGAGATATAGGGAGCTTGGGTTGAGGTGCATTTTGAATGCAGTTCTAAAGTTGTATTAGTCAACTGATACACCTTGAGTATCAATCCCTTTCATTAGCAGTTTGTATCAGTCAACATTAGATCAGTCAACATTGTATTACCCAGTCCTTAATTTCTCTTGGTCAGACCATTTGATGACCCAATTGAGTTTAGTCCCTACCTTTTTCATTGCACAATCCATGTAGGTGATAGGGGAAACCTGAATGATATAGCTATAGTAGCATATAGCAGTAATTATATATTGTATATATATATTAGTTATATATATAGGATATCCTAGTAGCTAGATATTGAGTGTTGAGACATGGTATTGATAACATGATACCCTAACTAACTATTATGACCTAGAACATAAAGTATAGCCCCAATACCTTAGATTTAGGCTAATTGAACCAAGTTTGACCTATAGTTGACTAATTGACTAGGATTGACCTAGTTTTACTTTACTGACCTAGAAGTGGCCTAGCAGCTTGTAAATAACACATTTAAATCAATTGTTTACTCTAGAACACTTTGTAACTCTACAATCTCATAATAGGTCGTTGTGACTCCAGTTCGGATACCGATACACAGCCGTTGCTCAGGATATCAGGCGAGTACATTCTATGATTGTTTTCATCATGATAATATCTATATTGCCTGTTCTAGACTACTTTACTTGATGCTGACATATTGTTAACACGGATTGGTACTATATGGATCTTGTCTCGAGATGTTATCCCCTTACCGGATACATCGGGTATTTTATGTTCATGTACATCGTGTACTCCTTATATTCATAATATTCTTGTGCTCTCACGTGCTCTCATGTACTCTCATGTGCTCACATGTGCTTCATGTTCAAACTAACAATCGTGTACGTAACGTAACGTGATCCGGATCCTTGTGTATTGATTGGGGTGGGGGAGTAGAAGTAGTTATATGATTAAATCCCCTAGTGTACTCATGTATATGTCGATTATACCCTTACGTATAATAGAGTTACCGTAGAATACTAATGTACAGCCTAAACCAATCTCATAATCGTCTTGTGCTCTGAATCACTTATATTTATTATAGTTCATATATTCTCTATCTTATTCATGTACTCAGTTTCTTTATATGTATTTCATATATTCCTGTACTTCCATTATAGCATATCATGTATCTTATTCTATTGCTAGTTCTATATTTTCTACCATGAAATAAAACTGCTTTCAGAGTTATGTACTTTGCTCCAATCCTGACTGGATATGTTGACAAAATTTTACAAAGAACTTGGAGGATTTCTGTACTACGCACTATGGCACAGACTTAGACGACACTCGCGACCTGGATCATCAGGAGGATCCAGTTCGCCTAGAGGAGACACCAGTAGTGCCTACATTAGACTGCTAGGACATTTATCTGGATTTGTGTACAGCTATCTTCTGATATATTATTATTTATATACTTTGTGTGATGTGTTGATAACACTTAGACTTATTTATAAATTGGCCTGTATCGTACTTTGACATCTTTTTATTCCATATCGTGCTGTTCTTCCTCTTTAGTTATTTTGTGATTGAGTTGTATCTTTCTTACATTGTCCTCCGTATGGAGAGTATACATTTGACAGGTACTTTATATTGTGTTTAGTTATTGTTGAGACCTAGAACAACGTTCTACTCTCGACACTGCGGTGTAGGCTGGACGTACTCACGTTCGCGTGCCTTATACTGGTTGCGGGTCGTGACAGATCTAGCTCTTTCTCTACTGCTTGTGCGACCTTCAAGATCCCCTCATAGGTAGTGGCTTGACTGGTGGCAACGGCTAGGCGAATCTTGTAAGATAATCCTTTTTTGAGTATTTGAGCTTTACTTTCAGGGGTGTTGACCATGCTCTCTGCGAATTGGCTGAGACGAGAAAACTTTGAGGTGTATCGTCGGCGGTGAGGTTTTCCTGCTCTAGACTCTCGAACTAACTTACTAATGCCTCTCGAGCTACATCGGTTGAACTTCTTCTTGATCAACTCCTTGAACTCTGCCTACTTCATATCTGGTATGAAAAGTCGGGGCTTATCTCGATACCACGTCCAGGCGATGTCAAAAATCTGTATACTGGCTGACTCGATCTTTAGGTCTTCAGGAACTCAAGCCATCCGAAGAAATCACTCCACGTTCTCTAACCACTCATCAGTGTAGATAATCCCCTCTATCCCATAGAATTTCTTGGACTAAGGTTCATGAAGTCCTTGAAAGTTCCAAGACATAGTCGGGGAGTATCTCTAGCATGGAGAGTCTCTCTCAAACTGTCGTGGAAGATGTTGGCCTGCTCCGTCAGGGAATTGATGAGTTACTGAAAGATCCCAAGAAGTTGAGCATTGTCCAGTGTGGGTACTGGAGGCAGTACAGGTGCTCGAGGTGGAGTCTGCGGAGGAAACTACGAAGGTGGTGGAATATCATCTCTACGGAACCTCGAGGTCTACAGATGTGACTAGTCGATCAGATGTGTAAGCTGGCCTCCATGTGTCGGTGGAGTCCCATCTCTAGAAGTTCCGCCTACAGCTGGTGGGGTGTCCATGGGAGCGGTGTTCTTGTCCTGTGAATCCATTAGCTGCAATAAAAGAAAATCATTAAACGGTGGGAAGATTCAAGCAGGATGCAAATCAAGGATTATATTGAAGTCAAGATAGAGATCAATAACGTATCAAGGCATGCAAAACAGATCCTTAATAGCCTAATCCTATTCATGGATGATGTGAACCTCTTCTAATATTATTCTAATATCTAACTCCAACTCTATTCGCATGCTCGCAGTAGTACGACTAACTTAAGTACTACCACGAGTTCGCAGTCTTTACAAAAACTGACCTGTATGGGCTACCATAAAAACTTGTCATGACTCGCACCCGCTATTGGGATACAAGTCTGTATCCAAGTCCAGCCTACGCCGCAACATCGACGGTAGTATGCTGTCAATGATAATATGGTCCACAACAAGAATAATATGTACATAACATCCACAGCTAAACCATTGAAATAATATTCAATAGTCTCAATAATAAACTAAGAAAACTACCAAAATATTCTACTACAACTCATATAGTCTCGGGTACAACCTGGTAGTAGAAAAGTAAAATAGATAAACTAGAATCCAAACTATGATCGCTAACTAATGGAAAAGCATAAGAAAGAAATTATGCTAATTCACATCAGTACCAAACTCAGGTACATCAGTAGCGCCAGTATTGCCAACATACGCACCGTGGGCCTCAGGATAGATGTCGTTGTCTAATAAAGCTGAAAAATAGTTATCCAGCCAGGATTGGAGCAAGATCACCATAACACTACACTAAACAATATAATATACAAGAACAAGGAGAAACAGTAAAAGAAAGATGAACTATAAACATGATAAGATATAACAAGAAGAGATCAACTATGTCATATTAACTCTATAAAAGTATACTAGAAAGAGATGAACATATAAGAAATATAGCAACAAGAAGGAAGACACGTGTCCAATGTGTTTTAGAACACTAACGTTCAACATGTGGTTGGGTTACACTAGGGAATCGGACAATCAATAAGTGAGGTGTATTGACTGAACAAACTCTGTAAGATGGTCTCCTGATTGAATAAACTCTAGGCTACACTGGGGTACCATATGTCTACTAATTGTATTCTCCCACCCGACTATCTCACAAGTACATGTCCAACACGAGAAACATTAAAAATACGATAAACAAAAATTATGATAAACTAGAAGTAAGGCATGAACATGTACATATACTCTAACAACTCTAACTCTTGTGTACAAGCAGTAATCATGATCAATCAAGAACAGTGACAACATGGAATATAAAGATGAAACAGTAAAAATACAATATAGAGATACATGCAGTATAAAATAAAGGCAATATAATGTCATAGTAAAACTTGCATGATTTTTTGGACAACCATTTTCACAAGTCGAGGATAAGAGAAACTCCGACCTAGAAGCTAATCCCATATCACCATCGTACCACGAACCGTGCACTAAAAACCATAAGTCATTTCTAAGATTCTAATTCTAAAATCATAGAATAAGTGGTTAATGGGTTTACTTTTCTAATATTAATTAATTCTTGAAAAAATCACTTAAAATCTAATTTAACCTAATAATAATCTGAAATATAACTTAAACAAGAAAGTTTGGCCATAGAAAATCATATTTCTAATTTTGGAAACCATGGCACGCAAATTGAGGCATATCGTTGACTATCTAGTCAAATGTCATGAACTCGAGATTTTGAAAGTTCATCTTGATATATTTCACCGCCACGAGTGTACCGGAATCGACCATGTCGTAAAATCACGCTTTGGTCGAAAGATATCGCCGTTATGGCTAACCGTGACCAAATCGGTAATTTATCGATCAAATCTGAGTTTGAATTAACAAATAAAATAGTAAACGAACCTCTAAAATTCTGGGACAAATATATTTCGAAGACCGTTATGTTAGATTCCAAAAACTTCAAACAGATCGCGAATCGGAGTTCGGGATCCCCCAGGATCTCGAAAATCGTGCGACGTGACGAGTCTTGGACAACCAACACTAAAATAATTTCCCAGAAATTCAGAAGCAAAATATTCATAAATAAATTATAAATTCTGAAATCTTGCATCAAGACAAATCTAATAAAAAATGGCACGCGAAACCGAGGTCGGGGCTGTCCGCAATCGCTTCGGGAAGTCGGGATTCTCCAAGTTCAACTCTCTTCAAATTCGGCCACAAAAATTAGAATTTCTGGAAAAACCCAAAATAAATACATATATATATATATAGAGAGAGAGAGCGGCTAAAGGGAGCCGGTGGAAGCCGTGGCTTGCCACGTGTTGACATCCCCTCTGCCCGCTCAAAAGAACGAACAGCCAGATGGCCGCCCTTCTTGGCCAGCCGACTATGAGTCAGTTTAGCCGTGGCTAAATTTAGAAAGGGGTGAGTTAGCAGCCTACCTCGCTGAAAGCTGGGCCTGTCCCCGCTCGGTCTGAGCGAATGACAGGTGGGCCCGGCTTGCTGACGCGGGCGCTGACTGGGTAATTAATATCCAGAAATTGATTTAAAATCAATTCTAATCCAAATAAATATAAAAAAAAATCCAAAAAATTGTAAAAAATATTTATAACTACCTAAAACCCAAATAAAAATACCTCATCTCAAAATAGTTTCAGATGGACCTATAGTAAATCATGAAAGTCATTAAAAATATAAATTTTCATAAAATAAATATTTAAAAATATCTAAAAATGTCTAAAAATTATACTAAAATATAATATAGCTAAATAATGTTTATATAACCTACCTAGAGGCCATATAACCATAAGATGGTCCTAACTCACCTTTGGGCTTAGTCACGACTCCTATGATCATAGAAAGTTAATTGTAATCTAATCAAATAAAATTAAAAAAAAACCCTAAATTTCTAATCAGGGGGCAGATGCCACATAAATGGTCATGCCAAATGCTACATAAGATAGGATCATTAGCTTTATAATTTGTCACATTCATATAAGATTCAATTATACCAATGGTGGTGAATACAAACCTACCGAAAGACAAGAGAATTCTTCTAATGTGAGCTTTTTGCTCTCAACATTAGATGTGATACATAATGTCTCTTTGTTGTTATCATTTTGAGTTTCAAAATGTTATCCATTTTTGTGTATATCCTTGAAACTTAGCAAATTTTTTTTGAAACTGCTTGAATATAATGCATTCTGCAAATAGGCTTGAGTACCATTAGGTAACATGATGTGTGCACTTCCAAAGCCCTCAATTATATAGGTTGGCCCAACTATTGTTGACACTTTATGCATGTCAAATACTAAATTTGAGAGAGAAAAATTGATTCTTCAAAATCGTATGTGTTATGGCACTATCTACCAAATACATATCCAAGTCATTTTTCTTGGATTCTTTGAGTCTGTCAACCTCTTGTTAAGTAGCTCTATATTGCTTAAACTAATGTCCATCTTTGTCACATTATGATAAGCATTACTGCTCCTATTTGGTTTACATGAAGCAAAATAAAAAAAATTTATGAACATATATTCTATCTAGCATAAGTATAATAAGAAATAATGATAATATCATATTACAGAAATGTGATTCCAAATTTATAACAAAGATTTCCATTAAAAGAAACTCTCATGGCCTAGACATTCCATGATGGAAACAAAAAATAACATGACTTCAAATGTAAATAGTTTATACGTACTTGAATAAAACATAAATTTACCGAGTGCTCATCCAATGGAAGGTTGATTTTCAAGGATCTCCTCAAACTATTCATTTGTAACTTGATTCCCGTTTTGATCCTCAAAAAGTCGAATCAAAACAATTCTTATTTAGTTTATTTTGAAGATTTAAATTCTCTTTAGAGTGTGTTGCCTAGTTGTTCCATTTATTGTTTTATGAAACACTGCTTCCACCTTTGTAAGGTTGATAACCATGATCATATCTTCCATAATTTTTTTCATTCCCTCTCCCACGTCCTCCACCACAATCTCTGCTAATTCCAAAATTGTTGGCATTTGCCTGAAGAATTGTCATTGACCCAATTGGTCTAGAGTTGTGATTTTTTATGATAACGTTGCTATTTACCTCTGCGATAAGGAGACAGTCACCAGTTCAGAGTATTTTTATGAAATTTCTTTCACGATATTATTACTGGAAAAGTACATTACTTACATGAAAAATAGAGAGGATCTTCTCAATCATTGGAGTCTTTGTTACTTTTTCTCTGCACAATCTAAGTCGAGAAACAATATTAAACAGAGCATAAATATATTCTTTAGCATTTTTATAGTCATGGTATCTTAGATTCAACCATTCACTTTGAGCAATCGAAAAGATTACCATCTTTGGTGATCAAATCTATCATTTAGATATGTCCACAGATTCAATGGATCATCCTCACATAGATATTATGTCTTTAGATCATCATGGACATGATGTAGTATGAAAATTAAAGCATTGGCCTTGGCTTCAGAAGATTTTTTATTTTCCTTCTTAATAGTATCAACAATCTTTTTAGACTGCAATTGAAACTTTGCATTCAATTGCTATGATAAATTATTGTCTTTGCTCGCATCAAGAGCTTTGAATTCAAGCTTTGCAAGATTCTACAACTATATGGCAGAAAATAATTATATTGGATGAAAATTAATTTAAATAATAAAATTGATAGTCAAAATTACAAAATTTCAAATATGCCACAATGTGATGAAACGATATCAAAAAATATTATATGTTATGTGTACATACAACATTGTGGTAAAATGCTATCAAAGAATATTACGTCTCATATGTATATCACATATACAACAATGTGATATAGCACTATCAAAGAATATTATGTTTTATGTGTATCATATATACAACAATGTGATCATTATATAATAATATATTTTGGGTACTTTTTTATATAATTCAATTGACATATACAACAATATGAATAGTACCTTGTAGAATTCAAATAAATAAAATAATAGAAATAACAAATTCACATAAACTAATTTAATGTAATTAACTAATTCCAAATAAGTGAAAAAATTTCAAGATATTCTAGATTAATTTCATACGAAAAAAATATTAAATGAAATTTATACATAATTAAATAGATTATCATTTATTTTCTATTTTGAATGAAATTGTGAACATGTTCAATACAAATTTAAATTTAAAACTAAAAGAGAAAGTAGATCTAGAAAACTTACGTTCTAATCGATCTATAAACACATAAATCAAACATGTATTTAATTTTACTAAAACATGCATGTATCTAAGTATACAAGATTAAACTTACCTCTTCAATACCTTTCTTTTCTTAAGAGAACTATTTCTCCCTTCGTCTATTTTCTAGAGCAATCGTGCTAATAACGTGTTATAAAGTAAAATGATGGAGATAGAATAATGGAGGATATTGTTTCTTCATTCACTTATCTCAATCAACTTGAGAAGAGAGGTCATGGATAACCAAAAGACATAGATTATGTAGACCAAATAATTATGGTGAATTACCATATATATATATATATATATATATATATATATATATATATATATATATATATATATATATATATATTTCATTTCGAAAAACAGTATGTCATTTTCAGTCCTTGAACAGTTTGACCTTTTTGGAGTTTCGGCTATAATTTTTATCGATTTTTGTACAAATAAGGAGGGGCAGGATCAGAACCCATCTGCCTATATTCTGTCCAACCAATTCCTTGCATACTTGGCCTTCTCCACGAGAATTCGAAGGTGTCTTCCTTGGATTACACGTTCTCGCCTGCTCTAGTAAATATGTCATTAAAGAACATCGAAGTTGCTCTCAAGTAGAATTTATGAAGTTCATATCTACGAAACAGAAAGCATTACATCATCTTTGCACTTGAAATCGAGTCGTCAATGGGACAAAGTAGTCATGCGCTGACTACACTCCCACAGCTGCACTCTCTAGAATCTTATAATTATCAAAGGAATTCTTTATTGTAATGACATATTTTGTAGTATAATTTTCTGTAACAAGTTAAAAAGGTTTTCTTAAAAAAGATAATTGTAGGAGGGTTTCTGACTACACTCCCCTAGGTACAGTCACTAAGGGTTGGGATGTAGTTCCAAGGGTCATTCAGGAGAAGTTGGAGGTTCTATGAGATCGATCAGAGACTCTTCTGCAGTCCAAACTACATGGCGAGTACCATAGTAAATCTCTCCACAATAATGGGGGGATTTGTTCAACCAGATCATTTACCCAAGGAAGCTGGAGTAACACACCCACTCTGGGGATAGGAGAACGTGGTCAATTCCAGCCTACACCACAGTATCGACGGTATTACACTGTCTATACCTCAATAACAATTTTTTATCACATATATTAAACTTCTGATCACAAGACACTATCTCCTGCTTATTCACAATTATAACAAACTTACAAAAATCCAATATTACATTTAAATCAAAATTCAAAAACAGACCCGATAAATATTCAATAAAGTTCTGCAAAACTAACTAACATCTAACTCATAAATCAATAGTTGGTCTTCAAAAGCATCCAAATCTCCATCATAAGGTCCATAGTATATATAGGATAGTCGGTTGTCTAAAATTTTCAACACATCCAATCAGAATTCAAGCAAAGTACAAGTAATATAGTACGGTTACGCATCATGATATAGCTATCAACACTTAACATGGAAGGAAAAAAAACACACGTAGAAAGTAGTATCATGGCCATAACTAGATTTGATAGAAGAAACATAGTCTAGAACAATATGCATAACAATGGCTACGAAGATCTAACATGCAACTCTAGTAAAAAAAAAAAAAAAATAGTTCTTGTACAGTGTCTTTGGAATATCGACTTTCTGTTTCATTGTCTGTGAGCTAATTGTGAATCAAGAGTGCCTTCTATTTGCTGGTAGCTAGTTTGAGAACGCCTCAATGAACTCTTGAGACTGCTTTTGAGTTGGGCTGACACTTCCACCCCGGCTGATCTTCAGGGCCTCCAGAGCTTTCTCTATCTCCAGGGTCATGGCGCTGTCGACACTCCCGGAGGAAATCTTCCTATGGGACTTCTGCAGGTGGAGCTTGAGCGAGCTGCTGCTCAGGCCTGCATTCTTCCCGCAGATGGGGCAGACCTTCATCACCGGGCGCCTTTGCTGCCATTCCATCGAAACTTTACCGTGCAGCTTCTTGTCGAGGTCCACGAGGATCCTTGCGAAACCATCGTTGGGCTGGGCTCTGCGGTGAACCTTCTTTAGCGTGTTCCAGGCCTCCGACAAAGTTAGCTTCCTGGAGAAGAACAAGTTTGAACTTAACTGATCATTAGATTTTCCAGGCAACAGGCAACAACATCGGAATCATGTTCTTACTTCCTAAGCATCAGATAAGCTAGAACAGCAGTTGCGCTCCTGCTCTTTCCTTCGAAGCAATGAACAAGCACCTTCCCACCCAAGTACTCGACATAATCAATAAAATCAGAAACTTCCTCGAAAAGTTCGCTTATATCAGCATCATCATCATCATTTATCTGAAGGTAAGCATTCGGTATTAGAAAGTGCTAAGAAACCTGGAAATTCCAAAGTTGGTGGCAAATAAAAAAGCTGCATTAACAGAAAAGTTCTCGTCTCTGAAAATGAAGTGATACAAGTGTTAGCATTCATTACATATCCATTTCCTTTGGTACTTACTTGAGCCAAACACATAAAAACAACTACTCAATTTTCACTACAAGGTATTAATTAAGTATAATTGGTATAATATATGACAATGCCACATGAAAAAACAGATTAGCATAATAATTATGTGCCGAGTAAAGAGATTCTGTTACATTAGTCATAGAACCGACTTCTTATTATTAGATGTCACATTATCTATAGAATGTTTCTTAAATGATTATGAAGCCATGTTATCACTTATCTTGCAGTAAATAACATAATATTTACTTGATCTTGTATGTTTGTTTCATTAATTACTCTTAATGGAACGAGGAGGGTTTTATTCCCACCGTCTAGTCTCAAAAACAAAACAAAAAAACAAAACAAGACAGGAAAAGAAAAAACAAAGAGAAAAACAACAAACATTCGTCTACTTTTCCTTGAAATCATCTTTATCGAGGCCTTCTTCCATCAAAACGGGGTTGGCTATCAGGCATAAGAAAGCTCCACAAAATATTTGACAAAGTTCTTATGACCAGTTGTCGTCCTAATATAAATCCTCTTATATACGTTTTTTGTCAAATTCCTAACCAAAGTAGATATGAGCATGAGACTTAAATAGGCCACCTTTCGGCAGTGTTCTAAATGGCGTCTGCCTAGGCCGCCTAGGCGGTAGGCGGTCCCTCTCCGCATCGCTTTTCGGTAGGCGGTGGAGTAGGCGGCCAACGGAAGTTGGCGGCATAGGCGGAGGTGACGCGGCGTAGGCGGCGCCTAGACGGAGCAATACTTAACAAAATATTTTGGCCAAAAAGATTTTTTTTAAGTATTATGGGCCTATGGTTCACTTTTACAAAACTAAAACTTTATAAATCTTCGTTCTACAACTTAGTTATGTATGGAACACCCTTAAAATATGCATATTATGCAAAAAAAAAAAGTGGCAAAATAGTCAAATGTATCGACCGCCTAGGCGGCCTAGGCGGTAGGCGGACTCTCTCCGCCGCACACCCGCCTACCGCCGTTTATAACCTTGCCTTTCGGCTATAGGGAATTGCATTCATCTCTATGACATATTAAGCCCAAAGATTGAAAAGAAATGGCATTCCCATTTTCTCCTTTGTATCATCTTAGTTAAAAATCAAACACTCGAGTCGGGAATCTATATACTGTATCTAGCATAAAGGTTATAATTTTTAGAGAAACTTATTTGTACAGCACATGAGCTTCTTATTTTATTGCTAATAAACACAAATCGCAAACACAATTATATCTCGAAAGAGAGCAGCATTCTATTACTTTAATCTAGTTCCATAGAAAACGTTTGAGGATTGTGAGACGATTTATTTATGCGAAAGAAAACTTCATGCTTACCGAAAAGTTCCTATACTCAAAAAGGTCAGGATACTGAGAATCTGACTGTCCAATTTCATTAGAACATAGGCATAACACATGCGTGATTCCCAATTGCTGAAGTGTATACATAGACCTTGCTGCCAGAGCTCCACCAATAAAAAGGTACCGAGTAATGGGTGAAGGTCGCTCAGTACTTGCGGCATCAGATATCAATGATATCCTCTCGAGGATATGTTCAAGTCTGACCTGTAAAATAATAACCATAGTTATATTATAATGGGCAATTGAATAAGACTTGACCTCAGATGGATGATGAAGACAACCTTAAACTCGTACGCATCAACAACAATGTTATTATCATTGCCCTCAAAGAAACCTGAATTGAAGTTGTTCTCATGGCACAATTTTACTACATCCGTCCTTAATAAGTCATTCCATTGTTCCAATTCCTTGTTCAGTTCAGCATCTACCTATGAGCAGCATATTTATCAGTAACAAGCTGGAGTGGGTTCGATAAAATGTTAGCAAAGTACTACACAGAGCAAGCGGAGGAAATAGAAGCTGTGAAAACCAAAACAGGATAATTATAAAACAGTCAATTCAATATCTTTTTCCAGAAAGAAAAAAAAAATTAGTGTGCAATATGAGCAGACTGCCAGTATTCTTTTATTTCATGAGAACGAAAAAAAAAAACCACAAATTTTAATTTCAACTTTCTAATTATGGTCATTGTGTTTAAAAGTGGAAAAACCTAGGGAAGAAGAGAGATCTATGTATGGTTTTTATTTACTTCGAAAATGTTTATGATAAAGGAGAGAATATGGTCGGTTATGGAGAAGAAACAAGCCTCTAGTAGCTATATTGAGATTGTAAAGGATATTCATGACAGTTACGACTATCAGGTGAACTACAGGAGGAGATCTCTCACCATTTACCATCACAGTTGGCTTCCGTCAAGGATCAACAGCCACTTTGTGCAGGTTATGATGAAACTGCTAGGCACATTCAGAATGAGTTTCCATGATATATGACGTTTGTTTATGGTATGGTGTTGGCTGATTAAAGTAAAAAAGGACTAAAGTTGTAAATAAAATTATGGAGAGAAATTTTGAAATCTAACATTTATAAAATTAGTACAATGATGACAGAAAATATACGAAATGTAATTTCAACCAAAAATCACAATAAATAAGGAAACAATATAGATATGAAGAGATACATACGAGTGATAAAAAAAAGTTTATACAAAACCAATCATTATCATGATGGAGATATTGATGATCACATAATTAAAACATGATGGTTGAAATGGAGTGATTCTTCTAGAATGCTACATGATCGCATGATACCCTTGAAGTTGAAAGGACAATTCTATAAGACAAGTAAAAGACTAGACTTACCCATTAGAGTGTCGGGCAATTAAAAAACATATTCGAAAGTTGACATAGCTGAAACGAGAATGTTAAGATGAATGAGTGACAATAACTTAAAAAGTAGGATAAGAAATAAGTGTATTCTTGGGATGTTGGACGCAATGCTAATTGAGAGTAGGTTTGGTGAAAATTGTCACAAGTAGTTTGGACAACATAGACCTATAGATTAGCCGGTTAGGATGAGAAATAAGATACTAGCTAAAGGAGTTAGTGGAACAAGGGTTAGGTCTAAATTCTGAACAAATATGGATTGAGGTTGCTAAAAAGGATATGGCTCTTGAAAATGCTAAAGAGCACATGGCCCTTAACATAGCTGAATGGAAGAAAAGAATTCAATAGCAAACTCCAAACTTGTAATAAAGGCTTTGCTTTTGTTGTATATCCGCAGTTAGAAGTTTCTTCCATTTGCTCATTAAACTATAAAACGATCCATCCTCTGCAAAAATACAAACCTTGGCAAATTTGTTAAAGTCACGAAGCTTCATTGTCAACCTCAGGCTACGGACCTCTCCATTTCCTCTTGAACACCTCATATTCCAATTGTCTTTAAGGATGGGAGACGCAAAGTCAGAGCTTTCACGAGTTCCCGTATTTGACAACCTAGTAGCAGCTTTTTGCAACTCAAAGTCACTTGAATCAGGAGTTATTTCATTTCCACTCCTTTCCTTGGGTGCTGTGAAAGGAGAACTCAAACTGGACCAGTTTGAATGTGATGGTGAGTCATCATCTTTGTCAGACTCACCAGTACTTCTATTGATAATTGACAGAAAAAGTCGCAAGAGGCCATCAAGTTTCTGGTAAATGGTAAGAAGAAAAATGTGGAAGCCCTGCAGGTCCCTGAGAGCTGCACGAAACCCTCCTCGGAACTCATGGATGACTGCTACCATGTCAGTGTCAGACAAAGAAGAACGAGAATCTGATGAATCAACTTCACCAAGTTTAGGGAACCCTAATTTACCACCAGATATTTCATACAGTAGGTTGGAAGAGTACTCAAAATTATTGAGTAAAAGCTCAACAACCTTCGGGTAATTTTCTTGGTCTTGTGCACGCTTTCCTGCAGGAGGTCGTCGGGGAACCCCAGAGTCAATGGCCACAATATGGTAATCGCTGTGCTTGACTTCATCTGCCGCTTGTTTCATTGTTGATCCAACACAAACCTCACTGGCTGCATTTGGGTCCTCTTCGGTGTTATGGGAGCTTAATCTTCCATTTACTGAAATTGATCTTCTCTCTTTCTGAAGACTTTTAATTATTCTCAGTTTGTATCTTCTAACTGCAGAATCATAAGCTTCCTCCATCGCGTCCATATATGGTGATGCCACTTTATCTGCGAATAAAAGATTTGCATTATTGCCACGCCAACCAAGCTGACGGCAAGGGAGTCTGTCTTCATTTCTAAGTATAAGGTCCAACATTAGGACCCTGCCAAGGGCTGCAGCAGTGGTTCCAGCAATGTCCCGTGAACCAAATGCATCAGCATTTTCTAGCAGAGGCGTACCATGAACATAACTGTAACAAGAAAATAAAACAAAAAAAAGAAAACATGTTGATACTTTTACTATACATAGCTATTAACTGCAAAACTGGGTGGAGTTTGTACTTCATAAGAAAAAGGCATCGACTCAATTCAAGAGCTTCCAACAACTCTGTAGATGTCCATTCACCCACTTCATCTCCAACAGAGACTGCCATATCTCGTGATTTCTCAGCAGCATCCTTGATCTGTTGCCACTCAGGGCTGGAACTATGAATCACTCTAGCCTGCAGCATAAGAACATGGTCTCCACAATTCAAATTTTGCCCGAGTAACAGAGAGAATGCAGAATGTAAGTAGAACTCACACACTTGAGGTGTTCGCACTCCAAGCCATTTGGCAAACTCATAACCCAAGCGTTCTGACTGCGTGGCCATCCTAGATGATGCAATCTTAATGACAGCAGCGGCTTCCTTTGGTAGGAGATCATCATTCATAAAAGTGTTGTCAAACATTGCATAGAAAACAATTCCTCCAGAATTGACAGTCACCTGAACCACATCAAGTGAAGAAAGGTAACTAAATACAGTGTTCTAAATGGCGGCCCCCTAGGCGGCACCTAGGCGGTAGGCGGCCTCTCTCCGCACCGCTTTTCGGTAGGCGGTAGAGTAGGCGGCCGACGGAGGCTGGCAGCATAGGCAGAGGTGAGGCGGCGTAGGCGGAAGCCTAGACGGCGCAATACCTAACAAGATATTTTGGCCAAAAAGGTTTTGTAAGCATTATGGGCCTATGGTTCACTTTTACAAAACTAAAACTTTATAAATTTTCGTTCTACAACTTAGTTATGCATGGAACACCCTTAAAATATGCATATTATGAAAAAAAAAATGGTAAAATAGTATTAAAAAAATGTTCAAAATGTATCTACCGCCTAGGCAGCCTAGGCAGTAGGCGGACTCTCTCCGCTGCGCACCCGCCTACCGCCGTTTAGAACCTTGACTAAATATATAAGAATCATCAGATGATGCACATTCAAGAATAGAATTTATTGCCTAGAACCTGGCAACTCTAACATATCCAAATATAAGTGAAATATGATCACCAACTTACGCATCTATACACATATTATCCAACTGCATTGATGAGATTTTGAGGACCAATGCCAGATGCTATATTCTGAGTAAGGACCATTATCAATGCCAAAAGGTCAGAGAGTTTGCTACCTTCATGGTAACTAGATTATAAATATTGAACCTAGGTAACGGAACACTAAAGCTCGAAATAGCAAGGTTTGAAAATATGCTACTGGCTTATCCACGTTTAGCAGCTTTGGTTGTTTCTTGTAGGAATATCATGTTTCAAGACTTCATGAAAAAAGTGTCATAACTGTTTTCCAAAACTCCATTATAATATTGATATTTTACGGAAAAAAAATTATTATAATATTAAATTTTTTTTTACGAACTTCCAAATTTTCAGTATAATAATTTTTTTACGTAAAGATTATAAAGTATTATAATAAGAGATAAGCTTGACCTACTTGTCACAGAGGAACATGAGCTACTTCATCTACTTGTCATATAGGAGCTTGACCTACTTGTGAGCTATTTAAGCTACTTGTCATATAGGATCTTGACCTACTTGTGAGCTATTTAAGCTACTTGTCATAGAGGAGCTTAAGAACCTTAGTTACCTCCTCCTTAAGCACCTTGTCACCCTCCTTACCATGTAAAGAGTGGTCGGCCCTATGCCACCTCTCCCCCTTCTTTTTTCTTCTCCTTGCTTCTTCTTTCCTCGTCTTCTTTCTTTACTTGGCCCTTAAGACTTTTCCTTCCTTAGCTTTCCTTCTTTCCTTACTTCCTTTACTTTCTTTTCTTTCTTTCCTTCTTTCCTTACTTTACTTCCTTTACTTTCTTTTCTTTCTTTCCTTCCTCTCCATACTTAACCCAAGAGCACCCTAGTAAAAAAGAGGAAGATACACTACCTCCTAGCAAGAAAGAGAAGCACACACCACCACTTCTCTTTTACTCCTTTTCATTCTTCTTCTCCCTCTACTTTCTTTCTCTCCTTCTCCTTAGAAGAAAAATAGAGCACACACATCTTCACCATATCAAACCTAGAGCAACCCTAGCTAAGAGAGAACACAGACAAGTCTTCTCCTTCACTTTTCAACCAAAAGACACACCTTCTTCATTTGGAAAATCAAGAGAAGTCATTTCTCTTCAAAATTTAATTTCAAAGTCTATGTTGTCAAAAAAAATTGATTAAGCCACTGTTATCCTAAGAACCTAAAGTTTCAAACTAATATATTTATAGTTAGATCATACCATGGATGTAAGAGTTGTATTCAATATGGACACACCAATACGATTGTAGGACAGGGTATCGAAATTTGTATGTATATATATATATATATATATATATATATATATATATGGGCGACTCGGGCGATCGGGCGTTGGCAAACCCTAGGGGGTCCCTTGCTTGGGACCCCGGCACCGCCGGCAAGGGTGGGTCGGCCAGCGGCGGCCTGAACGGGGGCAGGCCGGCCAAGGACGGCTCCGGCGACGGTGGTGTTGGCGGCGGAAAAGGCGGTGCGGGATCTGGAGCAGCGCACGCAGGCGCAAACGCAAGCGAGGGGTCGCCGGGGCCGGCGCTGGTCGGTGCAGTGGGCGGCGGCGGTGGTCTTGCTGGCGCGGGCGGCGGTGGCAGCAGTGGCGCTGGCGGCGGCAGGGTAATCGCTGGTGCTTTCCAACCTAGATCCTTGTCTAGATCTCAGGGTGGACAAATGGAGAACGGTGACTGCACGACGGTTACGAGACTTTGCGGAGGTAGGAGTGTGGGCAAGGAGGGTGGTGTGTTCCCCCACCTAAAGGCGCGCTACACCTATGACAGGAAAACGGGCGATAGTTCGGGGACACGGAAGACGCCCCATGGCCCTGGGGGACCCTCCCGGATGGGAAATAGTGCTGGTAGGAGGACGGTTGGGTGGCATCCCAAAGCGTCGACGGTGGAAAAAGGGAAAGGAAAAGTTGTCGACTTAGGGGGCCAGGGCATAGGGTCCTCCCCACCTAGTGCCGCCCCATGGTCTCAGGGAATGTCTCCTCGTCCTGTAGAAAAGTCCTGGGCTGACATATGTAAACCAGTTAGGCCCAAATGCACAGCCTCTATGGAGTACGTGCCACCTAAGAAGATAGGGAGGGACTTTCAAGCCTCGTTTCCTGCGGAGGAGATAGCGAAGGTGACAACTTTCTGGGAGAACACGTTGGTCCTGAACGTGCTGGGAAACAAGCCCTTCTATGGACAAATCCGGACGTATGCGGCACGTGTTTGGCAACCTAAAGGAAGCATGAAGATATTTGCCAGAGAGAATGGCTTCTACTATGTTAAGTTTGGTCTGGCGGAGGACGTCACCAGGATTATCTAGGGAGAGCCTTGGACGTTTGATGGCAGGCTGATCATTTTGAAAGAGTGGACTCCAGAACTGCGATGTGAGAAGGAAATCCTTAATGCTATCCCTGTTTGGATCCGCTTTCCGAAGTTCCCAGTCAGGTATTGGAGTATTCCCTTGCTCATGAGGCTCGCCAGCTTGGTGGACAAACCGATCAAGGCTGATGATGCTACAGCCTTTCGGTCGAGGCTGATGTATGCTAGGATGTTCGTGGAGATCAGGGCCGGTGGAGAGCTCCCGAGCTTGTTGGAGTATGAAGTTCCATCTGGAGAGGTTCTAACCCAGAAAGTTGAGTATGAATGGGTTTCACCTACCTGTCCACATTGTGCCTGTTTCGGGCACCTCGCTAGTACTTGCTCTATCGGAGAACAGAATACGGTGACCCCACCAAAGCCAGCTGAGGAATCTGGAACATCCAGGGTGATGGAGACTGCTAGCGGGGACGAAAGAGCCGAGGGGGCCCTGCAGGAGGGGGACCGACTGATAGAGGATGCCAGTAGAATAAGTCTGACTATCTCACATCAGACAGTGCACACTAGTGGGGCTATGGTGACTGTCCCGCCTCAGCCGGTACACCCCAGTGGGGCTATGATTACTTTCACTGCTCAGAAGATTATGGTTACCAGAGGCATGTCTGCATCGAAAAAAGAACATAGAGGAGATGGAGACACTTTCGAGGAGAGAGTGTATAGCAGGAAGAGACATGCTGGCCCCCTATGCGACGGGCACCCCCGGGAGGAGGGCAGGTCACCTGGCCACGATGAGCCGCTTAGTGTGGACAACCCGACTTGGGCCCTGATGATCTTTCAAACGGCGAACCAGCATCCCACCACTCCTGGGTTGGAGGAGGACATGGCGTTGACGGACGTGGTACCATCCCCGAGTACTGATCCAGAAGATGTTCAGGGGACCCACCATCTTAATAATTAATGGCGGTAATCTTCTGGAACGTTAGGGGTGCATGCTCCTTAGGGAGATGGAGAGAGATATGTGCGGCCCTACGTAGAGAGAAGTGCGACATCTCTGTATTGCTGGAGACTAAGATTAAAGGAGAGAAGACACTATCCCGACGGACTCCCCCCCATTGGGCCAACTTCAAAATCTGGCGCTGTATGACATGGCTAGGATTTGGGTCAGATGGAATAGCAACAGCTGGGACGGGAATATAGTCTTGATGTCGAAGCAGCTGATAGCCATCTCCCTTTCCAATAAAGGTGGTTTCAGATTCTTGCTAGGGGCGGTCTATGGCCACAATGAAAGGCGGCGGCGGAAGGACTTTTGGCAGGATATAGCTAAAGTGGATGCTACTGCTAACTCACTGCATCTTCCGCTGCTCCAGATGGGTGACTTCAACGCTCTCCTTCACATAAGGGAGAAGGTGGGTGGCAGACATGTCCCAGATCCGATCACGTACGATTTCCAGAGGTGTCTTCTTCAGTCGAGCCTTCAGGGCTTGGAATGAACTGGACACATCTGGACTTGGCATAACAAAGTTGTGACCAACAGAGTTGCTTGTCAGCTGGACAGAGCTCTGGATAATGGGGAGCGGTTCCGGCGCTTCCTAAACTCTGTGGCAGAGGGTCTGGTTGCTGGGACGAGCGATCATTCCCCTATCAGGGTCGGCTTCACAGAGCGACCTACCTGAAAGTCGCGACTTTTCCGGTACAACAGCAGCTGGTTTCTCTCTGGAGGTTATGCCAAAGCTGTAGGAGAGGGTCTCCTTAGCCAGCAAGGAGGCACGGCTCAGTTCCGCATGGTCCACATCCTCAAGCGCACAAAGAAGGTTATCCGGAGTTGGGTGAAGAGAATGCCCAAGCCCTCCCTGGATGACAAGGAGGCGGAACTCAGGGCCATCCAGAACTCCATACAAACTGATATACTGGATGGGTCTTTAGCGGCACGGGAGAAGGAACTGATTAGGGAAGTCAACATTCTCCGACTGCAGAAGGAGATTAGCGTGACCCAGCGCGTAAAATGTTCCTGGCTCAAAGAAGGGGACCGTTGTTCCAAGTTCTTTTATGATGTGATCCGGACCAGACAACATAGAAATAGTCTCTTCCATCTTCTTGATGGTGAGGGCAAACTGGTTGGAGAGCCGTCGAAGATCCAAGGGGAGGCTGTTAGGTATTACTCCTAGCTATACTTTCAAACTGGCTCTCTCTCTGTGTTTCCGAATATTATTATAAAGAAGCTGGTGACGGCCTATGGGAATAGCCAGTTACTCGCGCCGGTCACTATGGAGGAGGTGGAGGCTATCATCAAGCAGGCGGGTCCCAACAAGGCTCCGGGGCCGGATGACTTCAGCAGTGGGTTCTACAAACGCCATTGGGATGCCCTGAAGGTACCGGTGCTCGAGGCGGTCCAGAAGTTCTTCTCTGAGGGAAAGTTGCTGAAGGAGCTTAACCATACCTTTCTGACCCTTGTGCCGAAGAAAGAAGGAGCGACCTCGCTGGCAGATTTTCGGCCTATAGCGTGCTGTAATTATCTTTACAAAATAATTACGCACCTTAGGTGCCGACGCATGGAGGGGATTATACAGGACTTGGTCGCTCCGAACCAGGCGACTTTCATAAAGGGGAGATCGGTTGCTGAGCACAGTCTTCTGGCGCATGACATGGTGAGAGGGTTCAATAAACCAGGAGGTGAGAAGGCGTGTGTGAAGCTGGACCTGAGGAAGGCCTATGACATGGTCAATAGGGGCTTCCTGTGCCACCCGATGCTAGCTATGGGATTCGACGAGCGATCGGTTGCGAGGATTAGGGAGTGCATCTCGACCCCTACCTTCTCTGTACTCATCCAGGGTACTCCGTATGGGTTCTTCCGCAGCAACCGAGGACTCCGGCAAGGCGACCCCCTGTTTCCTTACTTGTTCACACTTGTCATGGAGTACTTCACCTGCCTGATGGATAAGGCGGTTCACAGTGGAAGGCTGGTCCCATTGTTCAGGAGGATCGAGCCCCATGTTACTCATCTCATCTATGCTGATGACCTCCTGGTCTTCCTCCACCCTCTCTATGGGAGGAATGACCACGATCTCTGAGATTATGGGAGAAATGGAAACTCTTACTAGACTCCAAATGAACCGATAGAAGGGTCGTGTCTACTTCAGCTCCCTATGTTCTCTGAAGGAGGAACGAGCGGAAGCTTTGGGAGTTGATAGAAAAAATCTTCCGGTAAAATATCTACGAGTACCTGTGACAGTCAATTATGCTCAGGACCTGGATTGTCACAGTCTGGTGGAGTATGCTCAGAGGAGAGTTGAAGGGTGGCAGACTGCTGGCATGTCGTTTGGTGGGCGCATTGAGCTAGTTAGATCAGTCATCTCGGCAATGGCGCTTTTCTGGCTCCAGTCTATTCTGGTTTCTGTCGCCACCATTCGAAAGATGGAGAGCATTTGCGCCAACTTCATTTGGAGGGGTGGCATGCATGCGATCTCTTGGGAGCAGCTCTGGCAGCCTCGGAAGGAGGGTGGAGTGGGGCTTAGACCCATGCTGACTGTTAGGGAGGCCTCTGCGGTGAAGCTGGCTTGAAGGTTCATCAAAGGTGGGTTATTATGGGCTGATTGGATGTACTGTCGGTATGTGAAGCGGGACAACTTCTGAACTTGCTCTCTCAACAACAACCACTCTGTCACTTTCAAGCATATTCTACGCCACAGAGCTGTACTCAAATCATCAATCTGGAGGACTATGAGAGATGGCACTAGAACTAACCTTTGACGGGATCCATGATTAGAGCGTCAATCTCTGGTTGAGATTCTGGGCGACCGGATCCACAGGGAGGCTAGTAGGGGGTTGACCTGCCAGCATATTATCAAAAATGGAGAGTGGATACCGGAAGTATACCGTCATACAGTGGAGCTTGGAGAGGCCATTCGTGCGGTTGGGATAGATCCAAGTCAGCCAGCAAATTGTTGGACCTGGGATCCGCCGGGGGTTACTGGGGACATTGGAGAGTTTCAGTTCCATAGTTGCTACAACCTTGTGCATCATACTTTCCCCCTAGTGCAGACTTTGAATTCATCTGGTACAGGGGTCTGGCTCGTAAGATGCAGCCGTGTGTCTACTGGTTGCTTCTTCGTCGGCTGCTGACGAGGGACAGACTCATCTCCTTTGGGATCCAGGTGCCCAACCAAAGTGTGTACTCTGTGAAGTGGACAATGAGTCTATGCAACACTTGTTCTTTGAGTGTGAGTTGTCCTGGTTTATCTGGACTGAACAATGCCGCAGAGCGCTGAGAGGATGTGACACAGGCAGGACGATTGGAGATATCATCACTGGGATCCGAGATCGCAGAAGGAGAGGGCAGGTTTGGTTCAAGACCGCCAAAGTACGGCTTGCAGCTTCTATCTGGCATGTCTGGAGGGAACGGAATCGACACATTTTCGAGGGACTAACCACCTGTAAGTCCCCTGAATTTAGGGCTTATTTTTTTCAATTTTATAAATCAATTAATTGCAATAGATATTAATATTTGATTATTATTTGATTAAATGCTCTTTACCGTGACTTTGACTTCTGGAGCGTCAGGGATGTCAATCTCTGAAAACTCTCTTCATTAGTGTGTAGTAGACAAGATTACCTTCATGTTGATATATCATGTCTCACCCAAACTTGTTCCCTTGTACTCTTTTTGCTTCACACAACTTCGGATCAATTTAGACCATTTGATCATTAATTGATTTTTCCACTTTTATCTTTGATCATCATATGCACATTACCGTGACTTTTAATTTAGGAGCACAAGGCTAGTCATTTTCTTGAAACCAACTTCTCATTCATAATCTACTCAAGACGCCCTACACCCATGACCTTCGTGTCCCACTCAGACACACTATCTTGTGCTTCATTTGCTTCACACAACTTTTGGATCAATTTAGGCCAATTAATTATCCACCGTAGAATGTGACCTGACTTCCAATTTAATTTCGGGACCCGACATCGATCCAACCTAGTCGACCCAAAATATGGACATGGCCAACACGAAGCCTATTACCCACCTGACACTTGTGTCCCATTTATTTGAACCCCCACCTGCTACTTATTTACCCATGATCATAAATACCTATTTAAATTCAATTATTGCACCATGTCTGATTTTGACCCGACCCGGCTCAACCGAACCCAGTCCAAGCTTCATGTTACCCTCCCTCATGACACCCTCACTCTCTTTGCCCTTGAAGAATATTAAATACCCAGTCTACCTATTTTTAATATTCAATGGAAAATTCCTTTTATTAAAAATCCCTAGGAGATATCTAATTCTGATTCAATCCTAGCCATTGGATTCTCTCTATCAATCCCAACCCTCCATTTCTCTTACACTAACTCACACACACACCCCCCCAAAGTTGGCCGGCCCTAAAAACTAGGTAGAAGATTCTTATTCTCTCTCTCCCTCTCATTTAATAACACTCACACACATATATCTCTCTCACTCACCTCACTTTTCTCTCTCCTCCATCATAAACCAACAGCTTCCCCCCATGCCATGGCCGACTCCCCACTTCTCCTCCTTTTTCTAAGCACAGCCACCAGCCCATGGCCGAGCCTCCTTCCTCCTCATTCTCCATTCACCATCTTCATCACCACACACCACTCCACCAAACCGCCAACACCACTCCACCAAACCGCCGTCTCCGCCGCCGTCGGACAGCCCCGTCGTGCCCCCTGGCTGCAACGCCGCCGCCATGGCTGGAAGCAGTATGCACAGCCGCAACAGCAGCTGCAGCAGCAGCGTATGCACAGCCGCGCGCGCCGGCAGCCGCGCGCCACCGCGGCCGTCGTCGTCGCCGACGAGCCCCCCATGGCCGGGCGCACCTCCCCGTGGCGGCCACCGTCCTCTGGGACGCGCCGTCTAGGCGATTCGTGCGTTTTGCACGGAATCCTGTCGACGCGCGCGCGAACGAAACTCGGAAATGGTGCTTCGAAGCAGCAACTTCGCGCACGTTTTCCTAGAAATCCGACTGTTGGATCGGCGATCTCTTTGCTCCGTCACAATCTCGGTATATAGCTCTTCACTCCCCTCAATTTTTGTCCGTTAATTTTATCGTTTGATACATCAAAACCGGCTACAAAGTTGACGCTTTAAATTGTATAATTTTTGGACAGTTTTGCGGAGCCAACTTCGTCGGTTCGTATCTCCTCCATCGCAGCTCCGTCTGGCGTGCCACTGGTTCCTATGCGCAGCTGGTATAACCCTCTTCCTACCCCTTAAGTTTCGTTTCATTGTGAGCACGTTTGATTAGTTGAATTTGACGCCAAAGTTGGTCGTCCGAATTCGTAATTTCCAATTTGTAAAATTCTGTTTTTGAACCTGGGACTCCAGATTCAATTTCTGACACCACCAGTAGACTCGTGGCGTCGTTCTGGCACGTTTTCATATAAAGTTTGTTAGATTTGGAGGACGCGGGCCCTGACACGCATTTCGGTGTAAAGCGGACCCCACAGTCCGGGTCAACGGGACTTTTTAAGATCGGCTCATCGGAATCCAATTCTGGACATACCGTTGAGTTCGTATCGTCATTCTGGACTCATTGTCATATAATTTGCTGAGTTTTGAGGACATTGGCTCCGACATGCTTTTCCGTACAAATCGGAATTTCAATGTCCTGGTCAACGGACCAATTTGAGATCGGATCAACGGAATTCAATTCTGGATATACCATTGGGTTCGTATCGTCATTCTGGATTCGTGGACATATAACTTGTTAGGTTTAGCGGACTAGTATTCTTGCACGTTTTTCGGTGCAAAGCGGGTCCGACACGGACACCGTTTTGACCCGAAATTACCTTCTTGCCCCTGTGTCCAAATTGGACTTATGGATAGGCTATCCTAGCTAATTTGACCATTCTGGACACGTTGGTGATGTTTGTTTCATCATCCGACAATGTTTGTAGATATTTCTCTGTGTATTAACATTTTATTATAATTAATTCTTATTAAGTTCGTATTTCGGAATTAGTACAACGAAACTGAGATCAGTCGATTCCAGTGATCTCACATCGCTGAAATTGGCAAGATGATCATGTGGATCATTGTGATAAGATTATTAACCTTAACGTTGATTATCTTATCTCGATTTGCGTGTCGTAGGTTTCGATGTACGAATAACGAGGTACAACTTGATATTTTAATTCTTAGATTAGAGTTGACCCTGTTTGACCAAGATATATTGTATCTTGGTTGGTAATGTTTAGGAATAGTATGCTTAGGCTAGTTTTGACCTCGGTTGACCAAGTTTGACTGCTTTGACCAAAGGTCAACTATCAGTCAACACTTGGCCTAGAAATATCTAGAACTTGACCAGAGTTGACCAGTTGACCAAAAGTCAACTGTTAGTCAACATTAGCCTAGTTTGACTTGGTTTGACTTTCTGTGACCTAGTTTGACCTAGTGTGACTCAGTGTGGCCTAACACTGTTGAACCCTAATTAGCTTATATATATATCATCTTTAGGTTTGTGGCATCACTCTCAGCATCGACCCATTTGACAGCTCAGGACCGCAGGCGAGTACATTCACTGATAGTTTTCATTGTCTTGATATCTGCTATATCCGATTCAGTTGTAGTGTCTTACTCGATTTCCAGTCACGATAGTTCACGGACTAGTATATGTTGGATCATGTCATGAGATGTTGTTCCTAGATTTTCTGGGTATATTGGTACATTTCCTGTCTTATTCCTTGTACTTGTATAGACACCAATTCCTAAGGGGACTTGCTACCCTCTTATGGAATCCCGTGTCATGACGTGTCATGTCCAGATCAATTATACTATTCGGAGGTGGAGAATTATTAGGGGCTATGTGATCAAAGCCTCATGTTACTATATTCTTATGCTTGCGCCACTCTCACCTCACGTAGGGTGTAGCGAGATCCCATTCCTTGTGCTTGTTATCCAGGTTGGCCGGCATGACCCTTTCCAGAGATTTTCTTGTGATTGTCGGGCCAAGTGGATAGCCTGTCCTGTAACTTTCCCAAAGCCGATCACATAACGCTCTAATAATTCAAGTCACATTTTATATTTATTTATCATAGGAGGCTAGGTTCTGTTCGGGAGAAGGGTTACAACCCCGGTCCTTATTTGGTTTAAGGGTTGTAACTCGTCTTCCGAATAGTTCCCAAGTCATCCTATATATATATTGTCGTCCTATTCAGTACTCACATCCTGTTATATATTTCCTGTTGATTTTGTCATGTATTTCACATGTTCTACATGCTCTTATGCTATACTTTGATTGGAGGCTAGGTTCTGTTCAGGAGAAGGGTTACAACCCCGGTCCTTGTTTGGTTTACGGGTTGTAACTCGGCTTTCGAATGGCTCCCAAGTCTTCCCATATCTTTGTCTTGTATTTCATTATACTGTCTTTATAGAATTTGTCAATTCATATGGAACTGCTGTTAGTGTTTGTACTTGCTCATTTTCCTGACAGGATAACCGTTGATGTTTACAGAGTACATGTTAGCTGATTGCTCTACCTTTTACAGGTATGGCCAGGATAGAGTTTGATGAGACATTATCCCTGGATCTCCAGCAGGATCCATTAGCAGTGGATGAGACACCATTAGTTTAGATTAGTCATTTTCAGTTGTATTTATTCTCTGGATTACTGAATTTGAGATTTGGGATGTTTCTGGATTTGTGTTATCTTAGACACCTAGAACTCTATCTGGTTGTATCTCTGTGGTTTCATTTCATTTCATATCTGTCTATCTTTTTATCGTATTCTACCTTAGATGTGATTGAGACGTATTTGCTATGTCACCTCCATTCGGAGTGTATATACTGTACAGGTACCCCTTATATTTTGTCTAGTTGTAGTATTTATAGACGACCTATACAGCGTTCTACCGCCGATTCTGCGGCGTAGGCTGGACGTAACCACGTACTCATGTCCCTAATCAGGGTGCGGGTCGTGACACCACCCCTCCAATAGGAATTCTACATAATATAGATTTCTATGTAACTGCTATGGCAACCTGAAGGGTGGGCGACCATCCCTGATTGTATGGTTGTATGATTGTATGACCTGATTTTGGAATAAAATTTACCCTTTTTCCAATATATATATATGTGGTCCTAGCTTATAAAGGTTAACCCGTGTATATTTATATTCATGCTACAATATGATTTTAAGAGTAGGACACAAGTTTATATATACTCCAAAACGATTGTAGGATATGAAAATAATAATTATGGGTATATGTGTTTATAAATATATACATGTTATCCTAGTGAAATATTGTTATGTTTATATACTTGCATACTTACCTATGTGTGCATGTACAAGCCAAAACCTAGAAGATCATGTTTTATAAATCATCGTATAGGCTAAGTTGTACCCGATTTACGTATCGGCGCCGACTTACGTACCCAACCCTAGACTACCGAAACCTATTTTTGAAAGTGTTACTAGACGGCTATTATGCAAGTTTAAGTTTTCTATACCTAAGATTTATAGCACTATACATGACTCAGAGGAACCTAGAGTTACGTATTGGACTAAGGAAAAATCAATACCTTGAATACCAAGGATATTGAATTAGACCAAACTTGTATTTTATACAACTTGGTATTAGTCGAATAGGAATTACTAGGTCATTCGAATTGGACCATCTACTGCATATCAATTGGAATATGTTTTAAGGTTAGTATCGCCTTAGTATCGCTTTCCTATGGTTTCCTATATTTTACTTAATAAGTATTGGAACGTATTACTACTAAGTTAATGGAATGATCAATGCCTTATAAATATAGTTACTCGTAAATATTTGTTTACATGCGAAAGTATCATTGGTTCATTTATTATCTAGTAGTTTGGTTCATTTTGAACTCTATATATTATAACTTACATTTTTTATTGGTTCAGAAGAACAAGTATTGCAATAATATATAATTGTTGAAGTGGCTAAGTTAAGAAGAATAATTTATCCTTAATATTATGCATTACCTGCTTGATTACAACTGTGTGCCTGGTGTTGAGTTGTTCCACCGAAGGGATTTTAATCCGAGTGAATTTTGCAAAGAATTGCTCTGTCGTTGTATATATATTCTTTGTGAAATTGTTGGAGCTCGAAATATAAAGATTACTGTTGAAAATTCTAAGAATTTCGAAGGATAACCGAATTTCAAAACCAATAATTTTCGATCACATTAAACCCTAAGGTAGTTATGTATCAGTTAGAAAAAAAAACTCTCGACAATCCTGAATATACTTAGGGATCAAACCGAAGTTTTGGACTCGTAGACATAGACACGTCAACACACAAGCAAAACAAATATCAAATTCTAGTTATATTTGTCTCATTCAAGAAGATGGAATTTCATGCTGAGTTGTATCCTCTTACTACGTGATACTTGTTACATGTATCAAGATATATATTTGTCTTGTTCTAGTAGGAATATCATGTTGAGTTGAATCCTCGTACTATTTGATACTACGTATTGAGATACATACATGTCTTGTTTCAATGGATAGAGATTTCATATTGAATAGTATCCTCGTATTTACGTGATACCTACGGTAAACGGATCGAGATACATACCTAAGCTAGGAAAGAAAGTGTTAAATAAGATAATCAATTGATTTTGATTGTAGAATAAAGCATTGTGCGGAGGAGAACAAATGAATCACAGCGTCTGAAATCTTTACAATATAAATAACGCTAAAAGATGATCATTTCCCAATCTTCTTCGACAAGACCTTGTGAAGAGAGGACATGAGTCCTTAGCTCACTATGTGTGCAAAACACCTGGAAGTACCTATTTCGATCAAAAAAATCGATTAGATATTAAATAATGTCTCATCTTCCCTCTTTGTGAGGGGGCCGGACTAGTTAAGCATCGTACCATCCAAAAACAATATGATCCATGGTTACGATATTATTGCCGAAAAAATAGTCAAGTTTGGGATCCAAAAATAGTTCTCCAATCTCATTACATGGAGAAGATTATAGAGAAATATAATCAATTGTTACATTGAGAAGATTTTATATAAATATAATCAAATATGGAATGTTTACGGTCCACTGAATAAATTATCTCAAGCTCATTACATTGAAAAGATTTTAGACAAATATAATCAATTGTTATCTAAATCAATGCCAATTTTGTATTTTAGAAACTGAGAATAAAATATAAATAAATAATATGACCGAGATCGATGCTTGAACTTTGTTCAATGTCCTCATGATAATATTTGCCCTGCAAGGGTGCTTACAGTTCAATAGTCATTTAGTCTCCCAGGATACAACGGTACTTTTCCTCCGATACCAGTACTTCACACCGCAGGAACTGGACGAAGCAATGAAGGTAGACTCTCTCTTTCTCTCTTGGACCGAATGCTTGAAGGTATGAATGAGTTTAGAATTGAATGAATCAAACACTCATAGGACTATGCTTTTATAATTGACGAAGAGACACAAATGTGAATAGACACAATGTTTGAAAAGGATACATATTTTCCAATACAACCATTGCAAATTGGATACACCTATTCCAATAGACAACCATTGGAAATATTCATTCAATTAGATTATTTCCAACAATCCCCACATGGATGAATATTTCACTGCGCATAATGCAAACAAAATGCAGACACAATGCACACATAGAGAGAGAAATCATTTGAAAAGTTACTGTATCAGGAGAGGTAGCTTTTGGCCTTGAACCTTCTCTTTTGAATATTTATCGAGTTTACTAGCTATCTAGTGAATATGATGTCTTGAACTGTTCAGCTAATGTTGTAAACTTGAGTCAATAAATATCACACAATTTCTTTTCGACCAAGATTGCTTCTATTAATTTATTCATTTTGGTCCTGAATTTGTCTGGTTTCATGAGTGTTCTTGGAAAATTTAGCCTTATAATTCTCATAGAAGCGGCTCCACTTCTACACTGACAAAGGTGACTTTCTAATAAGAGTATCCTGCTATACTCCACACTGGCAAAGCTTACCATAGTTTTTCTTTGCAGGCGACACTATTATTTGTTATCCTAGAGAATGGCAGAGTAATTAAATACTCGTCAGTATCATTTCAAAATTTCACACAATTAGGTTGTCCCTTTGAACTAGGGGTGAGCATTATTCGGTTTTCGACCGAAAACCGAACCGAACCAAAAAATTCGATTCGGTTTCAGTTTTGAAATTACTAAATTTTCTTATTTGGTTTCGATTTTGCTTTCGGTCTAAAACCGAAAATCGAATAAAAAAATTTAGTTTATATATATATATATATATATATATATATATATATATATATATATATATATATATATATATACTAAACAAATTTAGGTATATTTAGTTATTATATAATTTAAGAACAAGCGCAAATAAACCGAAAAATCAAATAACCCGAAAACCGAACCGATTTAATTCGGTTCGGTTTGATTCGGTTATGGGCTTATTCGGTTCGGTTTCGGTTTTGCTTATTCGGTTATTCAGTTCGGTTTGAACCGAATTAACCGAATGCTCACCCCTACTTTGAACCTCTAGATCTTGGGATCTCCAGTCAACTAGGTTGTGTTTTCCTGGAATTTCTTTTATCATAGGCTTCAAACCCATTCCCCTTGATGACTTATATACTTGCTCTCTTGTCAAGCCTTTAGTTAGTAGATCCGCAAGATTTTTCTTTGATTTTACATAATCAATCGTGATTATGCCATTAGAGATAAGCTGCCTAACGGTATTTAGTATACATCGTGATAGTCTAATAATAGCCTTCCATTGATTTGTATACATTGTGATAGTCTAATAATAGCCTCTATTGATTTGTATACATTGTGATAGTCAATCTGCTATCGGTAGGATACAAAGTCATATTTATAACGATAAATCAAGACACATTCGAAGACGTCACAATACCGTTAGACAACTTTTCTCTAATGGCATAATCACGATTGATTATGTAAAATCAAAAAAAAAAAAATATTGTGGATCCACTAACTAAAGGTTTCACAAGAGAACAAATATATAAGTCATCGAGGGGAATAGGTTTGAAGCCTATGATAAAAGAAATTCCATAAAGAAAAATCCAACCTAGTTGACAGGCGATCCCAAGATCTAGGTTCAAAGGTACTATCTAATTATGTGAAATTTTGAAATGACACTAACGAGTATTTAATTACTCCCACCATTCTCTAGGATGACAAATAATAGGGTCGCATGCAAAGAAAAAGTAGTGTAAGCTTTGCTTTCAATGATTCCTATGACTTGAAATTCAAGTGGAGTATAGCAGGATACTCTTATTAGGAAATCATCTATGTGAGTGTGAAAGTGTAGCCGCTTCTGTGAGAATTATAAGGCTGAATTCTCTAAGAACACTCGTGAAACCAAACAAATGTTCAGAGCCAAAATGAACAAATCAATAAAAACAACATTGGTCGAAAAGAAATTGTGTGATATTTATTGACTCGAGTTGACAACAACAGTTGAACAGTACAAGACATCATGTTTACTGAATAGCTAGTAAACTCGATAAATATTCACAAGGGAACGTTCAAGGCCAAAAGCTACCTCTCCTGATACAGTAATTTTTAAAATGATTTCTCTCTCTGTCTGCATTTTGTTTGCATTAAGCATAATGAAATATTCGTTCATGTGGGGATTGTTGGAAATAATCTAAAAATTGAATAAATATTTCCAATGGCTGTGTGTTGGAATAGGTGTGTCCAATTTGCAATGGTTGTATTGGAAAAGATGTGTCCTTTTCATACATTATGTCTACTCACGTCTCTTTGTCATTTATAAAAGCATAGTCATATGAGTGTTTGATTCATTCAATTCCAAACTCATTTATACATTCAAGCATTCGGTCCAAGAGAAATAGAGTCTACCTTCATTGTTTCGTCCAGTTCCTGCGGAGTGAAGTGCTGCTACCGGAGGAGAAGTATCGTTGTATCCTGGAAGACTAAATAGCTATTAAACTGTAAACACCCGTACGGAACGAATATTGTCTTAAGGACATTAAACTAAGTTCAATGCTCGGTTTCGGTCAGATTATTTATTTACATTTTATTCTTATTGGACTATTCCTATGAGTATTTGGATCGGCGGCATCGACAGTATCGGCGGTTTCGGATCAGAGTATCAAACTTTTTGGTATCGGAAAAACAAATAATTATTCATACATTATTAAGGGTCTGTTTGGGTGGTATTTTAAAAGCAATTTTTTTTGTGTAGATGCTGCAGTATTTGAAAATAGTGTTTGGCTGCAACTTTTCCTAAAAAAAACATTTTAAAAAATTCTCCAAAGCTAGTGTTTAAACGATGTTTCGGAGAAAGAGAGGGAGAAACCTATTTTCTGAGTGTGTTTCTCTCTCTCGAGCTGAGGGGTCTCTCTCAACAGAAAGAAATATCTCTCGCTTTCTGACAACAATTTCTGAAGAAGAAGAAGCACCCATGATGAATTTCTGAAGAAGAAGAAGCAAAGTTGGAGGAAGAAGAAACCCTACCCCTAATTTACTCCACATAATGATCCCCAAGCTCCTTTCTTCCGATCTCGAAGAAGAAGCAACCATGAAGGGACAGTGAGGTTAATGTGGGACTCGAGGCCGAGGAGGAGCGGTCGGGACGAGGGCCTGTTCGAGGCGGCAGTAGCCGGAGAGGGCGTCGAAGGCGGCTGCGGTAGTGGTCTTGCCGACGCCGTCCTTGCCGTAGGTGATGACAACTGGGGGTTCGCGCCAAGCGCCCTCCCTCTTCCCGACATCGACGGGGACGAATACCGGACGTCGCAGATGAACTCCTTGTCGGCGTCGTCCTGGTCGTCAACGTCGATGGGGACGAAGTGGGAGGACCCGATCGGTGAAAATCGATCAGTCACCCCTGATCTGTTGCCGTGGATGAAAACCGAGTAATCAAAAAAAAAAATTTACAATTTAAAAAAGAACACAACTTAAAATATTTTGTAAAATTTATTAAAAATTTATTTTCTATAATTATTTTACCAAACAGAATCTCTAACTTTTCTTTCTTAAGATCGTTCTTTAGATGAAAGCAACTAAACGCAAAGTCACAATTTGTATTTCCAGAAAACAACTTTATAACATCTTTTCTGAAAGTTGTTTCCAGAACAATATTTCAGAAAATACATCCAAACGGATCCTAACATTTTAGAAAATATATTTTATATATTTAGGCATAATTTTAAGTATTTTTACTGTCATTTCTTAATAGTTTTGAAATTGAATGAAATAATAGTCATCCTTGTCGATTGGTTTACACGCGATAGACAAATTTTCTTCTTTTACATGCTTTTACAACTTTACTATGTTTTTACACCCTTGCTGATTGGTCTTTTTTATTCAATTTCCTTTGCCGAAGTGAGTGGAAAAGTGACCCCCAATGTCGGTATCGGGTCGGTATCGGATCGGGATATGCCAAACCGTATCGGTATCGGTCATATCAGATCGGTATCGACCGATACTGCGAACTATGAGTCTGAGTGTGGTAGTGATTGTTAAGTCATAGGAATAGTTTAGACACTAATGAATCACTAGATTTAGAATTACATTAGTGTTATTTCGAGTTATCACTATAATATTTTAGGGTTTGTTTATTTTATCTTTCTATATGAGGATCACATCATGATTTTTTTAATCATATATTGTCTTATTTCATTTACTTTATCGATGTTGAATCGAGGAATTGTATGTCTTTGATAATCTAGTATTCGTTCACTAGATGAAGGCATGACTGAAGATGAGATGCTACTTTATATAGCGTGGATGTATCTGAGAAATAAGTGCATTATGAGGATCGAGCAGCAGTTCCTTTTCAGTTTCATATACTCTCTTATGTATATTATTTTTAGGAAACTTCAACTTATAGGATTGCATATATGGATGGTTCTTTGTTTATAGATGTGAATATTATCAGCATGGTAGTCAAAGGCGCGCCTTGCAGAAAGACGCAACAACTGTATATCGCACCTCACAAGGCAATGCGCCTTTCTCCAGGTGCACCCAAGGCGTGCCTTAAGTGCAACTTTCTGCAAGGTGCAACCAATAGAAGACGCGTCTAACCACGCCTTATGGATTTTTTTTATTTATAGAAAAAACTTTGAGACATTGAAATAATTCTTACTTCATACAAGTAGTTGGTTACAATTAAACTAGAAAAACAAAATTTTACTAAAAGCATGGTAAGAATAATAAACTCTTGTTAGTTATGTTGACTGCTACTCTTGCTCTCCTAGTTCACTTGGTTATGTTTTTAACGTATTTTTGTTAGTTTTAATATGTTATTGGATTTAGTTCTTACATTATTAACTTATTTCAAGGATGTAAAAGGTGCTAGACACTAGTCGGACGGGCACCCGCCGCCTAGCCACTAGCCTGCCTTGGCGGCCGCCTAGATCTAGACAGTTCAAAAATAAATAATAAAATCGAAAAAACCTACTGAACAAGTCCATAAAACCCAAAAACATGTATAGTCGGACGTCGGGAGGTCTAGGCGGACATCGGACGGATACCAGGCGCCTAGCTCCGAGGCGCCACCTAGGCGGCCCGCCTAGACCGCATTTTAGAACAGTGATTTATTTATTATCTATGTCCATTTTTATTATTTTTAATATTTGTGCCTCTTCACTCGGGAGCGCGTCTTAATTGCACCTAGCTCCTCGGACGATATAGACATTTTTTGCCTCGAGTACGCTTGCGCCTTTGACTACCTTGATTATCAGTTTGTCAATAATTTAGCATTTTCGGTAATCTATCCTAGAACTTTACTAAGGTAGTCAAAGACGCAAGGTGTGCTCGAGGCGTAAATGGTCTATATCGTCCGAGCCACAAGGCGCACGTCCGAGCGAAACAAGACACAAAAATAATAAATAATTTAAATTTAAATAAATAAATTAGTAATGTAAGAAATAAAATCAAATAACATATTAAATCCAACAAATATGTTCAAACATAACCAAGTGAACTAGCAAAGGAACAGTAGCAGTCTACAAAACTAATAAGAATTTGTATGCTTCCCACCACGCTTTAGTAAATTTTAGTTTTTTTTAGTTCAACTGTAGCCAACTTTAACAACCGTAGAAAGAGCAAACTTCCATCCGTATGAAAGGAATCTCTTCATGCCTCAAAGTTTTTTGAAAGAAAATACACAAATACACACGCAAGGCACGCCTAGGAGTACATTTTCTTGGTTGTGTCTTGCTAAAAGGTGCACCTTTGGTGCGTCCGGAGAAAGACGTCTCACCCATGGTAGTCAAAGGCACGCCTCGCAGAAAGGCACAGCAGTTGCGCCTCGTACCTCATTAGGCGAGGTCGCTTTCTCCGGGCATACCCAGGACGCACTTTTCAGCAAAGCACAACCAAGAAAATGCGCACCTAGGCACACGTTATGGTTTTTTCTATATAAAAAAAAATGAGGCATGGAAATAATCCTTACCTCGTACAACTGGAAGAGAGAGAGCCCTTTCCACGGTTGCCAAAGTTAGTTACACTTGAACTAGAAAAACAAAAATTTACTAAAAACGTGGTAGCAAGAATACAAACTCTTATTAGTTCAGTTGATTACTAGTGCTATTACTGCTATGCTAGTTCACTTGGTTATGTTTTAACATATTTTTGTTGGTTTTAATATGTTATTTGATTTTATCTTATATTACTGATTTGTTTATTTATTTATGTATATTTTATTATTTATTATTTTTGCGTCTCGTTTCGCTCGGACGCGCGCCTAAAGTGCGCCTCGGGCGATATGGACCCTTTGCGCCTCAAGTGCCCTTGCGCCTTTGACTACCTTGGTCTCGCCTAGTGAGGTGCGAGGCACAGCTGCTACACACACGCCTTTGACTACCATGAACTTTACATGTGACAATCGCGATATAGATAAAGGTGTATTTGTTTGGTGCAAAGTCGGGGATGTTAGTTACGTACTCGGCTTGTCGTATTCTGGGAACAGGACATGACATGTCTTCAGCGGTGGCCATGCAGGTTTGAGCCTATTAGGGACTGTAAGTCTAAGCCTACTAGGGACTGCAGGTCTCAGCCTATTAGGAAATACAAGTCCGTCTATCGAGGTTGTTGTAGGTCTATGTATTAAGAAACACAGATCAAGCCTAGCCTATTGAGGACTGCAGGTCTAGTCTATTGGAGAATACAGCCTAGTTGATAAATTCTAGGTTATAGGCTCTAGACCTAAAATTTGAATCTTAGAAAGAGTTTAGCAAAAGAACCTTAGGATAGGGATAATAGTAACATCTTAATGAAGTTATTTATATTTTACCCTATGTCGCTTGTCCAATGTTAGAACGTTATATATATAAAAAGGATCTAAATGATATTCGGGAGAGTCTATGGGTAATACCATAGGAATAGGCCTATATCCATGAACTGATCTATTTAAGCCAGTTGAAGTTAGTATTTATTTTTTTCATAGAACAATCAATCTGGAAGTATATAGTCTATTTAATTCCTAGAGGAGACTAAGAATTAAGGACACCATTAAGAAACCTTAGACGTTGAGTTGATTTTGATTTTGAGACAACCAAGACTAGTAAGGAAGCCAGTTTAGAAACTTTACCGGATCCTAATGTAGAATGTCTCCCCGGTGTTTGCAATGGCTTAGTCACTAGGCGAATAAAGTCCCTAGTATTGGTATATAGGAGGAAATATAACATAATTAGGGATGAGTATAGAATTAGATTTTCTTAGAATAAGATTTTCTTGTAGGACCAATAATAAGAGTATTTTGATTTAGAGTATAAATTCAATAGTTAGGATATAATGTAATTCTTCGACCCATAGCATGTCAAAATATTAAATTTATCTTGCTTTTCATTCTTGATAAATTCACTCATCATTGATATTTGACAATTATGATTTCTTTATTATCTTCATTATTGTTTTATCCAATCTTGGATATCATTCTTTATTTCTCTCCTCTAAATAAAACGGCTTTTGTTGAGCATTTTCCTAGTAAAACCCTTTAAAAAAAATTGAATTTTTCCCCTCTAATAGCCTTGCTTATGTTAATTGATTTATTGATTGTTTGGATTTCCTACGAAAGATTCTGCTTTTAAAATGTGTCAATGACCTGGTAATCTAACAACTGATCTGACGAGACAGTAAACATTGCAGTCAAACAACTGGGTCGTAAAACGAAAATTTGCTGCAGCTATCCGGAATTGCTGCGTATATATACACACACACACACAAAATAAAACATACTGGAAAACTAGAAACATAATCGATATCAATGTCCTGATATATCAAGTTTTCAAACTCTCTGTACATATGTAAAAATAAGTGTGGTGATATTAGGCAGGCCCTAGGATCCATAGTCAAGCCATTCATTAGCATGCTAGTCTGTCACAAACGCTAGTCAATTGCTCACCAGTTTTCAGGGGCTAAAAATACAGCCAAAAATAATAATTTGTCACCACAGGAGAGAACCTGGCGAATCAAACCCTTCCAGACATATCGTTCTTTAAAAGCACTTTTCAATTCTTGATGATGTCATACTATAATACAATTAATTTTGAATCTTAAATATATTATATTACATAATTCTTCCTTAGTTTCACGTTCCAAAGTAGCCTACCCGATGTAATGTGTACCAGGACCCTATTGTCACGCTCCACTCCCAAAATATGCGGGACCGAACCACGTGGCATTTGCCAGCTACGTATTCAACCAGACTCTAATCCGACTAGAATATGTATAAGCTGTTCGAAATGGTGTAACTATCACTACATCAACTCTATATCTCAATCCATGTAACAGAAACATAAAAAAGAGAAATATGAATACTAATCTGTAGCCCAATAATCATACTTGTCCGAATAGACTCGAAAAGAATAATACGAGCCTACTAGACTACTAAGCAGATACAAATAACAGTAAATGAAATATATAACTCTGAAAGAGTGAATACATGTAATAAAATGAATACCATCAACAATCCAGCAAGGAGCTCTACAAAACCTACTCAGCCAACCTGGAAGGAAACTAGGTTCTCAGAGGGACGTAGCAAGATACATAATATAAATGCCGCTATGAAGTACAGTAAATATCATGTGTAGGTAATAACATGTGATCAAGGGGACAAACAAGTGATCAGGGTAATACACAGGTGATCTAGTAACTCTACTACTACGCAGACTAACTAGTCTGTGTGGAATGCACTTGAGGATGCCATTCGTACGCATAAGCTGTCACGGTGTAATCCGGAACTCTGGTAAGGAAACTCCGATAACTATGAAAAATTCGCAGTTGCGGTAAGAAACTGTGATAACTATGAATATCCGAGACTCTGGGTAAGAGGCAACGGTAACAATGTGGGAAAGTAGCTCATACGCCTAGTGACTGTCCTCCCTACCCAATGATATTGTCCGTGTCGTATCCACGACACGTCCAGCCCGACTCTATAATAAATGATAAGTCACAAATCCGATCAAACAAGTACACAGGACGTAATCATCAAGTAAATGTCCAGAGATCACAAATGAGTCACCTATATGCCATGCAGTGTGAATCCGTGAATCATGTCTATGTGTCAGCTGGTATAATCATGGCAGTGTACTGATAATGAACAGGTAAAGCGTGTACAGTATATCCAGTGTGAACGACTGATAAAAAATATAAGAATGTAGATACTGTAAATCAAGTTGGCAATGTATACTTGCCTGGAGTTTGTCCAATCTGTGCTGAGACTGCAATACCAAAGTCTATCCCACTATCCATGAGTCAATGACCATACTCCATGTAAATATCCATCAACCATAATCACAAACAAATATATATCACACTAAAGTACATGTATAACTCATAACTCCCACCTAAAGAGCTTGGGTGGTTCTAGTCGCGTATTACCATAGGTTAACTAAGACACTTGTAATTATATCGCCTAGAACTAGGTCACACTAGTCTCTATAATCATTATAGCTAATAATATGGATAGCAAGTTATTGGTTTAAAGTATCAAGTTTGCACATCGCTATTCATACAGCGAAACCTACGACACGCAAATCGAGACAAGATGATCAACCTCAAGGTTAACAATCTTATCTTGGCAATCCACATAGTCACCTAGTCAATTTCAGCGATGTGAGATCACTAGAATCGACTGAGCTCAATTTTGACGCACGAATTCCGAAATACGAACATAAATAGGAATTAATTGCAAATAATGGTGATACATAAAGGTAAATCTACATACGTCGTCAGATGATGAAACAAACATCACCAACATGTCCAGAATGGTCAAATTACCTAGGAATTGGATTCCGACGAGCCAATCTCAAAAATATGGTACGCCGTTGGATCCACCTTGCACCGAAAAATATGCCAGAATAAAAGTCTTCTAAACCTAATAAATTATATGTCCAAGAGTCCAGAATGACAATACGAACCCAAGGGTATATCCGGAATTGGATTCCGACGAGCCAATCTCAAAAATAACCGTCGACCCGGACGTTGGAATCCAATTTGTACGAAAATGCGTATCGGAGCCCAAGTCCACTAAATCTGGCAAAATATATGTCAACGAGTCTAGAATAACGATACAAACCCAATAGTATATCCAAAATTGGATTCCGATGAGCCAATCTCAAAATGACCCATTGACTCGGACAAAGGGACCCGATTTGCACTAAAATGCGTGTCGGGGCCATGTTCCTCCAAACTCAGCAAATTTTATATCTATTTTAGGCAGAACTATGCCACGAATCCACTGGTGGCGTCAGAATTGGAATCCGGAGCCCCTGGGTCCAAAATTAGAATTTTACAAGTTAAAAATTACAAATTCGAACGGCCAACTTTGGCGACGAATTCAACCATTCAAACGACTTCACAATGAATGAAATTTTTATCACAAGTTGGTTATACCAGCTGTGCACAGAAATTGGTGGCACGTCAAACAGAGCTACGATGGAGGACAAACAAATCTACGAAGTTGGCTCCACAAAACTGTCCAAAATAAATGTAATTTAAACGGTCAACTTGGAGACCAGTTTTGATCTATCAAACAATCGAATTAACTGTTGAAATTTTAGGTGAGCGAAGGGGTATATACCGAGATTGCAATGGAGAAAAGAGTTCGACGATCCAACGACCGAATTTTTCGAAAAATGTGCACGAAGTCGCTGTCTCGAGACCCGATTTATGGCTACAAAATCGCGCGTCCCGACGAAATTTCGACTTCGAAATCGAAATCGACTCCCAACGATCGCCGGAGAGATGGCCGCACGTGGGCCGCCGGAGACGGACCGCACAGCAGCTGCGCTGCACCTGTGCTGCACGCGTGGGCGGGCGCTGCCATGATGGTGGTGCGCAGGATGGTTCACGGGGCGGTCAAGGGGAGCCGGGCAGTAGTGTGCGGCTGCTCCGAAAGCCGAGGATGGGCCGCACGGGAGAATGCTTGCAATAGCAGCTAGTGGCTGTTGTTGAGCCTGGGGACGGTGGCCGGTGTGGGCTGCCACGCTGGACGACAGGCAGTGCGGGGCGCAACTGGTACGACAGCGGTCAGCCAGGGTACAGCCGAGAGCACCCACAGCAGCAGCAGTAGGAGTAATGGCTTCGACCATTAAGAAGGAGGAAGGAGAGTGTGGAGGGAGGAGGAGAAGAGAATTAGGGTTAGGTGTTTTTCGTTTAGGGTTTGGAATGATGAAGAGAAGAAGAAGAAGTGAGCAGGAGAAGGAAGATGGGGGACTATCGGCCTGTAGGGGCTTGGTGTGTAGTGAATATAGATTTAGGTTTCCCTTCTTCTTTTCTGTGTGTGAGTTGTGTGGTGGTGATGAAAAGTTGGTAGAATCGTGTGGTTGAGGGTTAGTATGGGTTGTGATTGGACAAGGGGAGGGGGAGTAGCTGTGCTCTAGCTGCACACACCTACTTTGGGTAGGAAAGACCAAGGAAAAGAGGAAATGAAGGTTTATGTCTAGCCAAAAATACCCATGGCTGAATTCAAATTTTAAAAACTGGAAAATGGGATTTGGTGTGCTAAAATTGATGTTTGGTGTGTTGTAGAGGTAAAACTGATGTGTGGTATTTAGATAGGTCATAAGGGGGGTCACATGCACTTGGGTTGGATGGTTTGGGTTAGATTGGGTTATGTTGAGGCTTGGAGCGACCATGACTACAATTTAAGTAATTTATGATCATTGATGAAATAATAGCATGTGGGAGCTCAATTGGATGGCACACAAGTGGCAAGTGCATAGTAGGCTCAAAATAGGTCAAAATCATCTATTGGGTCGATTAGGTTGGATCGATGTCGAGCCCCGAAATTAAATTGGAAGTTGAGTCAAGTTTTTCGTTAGATGGTCAAATGGCCTAAATTGACCAGAAAGGTGTGAGATATAAATAGATTACAAGGGAACAAGTTTGAGTGGGACATGATATATTAAAATGAAGATAATTTTGTCTACTGCAAAACTCATGAAAGAAGTTCCAAGAAATTGACATCCCGGATGCTCGAAAAATCAAAGTCACGAAAAGGAACACTTAATAATCAAAACTAATTATAATAGAATTTTTTATTGAAAATAATTCATGTAAAAGTTTTAAAAGAACCCTAAAATCCAGCGGGCTTACATCCTATCCACCTTAGAAATTTTCGTCCTCGAAATTACACTTACGCATAGAGTAAAAGGATAGAAGATTTAAATCTAGAGGAGTCAAGTACGACTAGTCGTACCTAGTTCATGTGGGACGCTGATGCCACTAGTATCTAGGGTGTATTTCCTACCAAGTGCTAGAGTACACATCAACTTTGTAATGCATCAACAACGCCAAGGCCGTGATTCTACTAGTGAGGTTTTTGGGATAGCATATTTCATGAGTATATAGGTGTTACAAACTGCAAATATCTAGAGAGCTTAGGTACTATCACGGTACTTAATGGTCAAAACTCTATAAGAGAATTACTATCAATTCAGGGCTACTCCGATGTGGTTCAAGATTTCAACAAGTTAGAAGGAATTGTCTCGGTTGGACATAACTAGAGCGAGGTGGCTCATAGGGGTTTTATAATTGCATAAGGAGGAGACAAGTACGAGGGAATCGCGAACAGAGAAGTTGCAGTAAGGAAAAATTTTGATAAGTTCTTGGAGTAATTTTCACGAAAATAAGGCACGACCAGGTAGACACTTAGTCAAGAAATTTGGAAGAAGCGATGTCTATGGTAGTACGAATTTTAGGCACAAAGAAGTATAAAATCAAGGATTTGACCTTGGGATTATGACACGATTAGGGAAGGGGTAAGATCACTCTCGATCCCATAGTTGGAATGATCACAAAGTTGTGATCGCTAAACATAGGATAGGAGGTTAAGGATGAAAGGGTAGTGATACGGTCTGAAGCTACAACTTTAGGTCACTTAGAATAATTTGATAATCAAACAAGCTGAAGTGATTGCACACTAATTCATACTACAGTTTAGCCTACCTATCCGGTTTCTAGGATAACGCATGATTATTTTAACATGGCTAGCCTAATCCTAATCCAGAATCTATCTAATAGTATTTGTGAAGGTCTTTTGCCTTATCTATGTTCCATTAGTACTTTCCATGGTCTAGCCTTCTCAATCGTAACTTCCACTAACACCATATCAAGCTACCCATAATGTAATCTGGCAATGTCTTTAAATGTCCTAGATTCTCGAATTCAACACAGTATTAAATTCTTAAGTTTTCTCCCGTCTATGGAACATCTTTGTCTCGAAAATTTATCATCCACTATGTACTACTCCACTCTAGATTCTATTCATCAATCTATTTTAGGACACTACTTTCCTATCTTGAGATTCTTGTTTTCTCCTCATCTCATGTTGTTTCATTTCTTGTCCTTGTTTTCTGAATATCTCAATCTTGATCATGTGTCCATCTACAATCAATGGTGCTGGCTTTCTAACTACATACTTGTATATCATAATCATTTTCTTTTCTTTTTCCTAACCTCACTTTGATCTGTCATAAGATTTGTATCATTTATTTCATCAAAAATAATCTCCTCTCCCTTTATTCGAACCTCAACTTCAAGGGTCTTGCTTAAGACATAATTCTCTCTATAGTCCTCGTAAGTCATCGTAGATAATCACGGTCGTAACCCTCGCCTTAACTGATACTTAATTTCCTTATAAACTTTCCTGCAATTCCAACCTCAACCTAGCACCGCTCCTATAATTCTTTCTTCTCCTTGATATTTCCACTACGTACATCAAACACAACTGTTCTTGTTACAATTCCTCCAGGATTTCTAACTATTCTACATTGACAAAGGGTTAACTAATCTGCCTCTTGAGCTACGACATCTCAATCTCTATTGTTAGATCCTTGGCTATGACTAACCACCGAAGATAGTAAGGTCATAATCAATACTTAACTCAATCAATCCCTCAAGTTCTATACCATACCCTTACAAGTCATAGGTCAAATTCCTTAACAACATAATCAATGATTCTACCCTTTCTAATTATAAACCGACTATTCATCCCTTACAAGAACGCCTAATTGTTTTACTCCTATCTGCTAGGGGAGGTTTTAGGCTGGGTCAAATAAATACTTATTTCTTATACCTCTATCATAGTATAACCATATTGGTCAATCTTCTAATCCCAATTTCTAATAGGTCATTCAAGGTTTGACTCAACCAATATGGAGATGGTTGACTAGTCAATCTCAGACTTATCTACTCCTAGATCACTTTCCTCTCTCATACCTAATCTTCCTAGGATAGTTTCTTGTTACCCAAGAAAATTTCTTTTTCATTCTATCATAGTCCTGATTTCTATATCCTCTACGTAAAAATTCTTCAAATTTCAGTTTAATATAACTCCAAGGGTTTATATCTAGTCATGATCATCATGCTTCATAATTTTGTATCCTGACGGGGTCCTTGGGCTCTATTTGCTATCGTCCACCAGGTTGGCACTCTTTAATCTAGAAACCAACTGTGTCTTCCTTCAAGTTGTATTTCCACTTACCTCAATTTTTTATGATCAAGGACTCTTCATCATCTTCAAACTCGGTCTAACTTAGGCAATGGTAGCATGGTTTAGTCTAATGACCCTTATGTCTCTTGTTAGGGCTAAGCCTGGTACCGTAATCTTTTCCACATCCTGTCTTGGTGGAGTGTCTATACAAGCCTACCCACCTTAGCTAATCACCCAGTCCTGCAAGGCATGGGTTACAATATCCTTCAAGTAAAACTTTCTAACTAATCTATAGGCTGAAGTCAAATCACTAATTCACAACTCGTTGAATTATCCTTTCCTCAAGCCATATCATTTGGTAATTCTATTGTAGAGATAGCACTATTATGATCTTGTCTAGTCCCAAGTCAATCCATGCAATTCTCTAATCGTATTTGTACTCATCTCAATAATTGCTGGAATTTCTTCCAACATATCTATAAATATGTAAACCTCTAATTCAATTCCATATGTTCTAGTCAGGGGGTCTCTCCTTCAATCAAGGAATTTTTTTTATAGAAGTTAAATCTTCATAAAAATGCCATACATTTCCTATCGATCCATCTAGTAGAGTCATCTATACAAACCCCTATTTACCCTAAATAATCACCTACGAAATATTCTATCTTTCTTAGTCATAATCTGTAATAACATATAATCAAAATGGTGATCAATCACAATAGTTCGCCCTTCCGAGATAGGGAAGGACGAGAGTTCATAAATGGGAACTCAAGGAAGCTATGATTTGAACACAAATACGGAATTCAAAGACGATAGTAGAAGTCAAGGGAATTTCCAATAGTAGCAGTGGATTGAGATCGTAATATTCTATCCTAGTGCAGGCTCATTTGATATTGTGACATAACCGAGACGATTTATCTCGACCTACATGGACCACCAATAAAATCATGTCACGCCCCAGTCCCAAAATATGCGGGACCGAGCCACGTGGCATTTGCCAGCTACATATTCAACCAGACTCTAGTCCGACTAGAATACGTATAAGTTGTTCGAAATGGTGTAACTATCACTATATCAACTCTATATTTCAATCCATGTAAGAGAAATATAAGAAAGAGAAATATGAATACTAGTCTGCAGCCCAATAATCATACTTGTCCGAATAGGCTCGAAAAGAATAATATGAGTCTACTAGGCTACTAAGCAGATACAAATAACAGTAAATGAAACATATAACTCTGAAAGAGTGAATACCTGTAATGAAATGAATACCATCAACAATCCAGCAAGGAGCTCTACAAAACCTACTCAGCCAACCTGGAAGGAAACCATGTCCTCGGAGAGGCGTAGCAAGATACATAATATACATGCCGCTATGAAGTACATTAAATATCATGTGTAGGGAGTAATATGTGATCAAGAGGACAGACTAGTGATCAGGGTAATACACAGGTGATCTAGTAACTCTACTACTGAGCAGACTAACTAGTCTGTGTGGAATGCACTTGAGGACGTCATTCATATGCATGAGCTGTCACGATGTAATCCGGAACTCTGGTAAGGAAACTCCGGTAACTATAAAAAATCTGCAGTTCCGGTAAGGAAATGTGGTAACTATGAATATCCGAGGCTCTGGGTAAGAGGCAACGGTAACAATGTGGAAAAGTAGCTCATACAGCTAGTGACTGCCCACCCCGTCCAATGGTACTGTCTGCATCGCATCCACAACACATCCAGCCCGACTGATAAATAATAAGTCCACAAATCCGGTCAAACATGTACACAGGACATAATCATCAAGTAAATGTCCAAAGATCATAAACGAGTCACCTATATGCCATGCAGTATGAATCTGTGAATCATGTCTATGTGTCAGCTGGTATAATCATGGCTGTGTACTGATGATGAACAGATAAAGCATGTACAGTATATCCAGTGTTAACGACTGATAAGGAATATAAGCATGTAGATACTGTAAATCAAGTTGGCAAGGTATATTTGCCTGAAGTTAGTCCAATCTGTGCTGAGGCTGCAATACCAAAGTCTATCCCACTACCCATGAGCCAATGAACCATACTCCATGTAAATATCTATCAACCTAATCACAAACAAACATATATCACACACTAAAGTACATGTATAACTCATAACTCCCACCTAGAGAGCTTGGGTTGTTCTAGTCGCGTTTACCTTAGGTTAAATAAGACACTTGTAATTATATCGCCTAAAACTAGGTCACACTAGTCTCTATAATCATTATTGCCAATAATATAAATGGCAAGTTATAGGCTTGTATCAAGTTTGCACCTCGTTATTCGTACAGCGAAACCTACGACACGCAAATCGAGACAAGATGATCAACCGCAAGGTTAACAATCTTATCTTGGCGATCCACATAGTCACCTAGTCAATTTCAGCGATGTGAGATTACTATAATCGACTGATCTCAGTTTTGACGCACGGATTCCGAAATACGAACATAAATAAAAATTAATTATAAATAATGGTGATACATAAAGGTAAATCTACAGACGTCATCAGATGATGAAACAAACATCACCAACGTGTACAGAATGGTCAAATTAGCTAGGATAGCCTATCCATAAGTCCAATTTGCATACAGGACAAAACGGTAATTTCGAATCAAAATGTGGTATGCCGTTGGATCCACCTTGCACCGAAAAACATGCCAGAATAAAAGTCCTATAAACCTAACAAATTATATGTCTACGAGTCCAGAATGACGATACGAACCCAAGGGTATATCCAAAATTGAATTCCGGTGAGCCGGTCTCAAAATTAACCATTGACCAGGACGTTGGAACCCGATTTGCACGAAAATGCGTGCAGAAGCCCAAGTCCACTAAATCTAGCAAAATATATGCCAACGAGTCTAAAATGACGATACGAACTCAAAGGTATATCCAGAATTGGATTTCAATGAACCGATCTCAAAATGACCCGTTGACTCGAACAAAGGAATCTGATTTGCACCGAAATACATGTCGGAGCCACGTTGCTCCAAACTCAACAAATTTTATATAGGCAGAACGACGCCACGAGTCCACTGATGGTGTCAGAATTGGAATCCAGAGCCCCGGGTTCAAAATTAGAATTTTACAAGTTGAAAATTACGAATTCGGACGGCCAACTTTGACAACGAATTCAACCATTCAAACGACTTTACAATGGAATGAAATTTTTATCACAAGAAGTTGGTTATACCAGCTGTGCACAGGAACTGGTGGCGCGTCAAACGGAGCTACAATGGCAGACAAACAAATCCACGAAGTTGGCTCCACAAAACTGTCCAAAATAAACGTAATTTAAACGGTCAACTTGGTTGCCAGTTTTGATCTATCAGACAATCGAATTAATTGTTGAAATTTTAGGTGAGCGAAGGGGTATATACTGAGATTGCAACGGAGAAAAGAGTTCGAAGATCCAACAGTCGGATTTTTTGAAAAAACGTGCATGAAATTGATGCCTCGAGACCCGATTTCTGACTTCAAAATCGCACGTCCTGTCGGGATTTCGATTCCGAAGTCAAAATCGACTCCCTGTGATCGTCGGAGAGATCGGGGACACGCCGAGGTGGGGCGCTGGTGGTCGCCGGTAGCGCTAGGAGTTCGCCGTCGTACGGTGGCCAGAGGCATGGCCGCACGTGGGCCGTCGGAGACGGACCGCACAGCAGCTGCACTGCACCTGTGCTGCACGCGTGGGCACGCGCTGCCATGGTGGTGGTGTGCAGGATGGTTCACGGGGCGGTCAGGGGGCGCCGGGCCGGTCAGGGGGCGCCGGGCGGTGGTGCGCGACTGCTCCGACCGCCAAGGAGGGGCCGTGCTACTGTTGGGCCTGGGGACGATGGCCGGTGTAGGCTGCCACGTTGGGCGGCAGGCAGTGCGATGCGCGGCTGGTGCGCAACGGCGACGGTCAGCCATGGTGCAGCCGAGAGCACCCACAGCAGCAGCAGCAGTAATGGCTTCGGCCATTAAGGAGGAAGGAGAGTATGGAGGGAGGAGGAGAAGAGAATTAGGGTTAGGTGTTATTCTTTTAGGGTTTGGAATGACGAAGAGAAGAAGAAGAAGAAGTGAGCAGGAGAAGGAAGATGGGGGATTGTCGGCCTGTAAGGGCTTGGTGTGTAGTGAATATAGAGTTAGGTTTCCCTTCTTCTTTTGTGTGTGTGAGTTGTGTGGTGGTGATGAAAAGTTGGTAGAATCATGTGGTTGAGGTTAGTATGGGTTGTGATTGGACAAGGGGAGGGGGAGTAGCTGTGCTCTAGCTGCACACACCCACTTTGGGTAGGAAAGACCAAGGAAAAGAGGAAATGAAAGTTTGTGTCTAGCCAAAAATACCCATGGCTGAATTCAAATTTTAAAAAGTGGAAAATGGGATTTGGTGTACCAAAATTGATGTTTGGTGTGTTGTAGAGGAAAAACTGGTGTGTGATATTTAGGTGGGTCGTGAGGGGGGTCACATGCACTTGGGTTGGGTGGTTTGGGTTAGATTGGGTTATGTTTAGGCTTGGAGCGACCATGACTAGAATTTAAGTCATTTATGATCATTCATGAAATAATAGCATGTGGGAGCTCAATTGGATGGCACACAAGTGACATATGCATAGTAGGCTCAAAATATGTCAAAACCATATATTGGGTCGATTAGGTTGGATCGATGTCGAGCCCCGAAATTAAATTGGAAGTTAGGTCAAGTTTTTCGGTAGATGGTCAAATGGCCTAAATTGACCAGAAAGTTGTACGATATAAATAGATTACATGGGAACAAATTTGAGTGGAACATGATATATCAAAATGAAGATAATCTTGTCTACTGCAAAACTCATGAAGAAAGTTCCGAGAGATTGACATCCCGGACGCTCCAAAAATCAAAGTCACGGAAAGGTACACCTAATGATCAAAACATTATAATAGAATTTTTTATTGAAAATAATTCATTCAAAAGTTTTAAAAGAACCCTAAAATCTAGGAGGCTTACACCTGTGGACGTGTTTGTGGACGTGTTTCTGCTTCCATCCATATTCCAAAGCATTCCACATTCTAGGTAACCATGGACAAAACGAAAAAGTGATCTTTCTCTTATCTGTGGAGTCGCAAATTAGGGTGGAATGTGATATTTCTGTCTCTGACTCATTCTATTCAGTTTCATTTCACTTGGGCATGGGATTGGGCCAGAGTTGTTTTCTTCTATAAGTGGGTTGTTTAAAGTCAAGATGACTTGAGTCAACCAAGGCAGGTCGAGGGAGACCAAGGCAGGCCCTCAGGAATTTAGGCAGTGCCTCATGACCAGCCCGCCAAAGTCCTGGTTACCCAGGGGCTAGTATGACCGAGAAGCCTAGCAGTCGCCTAAGGCAGCGAGGCGGTCACTTTAAAAGGTTGCAAATAGTACACCTTTTTGCTATGTACCCCTTGTATCTTGCATGTATACCATAATCATTATTAAGACATAAATGAAATGAATGTACAATGTAAATTAACTTACCATAGTAGTCACAACTATTATACTGATAGTTAAACTAAATATGATCAAGTAAGAAATATTAGGATATCATATTACACAATCAATCATGCATCATCATAAAGTATGGGCAAGAACTCAGTGTTTAGTTCTGCAATGAATTTAAAAACAAAACCTTTATTGCTTTACATGAGCATTCCTGCAAGCTTCTCCAAAAGCCACAATCTTTTGTATCTTATAACTCCGTACAATTGCTTGACTAATTCTTGCTACTACTGAACTCTCATTAAGCATCTTAAGAATCTAAAACTCATAAAAATTGCCATTGCTTCTAAAAGAAATACCTTGATCAGAAGCTCCTTTCTATCCTTTATATTACAGATAATGGCCAAAATCACCTAAAGCTAAAAGCTCGAAGGGCATGCGTGTATTGGCTGATAAATTCAACGATAAATGATAAATAAGGACTTCTAAATTCTAATTATAATGATAACTAGTATGTTTTGTCTCCCTGGTCATCCTTAAGTAATCCTTTATAAATGATAATATTATACCTAATGCCTATCAGGGATTCCATTGTGGTCATTTTCATCCTACCCACATCCTTTTGACATTACAAGTCTCATGCTTAAACTAGATAACTCTCTCTAAACTTCAGTTAGTCAAGATCCTTCAAAGTGAAATGATTGCTTAAATACTACTTATTGATTCCTCCTGGATTGTCAAGCTAAGGTACTTCCAATTCATTTCTCAAACAAAGACCAAAAGGAAATTACTAAAATCAGACAAACTCTCATTAGGGGCTTGTTTAAAAACATGAATCCAATTTCCTTGGAAACCGAAGACTCTCCCCATAGAGTAACAAGACAGATTGTGCAGAGTGAACTTCGCTTGTAATCTATAATTCGTTGGTATAGCTGGTGTATATTATCTCCACAGAATTATTCATAAATCAATCTAATCAAGGAAACATCCACCTGATTTGACATCTATAATGATGCTAAATAAGCAAATTTAGCTAATGACAATAAATTCCTAGCTAAAAATATATAACTCACTGCACATCCTGACCAGAATACAGATCATCAACTCTTTGTCATGTAGTAAACTTGTACTTTCTTTACCTATCGATGGTGCAGAGTGAACTTCGCTTGGCAGGTAAATCAAGTCCCTTTTGACATCATCATTAGATGTCTATGTTCTAACTTGTAACAAGGAAACCATGACTGTTCCGTGTACCACATATAGGGCATTTTGCAATTTATGAAAGAATATGTGAGGGCAATGCTCTACTTGCAGCCTTAATAACATTATTCCTCCCTCAGCTTATGTGTTCCGAACAATAAAAATATAAACTTCCAACAGATATCTGATTGTAGACATAAAAAGCAAGGAACCTACAAATAAATAGCAACTAAAAGGTAGTGCGAGTGAAGAACATGAAATAGAAAAAGAGGAATGATAAATGATATGCCTCCAAGAGTTAAGAACATCCATCGGTGACCGGAAAAGACTAAAGTACAAGTCGGTTTAATGTCATTGATGTAACATGTGTGAGATGTACAAGCTGATTGACACAGGTAAATGAACAGCATGGACTTACCCTCTTTATGCCTTAATGAGCTACAAGCACATTCGATGCTGATCTACAGAAAAGATTACTTCAGAAGTTTACTTGAGAGAGAGAGGGGAGGGGGGGGGGGGGGGGGGGGGGTGGCAGATATAGCATTTATGGGACGTACAAACTCATTGGTACAGGTAAATAAACAGCATGGCATGTTCAAGAATAACCCAAATTAACTCCATTTATATACCAGTACGATGCTGAAACTAACAAAACAATACAGAAAAACTAGGAAAACTTTCTCGCATTAGGACTTTATATCCTCTACATGCATGTTTGTACTTTATGACAGAAATCTGCACTGACATAATTCTGAATCTCATTTTCCTCTCCGAGGACAAAGACTACAATGAATTCATGTGCTTGGAGAAGGAAAAAGTAGATAGTAGGCTTGAGCTCAAAGTGTAGTATTGCTTTGGCACCCTTGAATGGCATGCAACCGATCAAACAAGAACATAAAAATCGCTAAGAAAGTAAATTAGGAAAATGGTATGGGCATGATTACTTATCTAACAGATTAGGAAACATAAAAGTGAACACTGCATAAGCTAAAGAAACTGGAAATAACATGAGAAGAAACAATATCTCAAATATTGAGAATCAACCTTATGCAGCAATAGATGTACATGACTTCTCTCAAGTGATCTAGGAAATTTATCTGCTAATTCCAATCATGTGATATGATTTGCCATAGTTTAAACAAATGCTGAAAGAACAAATTCAATGGAAGAAAGACTGAAAAACAATGCAAAATGACACTGTTATGTGCTAAAGGGAATCATTTTCATTTAGGAAACAAGAGAATCAGACCTAAATAATAACAGACGCTGTTACACATAAGTCAGGTAGTAAATATACTGTAGCACCTAGTTTAGGCACTTTTTCCCTTAGCGTCCTCGTTTGTGGTTTACTCCCTTATACTAATAAAACTGATCAATCCTCTTTAATCTTGATTTTGATGAATACGTTGAGATAATTAAGCAGCTCATTGTGACATCTGATTGAATGTACAGGCATGCATAATTCAAGGATGTAAAAGGCGCTACTCGGGCAGGCAACCGCCGCCTAGCGCGCCTAGGCGGTCGTCTAGGCGGCCGCCTAGATCTAGACGGTTCAAAAATAAATAATAAAATCGAAAAAAACCTACTGAAAAAGTCCATAAAACCCCAAAACATGCATAGTCGGGTGTCGGAAGGTCTAGGCGGGAGCCTAGGCGGGCATCTGGCAGACACCAGGCGCCGCCTAGACCGCCTTTTAGAACAGTGGTGCATATGCATGCACATACAGTGACAGTATGCTAGCATGCACATATGCACATACGTACATACGCACATATGTATATGTGGGCACACATACCATTGTCTGAATGCAGATATGTATATGTGGGTATGTGTACATTCTTCCATTTTAAGTTTAAACAAACCTCTAGAGCTTTGTTCAATTCATCTTCAGACTGTTCAGCACTGCTAGTATGCTTTGTATGGTACAATGATGAGAGAGCATCCCAAGATAAGTCACTTGATTCGATATCCAACATTGCAGCATTTCCAAGCCTCTCCCATAAACTTAACTCTGGAGCTTCATCATAACACTGAGGATCTACCATTTCACCGTAACAGCTTCCACAATCTGGCAATTCACTGCAAAAGGAAAGAACGTCTGACGAAAGGTGATTAATTGTGATATTTTTAGGAATCGATCTTATTATTTAGATCACTGTAACAAGGAAATAGGAGGATTATTTCTTGTGAGTTACTAAGGTTTTATATAAGAGACCTATAAGGCTTGTAATCCCATGAGGAGATTGCAAATATAATTACTCTTCAACAGAGGTGGGGAAATAGGGTTTATTTTAATGGAGAGTTTCTACAAGAAGGAAGAGAGAGAGAGTTCCTCTCTCCACCTCCCCATAAAAATTATTGTGTTGGTAACTTCTTCCACTTAATCTCCAATCATTCAATCACTCATACACATTCAAATCTGAGGATCAGTACCCTCAATCCATAAATTGTTTGGTTCAGATATTGGTTGACTTTGCCTAACACATGTAACGAGCGTAGCTTTCTGTGCAACATAGGACAAGACGAAGCTCAGATGAAGACACTAGTCAGATGCATTAAGCTGACGACCAGCATCATATCATTTTTTGTTAGTATATTATTTGAATAATATAAATTTATAGCCCTATTTTCAGTAAGATGATGCGGTTTCGGTTTTTATTTGTCAAATTGAGATTGCGGTCCGGTTTGAGGATTAGGGAATGCAATTCAGTTCAAACCGAACAACATGACAACTATGCCACCTCCCATATACCTATCTATATAAGCCTCATCCAACCCCAAACCTAAATCTACCACATCAAGAATACCACCTCCAGTCTCCAATGTTCTTATGAGACTTACTTCCTCTCGTATCATGAGTCTTTATTAGTATGTTTTGAATTGTAATTTAACTTTTAGTATTAATTTTGAATGTTATACAGTTTGAGGTAATTAAGACCGAATTAAATAAATTGCTAATATGGTTCAGCCAAATACGGTATTAAGATTATACAATGCAGTTCCAGTTCTGGTTCCAGTTCGGTTTGAACTGTGATGCTATGCGGCTTGCAGTTAAGTACGGTTTTGGAAAATACAATTTCGAATAGACCAAATGCCAACCCCTAGACCCAGGTTCAGATCTCATCCGACATGCTAAATTTAGACACTACTTAATATTTCGTTTGTTAAACTAGCACTCATCTCATAGATAAAAACTGCATTCGGCTTGAGGGGGTGAAGGTTTTTTATTTTTGTTTTTTGGAATGGTAAATCTACATTGTTTTGTAGTGTGATCATGTTTAACAAGAAGAGCGACGAGACCCACCCAGTGATTGGAGAAGCTCGTTGACACGGCATATGGTGAAAACCAACGACCCAAGATAACAAGGACTAAAATTTCAATTCTCAAACACAAGAATCAAAGGACAAAACTTTTTATTGATACTAAAACTTAACCTCCTTCCTCTCTACAACTCTCTATTTATAATAACCTAACTTAAGCCTTAAGAAATAAACCTAATCAAACTAAAGATAAGTATCACTAAATATATAAGATTTGGTCCAATCCTCAAGCTAGTGTGCTCTCCTTTTGTGCTCCCCTTAGGTGCTCGCCGGATGCAACACTTTTACAAGAAGCTAATACCTCTTACCTTCAATAGGAAAGCTCATCTACTCTTTCATAACATACTTTAACTAGCTTTAATAGCACACTACACCGCCTCCCATTGGTTGGCTTTCATATCATACTTCTTGAGTTCTTTCATATCATACTTTAACTAGTAGGCAAATTTGGTGTTGGTGTTGTGCATTCATGTGAATTAGTTCACATTGAATTGGAATACCATTGGGGGAAACTTAATCCTTCTGGATCTTTTCAATTCGTGGTCGAGATGCTTTTAGGCTGCTTCAAGTACAATCGCGTCTGCGTCAACCTTTGTGACCCAGTCCATCCCCACGAACACCGAATCTGAGCCATGATGAGTCCATAGAATCTCCAACAAGAAATCCACAAACAAATCTTCCCAAATATTTTCCTTACTGCTAGTAGGGTGTATAGACTCGAGTCAGATCCGGGAACTCAACCCCAAGTTCTTCTGCATCAAGTCCTTCATCTTCTTCCAAAGAATCTTGTTCCCGTTCTCTTGTTGAAAACTCAACCTCGAGTTCTATTGCAACAAGTCCTCCACCTTTTTACAAATAAACTTGTCCTCTGATGGGCCCATTCGAAAATGTGGTAAGCTCAGCAAACCCACTTCAGGAACAAGAATGAGGTTACGTGGAATATTACACATGGTTAGTAGCCCTCCATAAAACATCTCTGGAAGAACGTCGTGAAACTCATCGAGTAGAGATCGTATTTCTATTGGACTCTCTCCTTCCACCATCGACAGCCTCTACCTTCCCTTTGCTACCAAGTAATGCATCCCGTGGGCCTTCTTAAAGTCTGCTTCTACTTCCTTCTTGGAAATAGCCAATGACGAAATAGTCTTATCCTCCGCTTGTAAAGATTCGCTTTGGGTACCTTTCTTCAATAGCATAAATTTGTAACTCGTTCCATCCTCTCCTAGCCGATACATGTTGCTGCGTATGTCATGTTTTGCGTTCATCTCGGACCGTCACAGCCTCCCTAGCAATATATGACATACATTGAATCCATCCATCACGCCACAGTATATCTCATCTTGACAGGCGTCGGAGAAAGCAATTCGGCAATACTCTGTCACTTTGACGCACATTGCCTTTTAATTCCTTGAGATGGAGTACAGATATGGGTGCTTCTCCAATGCGAACCGTACATATATATAATTTATGTGTCGGGTCTCTATATTTTGGGGTACATATTTGGAATCAAGTGTCGAGTTACCCAAAAAAAAAACCGAAACCTGACAAACAAATAATTTATACATGTATTTATATATACATTGTTTCATACTTCTTAAATAAAAAGTTTAAACCCTAAATTTATGCACCCAAACTGTTCAACTTCTTATCATAAATCTCGTTTTCAGTTTGTATTTTGTAACGATTGAGGCTTGATTGTTATTTGATTATGTGTTGAATATTACTCTTAAAGTTATTTCAAATATCATATTAGAGCCCGATAAACCTGATGGACCCGATCCAACCCGAGGAACCTGGGTTCCTTTTCTATTCCTTCGGACTCGATCTTGGGCTTCATACGTTGAACCCGAGGTCGGCTTGGGCTTGGGCTAGGTTGAGCTAAAACCCGACCCAACTTGCCCGAGTTGCACCTCTAATGAGTTCAAGGGCAACAATCAGCAGAAGCTGAAAACGAGGGTATAATAGGAAAAAGGAAACCAAAAATAAAAATTCAGGATTCAAACTTTCCAATCAGACGTGCCGGAACTTAAACCCTAAGCTGGTATAAAGTTCAGGGTAAACGCTAATTAGCCCCCTTTTCTTATTACATCAATCACCTCCGGCTGTGTCCGTGTGTTCCTCCATTTGTAGCAAAACTAAGGGATCATACCAGCAGCGAGTCGGGGTTGATTCTTCCGCTGCGGCGGAAGCGCGGGGAGAAGTAGCACTCCGCTTACGCACCAATGCGCGCCATTCCTCGAAGGAGAGGCCAGCTCTCTCCGATCCGCTCGACTCTCCTCCTCCTCCTCCTCCGAATAGGAAACAATTGCACTTTTCCTTCTTCTTCTTTTTCCCCAAATCCAGACAACACGCCATTGTCATGTTAGAAAAGAAAGAAAGTACCAAAAAAAGAAAGAGTGGGTGGGAGTGGTTGGTTACATGATGACGAGGAGAGCGAGAGAACTCGCCTTCCTGTAGAAGAAAGAAATAGTACGATTGATTATATGAATGAATGATACAATGAGAGAGAGAGAGAGAGTGTGTGTGTGTGTGAGTGTACGTATTTGGGATTTGAGGGGGAATGTGGATGCTGCTTCTCTTTTTGCTTTTCCTCCTCCTGTGGCTTCATGATGATCATCCCCTCTCTTGTTTTTAATAATACTACTTTATTCTCTCAACTTTGAAATAAGAGATTTCAAACTGGCATTTTCTTGTGCTCTCTCTTTCGACAGATCCGCTTTTGTCTCGAGAAGTTTTTTGTTCATGGAAAACCAGTTGCTAACGTCCACCCTTATTCGGTTTTAAAAAAAAAAATCGATTCGATTTCAGTTTTGAAAATCAGAAAAGCTAATTTGTCCACAGACGGACTGATCCATCTGCCGCGTGACCGTACCCCATTGCCTTCCCCCCCCTCCCCCTCCTCCTATTCACGGATTCTATGTCGGTTGACCTGATGGAGCGGCGACACGTGGCGGACGAGCTGGCCCGCAGACGGACAGCGTAGCAGTACTTTCTGAAAATACTAAAAAAATATTCGATTTTGGTTTTAGTTTTGGGTTTCGGTGCCCATAATCGAAAACCGAATAAAAAAAATTTAGTTATCTGTTCTCCTATATAATAAGAAAACTTGGTGGTGAAACTTTTGAATTCCTAAAATACCCTCGAATGTTTTATAAATATGATATTATTATGTCAACTTGCATGTCATTTATGTTTAAACTGAAAATTGTTGAAATACCCACTTTCGGGGTGGATGTTTATGAAAAACCCACCCGCAGGGTGGGTTTTATGAAATACCCAAAATTATGTATTTCCACGTTAAATATTCCAAGATTCCCTTTAGATGCTCTGTATTTACAAAACTGTAATTTTGATAATGCCATAACTATCCCTTCGCACAAATTTGGTCATATATATGTATTTGAATTCACAAACACGGATTTGGATTACGATTTTTGTCTTCTTCTTCTTCGCGAGAGATCTGAATTTCATTACTCTCATCTTCAGCATAGATCGCAAAGATCTTTGGTAGTTCACTGTGTTTTTCTTCAGTCGAATTCCAATCATTGCTCATCATCATCATCGTTCGTAGTTTTACACATGACGGGGAACAGTCATTCTCCGTCGTAGTAGGATGGAGAATGATCAACTGTTCTCCGTCATTTTAATACGGAGAATGTCCATTCTCCGTGATTTTAACACGGAGAATGACCGTTCTCCTGCATTTTAACATGGGGAATGGTTATTCTCCGTGATTTTAACAACGGAGAATGGTCATTCTCCGTGATTTTAACACGGAGAATGACTATTCTCCTGCATTTTAATACGAAAAAAATGCCATTCTCCGTCATTTTAACACGGAGAATAACAATTTTTCGTGATTTTAACATGGAGAATAACCATTCTCCTGTATTTTAACACGGGGAATGGCCATTCTCCGTAATTTTACTACGAAGAATGACCATTCTCCTGCATTTTAACACGGAGAATGACTATTCTCCTGCATTTTAACACGGAAAAAGACCATTTTCCGTCATTTTAACACGGATAATGACAATTCTCCGTGACTTTAACACGGAGAATGACCATTCTCTTGCATTTCATGAACATAACTTAAAGTTATACCTTCTTTTTGTCCTTCTTTTTGCTTACCAGCCTTTGGCTTATGTGCAACTCTCTTAATTCTCTTCACATCAGCTATCTCTTCTCTAACTGGGCTTCCAGTTGATGCTGATAATGATGATGAAGTGGGAACTAATGATGACGATATGGTGTGAAGATTGTGAATGGAGAGTCACTAACGAGTTTTTGAAGTAAGGTTTGAAGATTTTGGAGGAGAAAACCTGGATTCGAAAGTGAGCAGCGTATGGAAGAAAAGGAAGAATCGAAACGTTTTTTTTTTTGAAGAGTAGGTTTCTGTAACTCCCCAGAACTAGAATACTGGAGAGCGGGGGCGTACATAGCCAGGTACGTATATTGAAGTACAATCCACCTCTCTATACGGTCACGGCTGTCTAGATACATGAGGGTTTAACTACAATCCATCATTCACCTATGGTCATGAACAAGCCTATTGTCTCAATCCCAAGCAAGCAATAATAGTCACAAGATGTCAGAGCACCAAATATATAATAGTAAGGCGTCCCATATATTACATATTCGGATGATCATGAAGCTAGTCGTACAAAATGTCAAGACTAGCAAGAGTTTTAGTCATACATGATCAACCCTAGGATTTGTCAATCATGTTACAGCCTGTAGGCAGACAGTAAATAAAGATGCAATACGAGCTAACACGTGCTCGTCGGCTAAACGCCTTAAAAGAATAATTTTATAATAAGTGGGAGGACAAAAGAAATCCACTCGTTGCCAGGATTACGTCCGATGGTTACCATCTGGCTGGAAGGTAGGTAGATCCTCTGGAGCTGCTCCGATATCTGGCCATACAAAACCAGCTGGGTCAGACCCCAGAAAGAGCAAGTGCCACAAAGGAGGCTTCACTTAGGAACTAAAACCAGCATATCACAATAGAATATTAAAGAAGATTATAAACGAAACTGATAATAATAAAGATAACAACAGTAAATTGAGTACAAGGAAACCATTCAAGTAGCCAGGTCACAACCCTTAAACCAAACAAGGACCGGGGTTGTAACCCTTCACCTGAATAGAAATCCGTCTCAACTACTTGTTGGTAAGTAAAACATGATGAGCTCGACATAGGGTGAGATAAGACAATAATCGAAGAGAGGACACATAACTGTTCCGGGAGCCAGGTTACAACCCTTAAACCAAACAAGGACCGGGATTGTAACCCTTCGCCTGAACAGAACTGGACCCCTGATCTTTATTGTTAAGGCCAGTATAAGTAATCGTGTCATGTCACGATCTTATACAGGATCAGGACAAGACTAAGCTGGACTAGACTCCATCCAATCAATCACGGCCAAGCAAATAGTACGGCTTGATATTTTAACTAACTAGGGTTATCACAGGCCTAGTTACTAGCAAGATGCAATAAGATTATCCCAACAGCCACAAGCCCTGCAGACCATCCAGGTTATCCAGGTCGAATGTCCGTTTATGAAGGATGCAACACGTGACTGTGTGCTGGAAATGTGCCCTACTCGTCGGTAGGCTACAAGTCTACTTAATGCGCCCAGATAACGAGATTGCCTGTAGCTGAGAAATCTTTCCATGACTACTGAATTATTCTAGTTTATTAGCCTTAGTCAGTTGCAGTAGGTATCCCTGACCGTGGTACTCAGGGAACCCTATCCTAGACATGATGCAAGACAGTACTGGTTTATTTGTACAAACACAATCGCCCACGGTGTCCAGGTCATTCATATTTGTCATGTCAGGCTAGCTGTCGTAACAGTATGTCGTGATATATCATGCCAGTTTACTTGTCAAGAGTGCGCCATGGCGGGCCACTATTGTATTCATGGAATATGTACAAAATCTACATGGTTCAAGCCTTAGAGGAAACATGGGCATAATGTAACTTTCTAACATATTTTAATAATAATATAATAATTGCAAAGGACAGGACTATGGAAGTAGCCCAGTAGCTAAGGGGAATATACTAATACGGCTGCGGAGAAACAGTGCCATGCGGCTCGGAAAGGAGGGGGCGCATGCGGCTGGAAAGTAAGGTGTGGCTCATGCGGCAGCGGAGAACACAGGCGCATGCGGCTGAAGGCAACAAGTCCATGCGGCTGGAACTGCGCGCTTATGCGGCTAAGAGAGAGGTGGGCATATACGGCTTGAAAAGGAGCAGTGCCATGCGGCTGGAAGTACTGTGGGCCTATGCGGCTAAAAGCGCCGGGCGCATGCGGCTGAATTAATAAGTATATGCGGCTGGGAGTAGCCTCCTCCTTATGCGGCTGAGAAGGGTCGGGACTTATGCGGCAACGGAAGAAACATCTCATGCGGCTGGGTCAACAAGTATAGGCGGCTGGGGAGAATCAGTCATATGCGGCTAGGTTCAAATGGAGTCATATGCGGCTGGGAATTGCCAAAGCCTTATGCGGCTGAAAGCGATTGAGTTTATTTTGCTCTCCCACTCTATTGTAAAAATATTCTTTTGAGACGTTTAGCCGACGAGCACGTGTTAGCTCGATTGTACTTTACTTACTGTCTGCCTACGGGCTGTAGCATGATTAACAAATCCTAGGGTTGATCATGTATGACTGAAACTCTTGCTAGTCTTCACATTTTGTATGACTAGCTTCATGATCATCCAAATATATAATGTATGGGACGTCTTACTATTATATATGTGGTGCTCTGACATCTTGTAACTGTTATTACTTGCTTGAGATTGAGACAATAGGCTTGTTCATGACCATAAGAGACTGATGTCTTATAGTTAAACCCTCATGTATGTAGACAGTCGTGACCGTATAGCGAGGTAGATTCCATTTCAATATACGTAGCTGGCTATGTATGCCCCTCGGTCTCCAGTATTCTGGTTCTGGGACGTTACATGATTTAAGTGGTGGTCCATGCAGGTCTTGTAAATCAAGATATGTGAGGGTTTACTGAATAGATGTATCAATCAGCACTCGCCCTTTATCTCTGCTCGTACCCTCTAAATTCCTGAATCCTTGACCTGATCACATGCTTGTGTCTTTGATCTGTCATGGTCCTTCCTTATTGTTCTCTGTGTCGTCTTCTTCAGCAGTATTGTTCCTGGTCCTACCGATCGACAAGGCGGAGCACCTCCCGTGGTCCAGCAACAACAACAGTATCAGCCTCAGAGGCTATTGCCGACGCAGGCACAAGCCTTCCAGCAACAATACCTCCAACAGTATGCACAAGCCCAAACCCTGATTCAGAGCAGACAGAGAGGTTTTCAGCAGAGGGGACCCGCACCCAGAGGATATGGTCAGGCGATGGCGATGACCGTAGAAGAAGGATTGGCACCATGTGAGGTATTTTCCATAAATAAATTCACTTTATTTATTTTGTATCTGAAAAAATTACAACTGTAGGAATCTAATCTAGAAGACGATTACTTTATCCCTTGGACGATGCGATGAAGAAAACTCGAACTTTGAAGAACTTGGACAGCAACTGGGCAATCTCTCTGTTCTCTCTGAAATTGACTGTGTGTCTGATAAAGATGAAGAAACTCTCTTTTATAGAGTTCTGGATAACTGTTCTGAAGCATACGCTCAGTCAGTTACTTGACGTGTGCATAACTGCAGGGACGCGTGGCAAATTCTGATGGAGACACATTGGAGTGCGGTTGAAAATAGTAGAATATATCTAGGAGAGATTGGTGGCATGAATGCCACGTTGCATAACTTCTGGATAAGTGGGTAACTGAGTACAGGACACGTGAGAACGTGTGTTAACTGTACGTTGAAAATCATCCTGGATGCCTTTGCTATGATACGCTTGTCTTTGAAGAGGAGTCATACGCTAGCTTTTGAAGGCACATGTCTTGCATACGCTGACTTGGACAACATAGAGCCATAGAAGGCTGATACGCTTACTTTATTGATAAGGAGTCGTATGGGATCCATACGCTCACTCGGCTGGGAAGGAATCGTATGGAGTCCATACACTCACTTGGTTGGGAAGGAGTCGTATGAGGTCCATACGCTCACTTGGTTGGGAAGGAGTCGTATGAGGTCCATACGCTCACTTGGTTAGGAAGGAGTCGTATGAGGTCCATACGCTCACTTGGTTAGGAAGGAGTCGTATGAGGTCCATACGCTCACTTGGTTGGAAAGGAGTAGACACGTGGTTGTTCTTAATCTTCTCAAACACGTCATATCTTCAAATACTGACAAATATTTCTTGAGCGTCGTGCTGCAGATATGATGGCTGACAGACTGTCAGAAATGACAGTAATGATGGCTCTTTATTTATGATGGCTGCTGAGCTGTCCTCGTAAGAGACAAAATCTTTTCTCGAAAACCTATACGACGGCTAATCTTCATAGGACAGCTGTCTTTGCACGAAAGACGAAGTGTCAGATTCATCCTTCATTAAATACATGCTGTACTGTCATCTCAGGAAATAATAAAATATTCACTGAGCGTACGGCTTTTAGATGAGCGTATGGCCTTGGCTGAGCGTATGGCCTTGAGCGTATGACTTTGGCTGAGCGTATGGCCTTGAGCGTATGACTTTGGCTGAGCGTATTATGTCAGCGTGTCATAATTTTCACACACTCTGCAAGACCCCCTTCAAAGTTTTCGAACTTTATGAATTTCAAAAGTTCGAAATTACTTTGAATTTAAAGTGGGAACAAGTCCTGACACGCTGGCATGAGTTTGTTATCTTCCTCAATATCAGTGCCAATCTTTAGGGATTCTGTTTAAAGAATATCCGCCGTTTGAACTTCTTCTTTTCTTCTATAAATAGGTCTTCCAAGACCTAATTTATTTCTTTACTTTTGCATTCATCTTCGAGAGAGAAAAATAAACTCAAGACTCAACTTCTTCTTCTTCGACTCAAGCTTTATCAATGGCGCCCAAGATTGATGCTGCTGCGAAGGGAAAGGGGAAGGCTCCTGCGGAGTCATCTCAGCCCGCCGCCGCCGCTGCTAAGAAGACTACCAATGAGCGCGTTCGTCGAAGCGAACGCCCATTGAAGCCTCTCTATGGTGAGGATGATGATGATGAACAGTAACTATCCCCTATTTAGGGCTCTGGTTAGAACCAAATCATAAAACGTATCCCCTTTTTAGGGTCAAATACGTCAGAAAATACGCTTCCCTCTTTAGGGTTTAGCCGTATTCCATGTTTTTCGTTTATACGAAAAATATGTTTGGAGCGTATTCTGTATGATACGCGTATTTTTGATGGAAATGTCGAAATACGCTGTCTTGAAAGAAAACGCTATGTCAAGCTGTCTCACTGAGATACGCTAACTCCTGTGTTAGCGTATGTTTTTGATGATCATCTTGTCAACCATACGCTGATACGCTCAAACTGAAGATAAACTGAATTTTTAAAATCATTCACTTAAAATAAACTGAGCGTAAAAAGTGATCTCTAAATCTGTCATACGCTTAGAATAAACTGAGCGTATATGGATCTTCGAGTCTGTCATACGCTTAAGGAAAACTGAGCGTATGCTGAACCTTGAGTCTGCCATACGCTTAAGGAAAACTGAGCGTATGCTGAACCTTGAGTCTGCCATACGCTTAGTAAAAACTGAGCGTATGTTGAACTTTGAGTCTGCCATACGCTTAGTAAAAACTGAGCGTATGTTGAACTTTGAGTCTGTCGTACGCTTAGTAAAAACTGAGCGTATGTTGTACTTTGAGTTTGCCGTACGCGTAGTAAAAACTGAGCGTATGTTGAACTTTGCCATCTCTTTATGTTGAAGATTTCTAACTTCTTATTCTTCTTTTGTAGTGGATATTCTGGCTCAGGAGGCAGAATTTGAAGGATGTGTAGGAAATAATTATAACAGTGACCTATCACATGTTCGTTTTCCCCAATTCGATGGACCTTCTACAAGAATAGCTCTTTTGACCAATCAAGAAAATGACACTTTGCTGAACCTGATGAGTGGACTGCCTTTACAAAGTGTGGATGGTGTTACCCATTCGAAGCCAGCATTTCTTTTCGGAGATGCTATTGACATGAATTCTCAGCCTGCTCTGGACAAAGTATCATACTGTTACTATAGGGATGGTGATGTAAATCAGCCAATGTATTTGACTGGTTTATCAAAAAGCATCAACATAGCTCGTTTATTTCATGCGAGTTGTCAAAGACAGATGAAGTGGGATATCACTCCATCCCGACAAACAAAGGCTGGGTAGATAGGATATCGTCAAGGAAGATTCCGCAGTGGTACTGAACCAAATGTCACATCTCTGCGAGGACTGCTACCTGCCACCATCCCTCCTGAGGACTCAGCACTGCTGAAGCCAGTCAGAGTCCCAATCTTTGCAAACGAATTTGCTCAACTGGAAAATGCCATCTATCCAAAACAGTCTATGAGGCTGACTGGTCTGGTAAATCCGGAGAATACCAGATGGACTGCTCTTGTGAAATGGATCCTGAAGAATTTTGGTGAACAGTTACAAGTGATAGGCCTATATGATGCCATTAAGTGCACTGCCTATGGTTTCAGGCCAAACCCGAATTTGTTCTTGGCGTTAGCGGAGAGGTATAACTACCGTACCGGCACCTTCATGACCCCAAGAGGCGAGATGGGATTCGCCCTTCATGAAATGGCATATATTTCTCAACTGCCAACAGCATATCTGCCATATGAAGAGTATATCCCTTTCGTTGATGAAATGAATAAGATCTCCGAAGCCAACCCACTGGTTCTTCATGTCTTTGAAGAATTGATGTGCCATTACAGTATTTGTAAGGCTTTTTATAAAGGACAAGGTGGAGAAGGAGATTCCAACTGTTATTCTTCCAAATGGATGGCCTATTTATTTCAAGGCCGTACTGATGAAGTTCAAAAGAAGAAGAAGTCTGAGCAGTATGTCGGTGAATTTAAACCTCTGAATCAAGCGGAGATTGACAGGCTCATCAGGGACACCACTCATGACGACATCGTCATTGAGGAAGACGAAGGCACTTATAAAGCCGGTGACAGGTTTGAGACCTATATTAAGCAGGGTGGCCGAGAATTATCTGCTGAGGGTCATCTGGCCGGATTTATTTCTCTCTGGCTGAGAAAATTCGTAGTTCCTGGCACCTGTTCAGCAGACATGATGCATAAAGGAGTTGTCTTCGCAGCAGTCCGTCTAGTTTTTGGGTATAAGATGGATTTACTGACAGCGATGACATATCGTCTGAATGCTGGATTAAGGGCATATACAGACAGAATGTTCGAATTGGCAAGAAAGAGCCTTACATCCTTTCCTCGGGTAGAAATGCCCTTTACATATTTATTCGGGTGGCTGCTTCTGCATTTTGAATCTCTTCTGGATGATTTAGAAGCAAATATCCACAAATATTAGGAGATTAAAAAGGAGGATATTGAGTCTCTGACTGCAGCTGAGATTACTCAATTGGAGAATGAAGCTCAAGCTCAACACATTGCTTTGACAGAATTCCTCGCTCAGTCTTCTAAAGAGTTAATAGTGAAAGACGAAGAAATAATAAGTACTCGTCAGAATATGGAGCGCCTAGAGAAAGATGAAGCGTCAAAAGCTGAAGAGCTTAGAAGGTTGAGGGAAGAGCTAGCTCGTATTCAGGAGCAAATTGTCTCCGTGGAAAAAGAACAATCAGAGATTGCTACTGATCGTAAATCTGAAGCTGAACGCTGTAAACTTTTACAGCAAGAGCGAGAATTGATGCAAACCAATCAGATTGAAGAGACCAATCGTCGTAGCTCTATTATTGTGGAATATGACCAACGGATGATTGGAGCTGAAACAGCAGAGCGAATCAAGAAAGCTCATGAAGAAAAGATAAATAATGTAATCATTCGTATTCAGGAGATAATTACTCCTCCTAAATAGATCTTTTACATTTATCATTTATTGAAGTTTTGATACCCATTTGTAATCAATGTTTTGATTTTGATTGAAATGAATATTTTGACTTGATTCAATTTTGTGGATGATATTTTTGTAGAAAAACATGTTCAGAGGTAAATAATACATAACATGTTTCAATAAAATAGAATATACAAATAAATTTTGTAACTCTATCATGGTACTAAACCAAAGATAATTTTAGTTTAATACTGACTAGAGAAAACAGAATTCAGATATAAAGATATCTTTGGATTCTATTTTCTATGATCTTTGGACTCGGAAATCAAAAGACGAGATATCATAGAAAATATGATACATACTGAGATAGAAAATTCAGAGGTAATATGGACATGATTTTCTATACAAGATCTTTATTAAATCCACTGGGGATCTAATAAGACAAAATATCAAATTCTCTGGGAAAATGATACATGGTAGAATATCAGTTTCCTCTGAGGATAACGATATCGAGATAACTTTTGTAGAGAAGAATTTAACTTTGATTTTATATTTGCTGGAGAATGAAGAAAATATTATACATAATATTTCTTTAAGAATTTGCCATTGATAGGCATCATCGTGACTTTCCCATCCATAGAGGCAAGCTGGTATGCTCCGTTAGAGAAGACTTTGTTTACTACGAATGGGCCTTCCCATTTCGCGTCAAATTTGCCTTTGCTCATATGTGTCATGGTCATAGGACGTCTGACAGTAAGGACTAGTTCTTCCTTCTGATATGCTCTGACTTTGACTTTCCGGTTTAAAGCTTTTGAGATTCGGGCCTGATACAGCTCGATATTTTGTTGAGCATACAATCGTTTTTCATCTAGAGCTTCCAATTCTTGAAGTCGAAGACGATCATTGTTTTCTGTTGTAAGTTCATTGGAGATTGCAATTCTCAGAGAAGGAATCTGGATCTCAAGGGGAAGAACAGCTTCACACCCATATACCAAAGAGAAAGGCGTACATCTAGTCGCATTGCGAACTGTGGTACGATAGGCCCATAAACATTCACCAAGCTTCTCGCTCCAGTTGCGTTTGTTGGAAGAAACGAACTTTTTCAAGAGTTTGATGATCGTTTTATTGAAAGCTTCTGCCAATCCATTAGCTGCTGGATTATATGCTGTAGAAGCTAAATTATTGATCCGATGATCGTCGCAGAATCGAGTAAATTTCTGACTGACAAACTGCGGTCCGTTATCATGGATAATACGCCGAGGAACACCAAATCGATAGATGACATGATGTTTGATGAAGTTAATAACATTAGAAGTTTTGACTTCAGATAACGGGATTGCTTCAGCCCATTTGGAAAAGTAATCAGTTATTGCTAGAATAAACCGATGTCCTTTTGATGACGGTGGGTTAATAGGACCAATGACATCCATGCCCCAAGCTTCAAAGGGCCATGATGCCGCTGTTGGGTGTAAGAATTCTGACGGTTGATGGATAAAGTCTGCATGAATTTGACAGGCTTTACATTTCCGAGCATATTGAATGGCGTCAGCCACCATCGTGGGCCAATAATAACCCATACGTCGGATACGATCTTGAAGCTTAGGACCTGGTTGATGGGCTCCATAAACACCATCGTGTGCTTCACGGATAATCTGCTGTGCTTCTTCACCAGCGATGCATCGGAGGAGAAGACCGTCGTAAGACCGACGATATAGTGTCTTTGTAGTATGATTATAATAGAATCTGAGAGATCGACGCCGGATAGACGTTGCTTCACTCGGATTATCAGGAAGTATGTCATACAAAACAAAGTCTAGAAACGGACGTCTCCAGTCTTCAGTTATGGCTTCTATTTCATTAGAAAAGACATATTTTATAGTAGAATCGGAAGAAGATGAGGACACTTTGTCAAACTTTGATCCAGCATCAAGGTTGAGAGAATCTTTGTCTAGATTATGAGGAAAAGCCAAAGCCAAATTATTCTCAACGCAGAATAGTTCTCGGTTATAAACCACAATCACTTGCTGACGTCTGATTGGTATGGCTAATACAGCAGCAAGATTAGCCAAAGCATCAGCTTCTGCATTATAGGCTCGTCGAACATGTTCAATAAAGAAACCTTCAAAGGATGAGGCCATAGAGAGTGTTGCTCGATGATAAGGTATCAAATCTTGATGACGAACTTCATACGTTCCTCTGATCTGATTGATGATAAGCTTGGAGTCTTCATAAACTTCCAAATATTGAATATCTAGATGTTTAGCAAGTTGAAGACCAATGAGCAATGCATTGTATTCGGCTACATTGTTTGAACATGATTGATCCAGAGAATAAGCCCTCTGAATAGTTAATCCTTCTGGGGATACGAGAACAATCCCAACTCCAGCGACAATATCGCCATTAGGACCTATTCTAGATGCTCCATCAAAGAATAGATGCCAGGTAGGAATTTCTTCAGAAACCAGATTTGAATCCAAGACTTCATCTGGAATCTCGTCATATAATTTAGAATCTTTTGGAACCGCATGAGCTGCCAGAAAATCAGCAAGAGCTTGTCCTTTAACTGACTTCTGAGAAATATAATGCATGTCGTATTGAGCTAACAAGATTCCCCAATTAGCTAGTCTGGAGTTGAGAATACCGGGTTTCTTCATCATAATCCTGATGGGATTCACTCTGGAAATGACGTGAATCGTTTGACCGATAATATAATGTCGCGTTTTCTGAACAGCAAACATTAATGCTAGGCATTCTTTCTCGATTGGAGAATAACGCGGTTCAGCGCCTGTCATTGTGCGACTGAGATAATAAATAGCCTGTTCATGGCCATCTTTATTTTTCTGGGCGAGTAATGCACCAAAAGAATGATCCATGGCTCGAACATATAGAAGGAATGGTATTCCCGAGAGGGGAGGTACCAAAACCGGAGGGTTCATGAGATACTGTTTGATATCGTCAAATGCTTTTTGACATTCTTCGTTCCAGACGAATGATAAACCTTTCTTCAGAAGTTTGTTGAATGGTCTGCAGCATCCTGATAAGTTGGAAATGAATCTCCTGATATAAGCAATTCTTCCTTGAAATCCTCGTAGCTCTTTTAAGGTGCGTGGAGGACGCATCTCTTGAATGGCTTTGATCTTCTCGGGATCCACGTGTATACCTTTAGCGGTAATGACGAAGCCGAGAAATTTACCACTAGAGACGCCCAGGAAGGACTTAGTAGGGTTCATTTTAAGTTGATGCTGACGCATTAAATCAAAGATAGTCTTCAAATCTTGGATATGATCCTCCTTTCGTCGACTTTTAACTGCAATATCATCAACATAGCATTCTACTATTTTCCGGAGATGTTCGCAGAATATAGTGCTCATTGCTCGCTGATATGTTGCTCCTGCATTCTTGAGACCAAACGGCATCACTGTATAACAGTATGTACCGATCGGCGTTCTGAAGGAAGTATGTCTCTCGTCGTCTGGAAACATTTTGATTTGATTGTATCCCGAATATCCATCCATGAATGACATTCGTTCGAAACTACATGTGTTATCGATCTTGACATCGGTAATTGGAAGAGGAAACTCGTCTTTAGGACAAGCTGCATTGAGATCACGAAAGTCTATACAGACTCGAATCTTGCCAGTCTTTTTAAGGACAGGAACGATGTTAGCCACCCATTCTGGATGTTGTTCCTCTCGAATAAATCCGGAAGCCATAAGCTTGTTGACTTCAGCTTCTATTGCATCCATAATGTCTGGACGAAATCGTCGCTGTTGTTGTTTGACTGGTTTAGCATTTGGCATGATATTAAGTTTGTGCATTGCAATCTTTGGATCTAATCCTGGCATATCCTCATAACTCCAGGCGAAGACATCGATATACTCATGAATAAGCTTGATCATGTCTTGTTTATCTGTTTCTGAAAGATTTTCGCTGATGAATATTGGTTTCGGGGACCCTTCTTCCCCAACATCAATTTGGATCAGTTTATCTTCAGTAGGAGGTTCTCTCTGCACGAACCTGAATTTCCATTGATTGTCTAATCTTTGAGCCCATTGTTCTGATTCGGATGATATTTCAAAATTATCCTCATCTTCGTCATTTTCTTGCGGGCCATCAACAGAGACCATATTGATGGATAGAATAGAGCGATGGAGATCGCCAATACTTGTGTCAGAATCCCAAGAAATGGAATCGGAGGACTCAGATCGTTCATCTTCAGATCGTTCGTCTTCATCGAATTTTGAATCTTCATGGACTATGTTGATAAAGGAGGTAGGAGCAATGTAACCCAAACCACATTTCGTTCTTCCGTATTTTAATGGAGGAATTCGAACAGGCATTCTTCTTCCTTTTCTATTATTGAGGCTGATTCTGAAGTCATAACCCATATTCTTGATGATATTTTTGGACTGTTGACTGTAGCGACGTAATTGTAACCTTCCAGTATCGTCGTTTGTGTCATCTTCTTCCAGGTTAGGAGGATTCTGGGGTCCTTTATAGAAGAATATTGGGTTTTCTCCCTTCTTTCGAATAGGAACCACGAAGTACGATTTTTGTATAGACTCTAATGATACATCTGTATGAAGAGTTTGAACAACTCCTATAGTTAGTGGCTCTAAGCTATCTAGCAATTGTAAATAACTTTGTACATGATTACAGACATCAATATACTGCAAAGGAGATGCTTCATTAATATTAGATACTGTATTTACAACAGAAGGCTGAGCCTTATCAGACTTAGTCAAATTAATGACAAAATGGGAAGAGGAAGAGTGATCAGAAGTTTTGTTTCGATTAAGATCGATAACAAAAGGCTCAGAAGAGGTGAGCTCCCTTGAAGAAGATCGTGGATAAGTAGTACGTCCACTGACTGGAATGACTAGAGTATCTGGTCTAGCCTGAGAAGATGGAGGAGAAGTGGTGCGTCCACTGACATGAATTATCAGCGAACTTTGTGGAGTTTGGGAAGATGATACAGTAGTACGTCCACTGACAGGAATTATCAGTGAACCTTATAGAGCTTGGGCAGACTGCGGAGGAGTGATACGCCCTTTTACAGGAATAACAAAGGTATCGACTTTTGACATCTCATCATCATTATCCATAGCTTGCAAGACTTTTGAGTATTCATCTTTGTACATGCGAGCGTCATTGAAGTAAGCTTCGACTCCTTTGAATGGATAGAGATCGACAACCTCTTTTTGAACTTCTCCATTATCATCAACATATTTGAAGCACTGATGAAGAGTCGAAGGAACGATATTATGTTCATGCAAGAATGGTCTCCCCAATAGAGCATTGTATGAGCAACCATGATTGTCGATGATGTAAAAAGTAACTTTAGTGCGAAGATCGCCTATTTGAAATTTGAGGCGAATCTTGCCCAAAGGCTCACTTTTTCCTTGATTGAATCCCAAGATGGTAGTGATAGTGCTGGAAAGACTATGCACAGGTATCTTCAGTGCATCTAGCATAGCCTTCGGCATAATACTGAGAGCAGATCCTGGATCAATCAGTAGACGATCAACCTTCATAGAATCAATATATCCTGTATGATATAAAGGACGGTCGTGTCGATTATCCTCTGGCAGCATATCATCTTGCGTAAAGGTAATGTTTGGAATTAATTCCAAAACACTATGGCAATGAGAGACAGGTTCTGTTTCCAACTTCTTGAGGAGAGTTAGGCAGGTTTCTGCTTGCAACAGTGCTTCACTCAGAGTTTCTCGAGTCTCTTTAGAGAGACGTAAGAGCTCAAAGATTGATAATTTAGCTGGTGTATTGGCTAGTTGAGCCAATATATCAAAATTATAAGGCTTTTCAAGTCCTGTAGGAGATGACTTCTTCAATGGTTTGTCGAAGTGGACTTGTTGTTTGCCTTTGTCAGCTGCTGTTGGTTTAGAAGGAACTGTCTCAACAGAAACATTTGAAGGCTCTTCAGTAGAGACTGGTGTTGGAGCTGAAACCGGAGGGACATCAGGAGTTTCTCCAGGAATGTCAGCATAATCTTTCAGATATATTTTTTCTGACCGAGTTCCAGTATGAACTTCGACTTCAGATTCTGGTTCAGGATCTATGGAAACCATGTTACAATTCTTCATCTTGCTCTTGGTTCTTTTATGCTTGATAAGAGCTTCATTCCAGAAACCGAGACCAATATGAGATTGATTATGTCTCATAGTGATGGCTAAAGGTGCTCGGAGTCCTTTGCCTGAGTTCAAACTAGGAGCAGTGGCTAGATCATAACCCATCTTCGCCATTAATTCACGAGATTATGAACTGTATAGATGAAATGCAGGCTTGTACCTATCTTCAGATTGAGATACAGATTTTATCTTCGTAGGGAGTGAATTTCCTGCCAAGATGAAATTAGAGGTTAGATAAAAATCGGGTGTGATACTAGAAGTCACATTGCATGACTTAGTCTTCCCGAGCTTCTTTTTAGACAAAGGAGTCTTCCGAGGAGAAGAGGAAGACGTCTCAAACTCCGTCATTAAATCCGAGTGGATCCACATGATCTCTCCCTTCTTAGTTGTGACAGGAACAAGTCCTTCATTCTGTGCTGGTGGGATGTTCACCACTTCGAGAGTTGCTTTGGGGATAGGAACAATCCCACTTTCCACCATTAAAGGAGGGAAGTCACCGAACTGCATTGAAATTACATTTGCTGTGACTATCTTGTCTTTGGGTGTCAGTGTCACAGCTCCTGATTTAATCATCTCTTGGATCTTTCCTTTTAATACATAGCAAGACCGGATTGTATGACCCAGCATTCTATGATATAGACAGTATTTTGGATGATCTGTCTTGTTGGCTTCATCAGGCTTTTTGATTTCTGGCAATTGATTCTTGTTACCTTTGAGTAAGCATTCAAAGATACCCTGAACATCATCATCGTCGAAAGAATATTCTTCCTTCGGCCGAGGAGGTCTCTGTTGTTGATTTGTTGGAGCTGGGGTAGCTTGAGTAGTCTTTACCTCTTGACTACTGTTTTGGAGATTGACTTCAAGAGCCTCTTTCCCTTTTCGATTATTGGGTCGAGTACTATTGCTAGCACTCTGATTTGATTCCTTGGGAGCCATTTGTACCCCCAGACCCTTGAAGGTCTCAGCACTGACCTCGGCAACTTTGGCACTGACGATGAATGAAGGCCAATCTTGGAATTGAGTGGACCCTGTCCACATGCTGATGATTGGTAAGAGATTTGACTTGCAAGTGTCGATAGTAACAGCATCGGGAGTTCCGAGAGGCATTTTGAGGGCTTTTCTTCTGAATCTTTCAATGAAGTCCTCGGTGGTTTCATTATTTTTCTGTTTAATTCTTATGAGGGCTGACATAGTCATGTCATTGAGCCCTTCATAGAATCGTTCGAGAAACATTTGTTTGAAACCAGCAAATGAGGTAATGCATCCATCAGGGAGACTTCTATACCATTCATAAGCTGTTCCTTTAAGACATCCGACGAACACCCGAGTGAGGAGGGCGTCACTTGGTTGCAGTTGATCAGTCATTACCTCAAAGTGATTAATGAACTGACTTGGGAAGGTTGTCCCATCAAAGAAAGAGATAGTCGGAGGCTTGTATTTAGGAGGATATGATACTTGCTTCCATTCTATCGGGTAAGGTTGCTTGATACCTAACCTTTGTAAACCATCCTTCTGTTTGAATGCCTCAAATTGAGTTCGGAGATTCCTTAACTCTTCAGTAACAATTCCAGAAGATTGGGGAGTTGTAACTTGTTGAGTGTAATTGGGAGGAGGGACTGCAGCATATGTACCACCCCCAGCTCCAGACTGACTTGGAGTAGGTTGTACAGGAACATTAGATTGTACCCCAGGAATAGTAGAGGGTTCCGGGTTTGGAGCAACAGGAGTATTTAATACAACTGGAGGGGCTGTCTGTTGGACTTGCTGAGTTTGATGCTGAACTTGCATAAGAGTGTGCATAGCATTCAATGTATCTGCCATAGCTCGCAACTGTTGTTCTAAGGAAGAAATCCTTTGTTCATGAGCTTCGGTGCTAGTCGAAGGTTCATGATTGCCATCCACCATGTAAGTAGTAATCATTCGAGGAATAGATGATGAAACAGTCTGTTCTGAATCATCACTGTGTGAGTCAGTATCTTTCACGGGGCTATTTACGGGAGTCAATACTGGAAAATTGGATTCTCCAAGGAAGTCCTCTGTAATCTCCGGATTACCACTTGGATGAGAAGAAGAAGAGACCCTGGCCAAGGCTCCGGTCCTGGATCGGGTGCCGAGATAAACACCATCTTCAGAATCTGATATAGCATCAGATCGTAGGCTACCCCCAATATTTCTGGAGGTCATGTTGACAGAAGCATAAAGAGGTTCATCATCATCCAATATTGGTTCATATTGAATCCGTTCGAAAACAGATCGTCTTTTTGGTGAACAACAACACTGAATCACAACCCGAGGTTGGAAGTTGCAACCATGCTTTTCATGGCAAATATGAGCAATGCCATGGCCAGATGGAGTGTCAATTCTCCGTTTATTTTGCAAATACTCCCGGAGATCTGTAGGAACAGATTGGGAAGTACGTGAAGATAATTTCTGTGTAGAAACTTGTCTTTTGTTCTTCTGTCTTCTCGGTTCTGGAGTGTATAAAGACTGATTAATTTGAGCCACATAGTTCTTGGCATATTCTGCGTCAGAGTCTAGTATAATTGTCTCAGTTTGATCAGGCTTCTTAATACCAGAAGTGGAACTGAGATGATTTTGATTAAGCTTGTTACGAAGATCCGTAGGAGATATGACTTTGGTATCAGTCTTGGATACTTGTAATTTGCCTTTCTCAGATCGAGAAATTTTGAGAGAAGGAAGATGGATATTATTCCGACTAGGAGTCGGTAATAATCCATCTTGAGAGGAATTAGCCAAAAGGCGTTTTCCTTTGTTTGATCTAGTAAAAGTACTAGTCAAATTAACTCCAGAGGTAAAGACCTTAGGAGTAGAGGAGTTGACTAAAGAGTCTTTCTCCTTGGTTGGTACAAGATGTGCAAGTTGTGGGGGAATCATTTGTATGTTCTGTGGAAAAGAACCCTCAGCCTGATTTTGCGAAACAGTCAAAGGACTGTATCTGTTAGCATACGCTGACTTCAGTTTGGACTTCTGGTCATACGCTGCCTTTTTATTAGCATACGCTGGCTTTGGCTTAGCGTACGCTGCCTGATGTTGGCTTTTATACGCTGCCTTTGCCGTACGCTGCCCTTTGACTGCCATACGCACAGAGTCATTAATGGCTAAAGAGCCGACTGCTGTCGTAAGAGTAGAGGGAGAAGAGACTTTGACATGTCCAGAGATGGTTTTCCTTGGACACACTGACTTGGTTAAACAACCCACTTTGTCAGCGTGACTAGGAGAAGCCACTGTTGTCGTGTTCAGAGAAGCCAAAGTGTGCTTCGTTGAAGTTGAAGACGTGTTCTTGTCAGCATGAGAAGTGACAGAAACGTCTTGGGCTGTTGAAGAAGACTTGGGGACATAGACAGAGCGTCCCTTCTTCTTGACAACAGGAAAAGCGGAGGAAGCAGTTCGGCCCTCCTTCGCCTTGAGCATTTCTTCGTAAGCAGATTGGTCGAATTGTACGACCATCGTCTTCTTCGTCGAGCCGATCGACGAAGTGTCGCATTGAGTTGTTGCTATCTCGTTGGAGGAGACAGCTTTCCCCAGCAGAGTCGCCAATTTGTTTTCCATAAATAAATTTACTTTATTTATTTTGTATCTGAGAAAATTACAACTGTAGGAATCTAATCTAGAAGACGATTACTTTATCCCTTGGACGATGCGATGAAGAAAACTCGAACTTTGAAGAACTTGGACAGCAACTGGGCAATCTCTCTGTTCTCTCTGAAATTGACTGTGTGTCTGATGAAGATGAAGAAACTCTCTTTTATAGAGTTCTGGATAACTGTTCTGAAGCATACGCTCAGTCAGTTACTTGACGTGTGCATAACTGCAGGGACGCGTGGCAAATTCTGATGGAGACACATTAGAGTGCGGTTGAAAATAGTAGAATATATCTAGGAGAGATTGGTGGCATGAATGCCACGTTGCATAACTTCTGGATAAGTGGGTAACTGAGTACAGGACACGTGAGAACGTGTGTTAACTGTACGTTAAAAATCATCCTGGATGCCTTTGCTATGATACGCTTGTCTTTGAAGAGGAGTCATACGCTAGCTTTTGAAGGCACATGTCTTGCATACGCTGACTTGGACAGCATAGAGCCATAGAAGGCTGATACGCTTACTTTATTGATAAGGAGTCGTATGGGATCCATACGCTCACTCGGCTGGAAAGGAATCGTATGGAGTCCATACGCTCACTTGGTTGGGAAGGAGTCGTATGAGGTCCATACGCTCACTTGGTTGGGAAGGAGTCGTATGAGGTCCATACGCTCACTTGATTGGGAAGGAGTCGTATGAGGTCCATACGCTCACTTGGTTAGAAAGGAGTCGTATGAGGTCCATACGCTCACTTGGTTAGGAAGGAGTCGTATGAGGTCCATACGCTCACTTGGTTGGGAAGGAGTAGACACGTGGCTGTTCTCAATCTTCTCAAACACGCCATATCTTCAAATACTGACAAATATTTCTTGAGCGTCGTGCTGCAGATATGATGGCTGACAGACTGTCAGAAATGACAGTAATGATGGCTCTTTATTTATGATGGCTGCTGAGCTGTCCTCGTAAGAGACAAAATCTTTTCTCGAAAACCTATACAACGGCTAATCTTCATAGGACAGCTGTCTTTGCACGAAAGACGAAGTGTCAGATTCATCCTTCATTAAATACATGCTGTACTGTCATCTCAGGAAATAATAAAATATTTACTGAGCGTACGGCTTTTAGATGAGCGTATGGCCTTGGCTGAGCGTATGGCCTTGAGCGTATGACTTTGGCTGAGCGTATGGCCTTGAGCGTATGACTTTGGCTGAGCGTATTATGTCAGCGTGTCATAATTTTCACACACACTGCATGAGGTAGTGGCAGGTACTATTCTCGTCAACTCCTTCCCAGCATCAGCGTTATTTGATTCTGGTGCATCGCATTCATTCATGTCTGCACGGTTCGCGACACGGATAGGACTGGAGCCCGAGTCATTATCAGTAAGGCTCAATATACTTACTGGTAACGGTCTTGTAGGAGTAGATAGATGTAGGAGCGTAAAAAGTGCTTCATGGACTAAGTCAAAGAAGTTGAGAACTTTACGCAATTCAAACTAAGTCAGACTCTTCGCAAGCTACTCTACGCAAACTGATTTACTCGAGCTACTCTCTACGCATGCTATTCTCTACGCGAGAAGCTTTTACGTGAGAGTTATCTTCCACTTTTATGCTGGGGACAGACTGTCAGGCCGCATTTAATGCGAGTGATTTGATCTGACAGAATGATTTTCTGCCAGCAGGATTGCACAGAAGCCGAGGAAATCTTTTCACCGAGCCCAAAGCTTGTCGTTTAGTGTGCATATGGGCTAACTTTACGCCCAGAAAATAGCTTCTTTTACGTACGATAGCTATTTCGAGCTTTTACGCTCAAGGCTATTGTGTAATGCCCCAGTCCCAAAATACGTAGGACTAGGAACGTCGACATGCCAGCTGTATACATACGAAGTACTCTCCAATATATGGAAACCTCGTATGAATACATAAGCTGTAAAATACAATAGAACCATAACTAATCTCATCCACACAAAATAAATGAATAAAATATATCATATAATGATAACGAATTGTCTTGATACAATATGTTGGGCGGAGACAAATCCACTACCAACAAGTAAAGGAAAAATATATGAGTAAAGAAATGAATTTGGCGAGCGAAGCGAAGACGATCCAAGTGCAATCATCCTCGAAGAATGGAGATGGTTACGACTATAGCTAGAGCACCTGCGAAAGGCAATAGCACACACCTGGAGAGATAACCAGGTCCTCAGAGGGACGTAACAAGACACATAATATTATGCCATATAAACTGAATAAATATTGCTCAAATAAATAAGTCAATTGAATTATAACATGGTCCAATACACACCTATTGAACTAGCTTACCATCCCCCCAACCAAACAAGGACAGGAGATGGTAAACTAATTCACGGTGACGTACCTTTCCATGCTATGAATCCAATATGGTATTCGGACCTCAACAAGGTTCAATACCTTCTCATCGAAGTAGTAAGTCACACCTACAACCAAACAAGGACAAGATGTGACGAACTAATCCGCGACAAGTTATTGTTCCAAGCCACGGTCAGATACAAGTATCCAAACCAAAGGTACTCATACCTAACGGATAAGGGTAGCCTAACCGTTCTAAGTGAATGCAGTTTTAAGAACAATTCATGGTCGCATGACTACCGGGTCAAGTCAAGAAAATACCAATGCAGTATCTCAGTAGCGAGTCACAACACCATATACTATTCCTCAGTATCGAGCGAGTCTATAGCATATAGTCTACCTATCGTTCCTCAGTAGCGAGCGAGTCTACGATAGATAGGGTGGTAGTCAACTTCCAATCATGTTCTCCCCGCCCAATGCCAACTCATAACTGCTAAGTCTTCTAGCATGCAATTCTATTAGCAGTTATTTCCTAACGCACGGCTTATACGTACTGGTGGCCAGCCAATCATGCATGTCCGAGTCCTATATGTGACTCACAACAATGTGGTATAATTGTGTCAAGGACTATGAATGCAACACACAAGGTGGTCCCTTAAATCTAGGTTTAATGTGTAAGAAAAATAATACATAGCAGAAAATATAAATGAACAGTAAATTCTAACAGGTTATGCCATGTATCACAGTTTATTTTGCATAAAGAAAATAATGAACATGCATGAAATATGAGCTAAAATAATTAAACAGCAAATGGCAAGGTGTCTTGCCTGGTAGTACACCTGGTGTGCTGCGATGATCAAGGTAGTACGAACTGCGACTTCGGTGCAACAACTATGCAAGGTGACCTCTGATGGTGACACGGACAGTTCCATTGGGTCCAGAAGGGTCAAATTGGTTAAGTTGGACATAAGGTAGTTTAGAATTGGCGAGGGAGTGGGAGTAATGGGTTTAATTATGGACAAAAGGATAATCAAGAAAAAATTGGATAAATAATATATAAAAGAAATTCATAATGCTTGAAAATATTTCTTATTAGCTTAAAAATAATTTTTAGACAAATACTTGAAAAATAAATAAACCGTTTTTAGGCAAAACTCCAGTTTGTCCAAATAAAAATTCTCGGTAAAAATACTATATCTCATTAGTAAAAATAATACTAATAATAAATATTTGAAAAGACTAGTAAATTATTTCATAAATTTGGAAACTACCCTTTATGGGTCAAAATGCTTTTAACTAAATAATCTAGAAAATTATATACTTTACAATATAGGGGTAGGCCCAAACTTCATGATATAACCTTTTTAGAAATTATATAATTTACCTACAAATATTTTAATAACAATTATTATAGTAGAAAATACCCAAAATATATGAAATATATTTTATTGTACAAGCATACTGTTTTTATTAGTAACTATAACAATAATTTAAAACCATAAATATAAGAATAATAATAATATTAATAATAAGATAAAAATACCCTACATACATACATTAATACTAATACTACTAATAATAATAATAAGAATAATAATAATAATAATAAAGATAATAATAATAAACAAAATATTAATAATAATAATAATAATAATAATAATAATAATAATAATGATGATGATAATAATAAAACAACAACTAATAAAAGGGAAGAACACAACTATTCAAACAAAAACAATAAATCACAAAACCAAAAGCAACAGAGCATTTGCTGCTCCTTAATAGAGGAGAGAGAGTGAGAGAAATGAAAGAAATAAAAGGAAAGGGAAAGGGGAGATCGAGAGGGAAGCGAAGTCGGGAAGAGGAAGCGGCGAGCGTGAGCCAGGGGAGCGGTGGTCGTGGAGGAAAGAGGAAGGCGGAGGGGAGAAGCGTAGGCGGAGGTCGGCAGGCTCGGGAGTGGGTCGGCTCGGTTGGGGAAAGGGGCGCGGTGGAGGAAAGGCACGGCGGTCCGGCGAGGAACGGCGGGGGCGGCGATCAGCGGTGGAGAGGCACGGGCGACTCCTGTGGAAGCTCGGCGGCGGGTCGCCGTGCGGCAAGGGGGAGGCCGATCGCCGGGGCGTCTGCGCAGAGGGCGGCGCCGGCTGTACGGGAGGTGGCGGCGACGGACGCTGGTCGGAAGAAGGTGAGTTTGGTTTAGGGATTTTTTATTTGGGGCTCTGGTTGGTTTCTGGTGGTGGCGTCGGTCCGACGATGGCCGTGGAGTGGTGATGGTTTGGGTGTGTCGGTCGGGGGTGGTGCCGACGACGATGGTATGGTTCTGTGGCGACTGTAGGCCATTGGTGGCGGAGGCGGTGTTGGCAGTGGTCTGGCGGAGGAGAATTGGTGGCGGTGGTGAAGGGTTCGGGGCTCCAGCCATGGTGGACACTGGTGGTAGTGGGTTCTGGGTTGATGATGGGGTGACGAGGAGTGTCGGGGCAGGGCTGTGGATATGGTGGAGAGGGAAGGAGGAGATGGCAGTAATGGTGGTCGTGACGGGGTGGCCGGTTCCGGCGGTGCGGGTGTTGTTGTGACGCAGAGGTCTGTTGTAATCGGGAAGGTTGGTTGGAAGAAGGGGCTGGAAGCGACGGCGACGGCAATGACGATGGTGATGGCTATCGGCAGGACGGAGAGAGGAGCGGGTGGTTACAGCGAGGCTGAGCTAGAGTTTTAGGCTAGAAATAGGATTCGATTGTGTCGGGGGTGTCCGACACAAAATCAATGTATTTGTATAAACATAGAATAAGATATTGGATGGAGGAGAACATAGACACGATGCACTGCACGTGGGTGGAAAAATAATTGTGGATTATTTGTGAATGATAAAAATTATGGAGGAGTACCTGCCTATTTATTGGATGTGGGAATTCCCATTTGGATAGGATTAGGAAAAGATTTAAATCCCCTTTTAGATAATTGCTACTAATAAATTTAAATTAATCAAATCCAAATTTAAATCAAAATCCAATTTTAAATCTAATTAAATTACATCCTTTAGTTTAAAATCAAATAAGATAATTCAAATTCCAAATATGAATATTAATTTAATCTATTTAAATAAATCCAAAAATTAAATCAAAATTTAAATGGCCACAATAACTTCCAAATATATTTTTCAAAATACCAATAATAATAATTTCGAAAATAATAAATATTTTTAAATATCTTTTTGAATAATAAAATATTAATATTAATAAATCTCGAAAATTACAATTTTATTTAAAATAAACTAGTAAAATATTTAGGAAATATATACGTATGTACAAGAATATTATCAATAATTGTTACAAACGAAAGGCTTTGTATAAATAAAATAAATAAAATAATGAGCTTGGAATTTTGGTACGATAGCTAAAATAATTATTATATAAATTATTTTGAAACTATAAAATTAGAAAAATATTTTTCTAAAATATGTACGCTCGCACATATTCGTACTCGTCGAGCAATTTCGAAAAAATAAAATTTCGTGCGCGACGTACAACACAAATTTTTTTAAATCAGTACTAAATATAATAATAAAAAAATTATAAAAATTTAGGGGTTTTACATATTGTGTGCGTAAAGTTTATTTGAGCTAACTTGACGCTCAAGGCTATTTTTAGCCACTTTACGCTGGAAGCTTATTTTTGGCTATTTTATGCCAGTCTGCTACTTTACGCAGGGAGTATGTTTTGGATCATTTTTACGCCCGAGCTTTCCTTACTACATGGGAACGTGGTTTGCTTACGTGGCTTTCGTGTCACACTTATCGAGGAACGTGTGTACGTGTTCTGCCCATTTTGTTGAAGTAATGGGACACGTGTCAACGTGCGTAGAGGATGATTTACATCGTGGATGACAGTTACTCACATAGAGACCCATTTTTGTTGCTTTTTACGCATAAAGGGTTAAGTATATAAATAGACTTATTTTCAACACAGACGAAAAGAGGAGATCAATAGAGACAAGAGAGGAGATTCTGAGAAAACTCATACTTTCAGAGTGATATTCCCAGAAGCATTTTTTCTACTTTTTCTCAAGAACAGGGTGAAGCAAAGCAAGAAAGCATTCGACTGTGCCATCAATGTCGTTGCTCGATACCTTTCCGGTGACTTAGTTCTTCCGATTGTTCGTCTTCTTCAAGCAGTTTTCTTCATCATCATCATATGGTCCACGGAATAAAGTGATCGCTCTCAGATCAGACTTCCATAGCAATACTTCCCAGAACAATTTGTACTTTGGTACTTTTTTAGTTTTCTTTCAAAAGCCAATTTTTAGGCATTTTGTTAAGTGAAACAAAATGGCGATTCTGCTGGAGACAACCTTCTCCTCTGACGAGAAGGCAATTGCTCAATATGATGATGTGTCGATCGGATCGACAAAGAAGACTCTGGTTGTGCACTTCGACCAGATTGCCTACGAAGAAATGCTCCGAACTGGGGGTAGTACTCGCTGCTCTAATGTTCAGAAATTGCGGAAGGCGTAAAAAGTTTGGATTCCTAAGTCCAAACCATCCTCGGATCTCCCTGTTGTCTCTGAAGGCAAAGGCATCCTTCCTATTCCCGTTGTGGAGACTCCCGTCGGTGACGAGGCAGTCTCTACTTCAGTGATATGCCGTGGGCATAAAAACCAGTCTCCCGTCTGTGACGTGGCAGACTATCAAGTTTTACGCTCTGCGCATAAAAATCAGGTTTTACGCTCTGTGCGTAAAAATCAAACTTTACGATCTGGGCGTAAAAACCAGTCTCCCGTCTGTGACATGGTAGACAATCAAACTTTACGCTCTGGACGTAAAAACCAGTCTCTCGTCTATGACGTGGTAGACAATCAAACTTTACGCTATGTGCGTAAAAACTAGTCTCCCGTCTGTGACGTGGTAGACACTCAAACTTTATGCTCAGTGCATAAAAATCAGTCTCTCGTCTGAGACGTGGTAGACACCCAAGCTTTATGCTCCACGCGTAAAGAAAAATCTCACGTCTGTGACATGGCAGATACTCATGTTTTACGCTCTACGCGTAAAGGTAAGTCTCATGTCGGTGACAGAGAAGATAAAATTCATAATGATGCCTCTGCATCTAAAATGAATTTACCTACACGTATACAGCGTAAAAACATGAATTCTATTATTGGTAAAACTTTGGTTTTCCACCAACAACCTTCTTACACTGCTTTACGCAAGGTACCAAACCTTCAAATTACGCGTAATGCTGATGGAGTCCTCTGTGCACAAAAATCTCAGGATTTATGCACGCAACTCCAGGCGCGTAAAAACGCTCAGTTTGGTTCTGCTAATGCAGTCAGTAATCTTCTTTATACACAAGGGACTAAACGACTCTCTGTCCCAAATATAATAAAGAAGACTACTCCCTCTATCCCTTCTGATCTACACGAGTTACTTGTACAAAAGCATAAAGACATAAAATCTTCTATGACACTCCCCAAAGAAGATTACCATTGTGAGTGTCACCAGATTGTAATCAAGTGTTGCTGTTCAGCTTCTAAACGGTCAGTTTTTGATCGGTTAGGTTACAATGTGCCTCAGCAATCAATTGATGATCAAGAACAGGAGTTGTTATATGCCTCAGTTAATATGGTATCTCATACCAACAGGGGACGACGTCCAAGACGCAACTCGTCCCAGACTCCTGGTCAACAACAGTTCAATCGACTTCTTGATAATTTCGAAGGAGTATATCAGAATACTCGATTGAGAAGTCAAAGACAGTTGCAGACTTCTGACTCAGAAGCTGGGGGTACCCAGTCTTTAGAGTCCGAAACTGATAGTGTTGATTCATACTTCTATACCAATCCCTCTATATCTTCAAGGAAGGTTGAATCTTATGCTATCGGAGACGAACCGGAGACGTCAACTGCTAATACAGAACAACGTCTCTCTGCAATTGAGCAGTCGCTGAAGGACATGCTTGCTATGATGCAAAGTATGCATCAAATAATAATGACTCAGCAAACCGTTCAGCCAGTAGTGATAACTCCGATGCAGGTAGCAGCACAAACTCAAGATAGTCAAGGGGTTGATATACCCTTGAATAATCTTAGTCAGGAGCCTGCTATCAATCAAAATTCTGTATCTCCAGATCCTATCATTCCAGAAGATGTACCACCTCCAGTGGGGGTTACGGTACATCCAACAACTATTCAATCAAATGTGCTCCCTCAAACCAGTGAAGCTATTCAAGCAGTGCGAGAGCTAAAAGCACAGTTTGAAGTTTTGAAACACAAGGATCAGCTCCAGAGGTTAGGGATTAAACAACCTTATCCTCCTCATTGGAATGATGTGCCCTTTCCTCCAAAGTTCAAACCACAATCCATGGTGTTATTTGATGGAAAGGCATCTCCTAGTCAATATATCAATTACTTTGATATTATGACTATATATTTGCAGAAGAATGATGCTCTTCTTACCCGAGTTTTTATCGGGTGTTTGATGGGTTCAGCTTACGACTGTTATCGTAGTCTACCCGACAACTGTATTTCATCTTTTGACGAATTTAAAACAATATTTCTCTCTCGTTTCTATGAAGGAGGAATAGACATGAATATGTCCTCCCTAATAGAAATCAAGCAAAAGGAGAAAGAAGATACTCGGACATTTATAGAACGCTTTCGACAGGCTACTTTGAAAATGCCTCCAGGTATGCCAGATTCAGCACTGATCGATACGTACAAAATAAATCTGCGACCATCTATTGCTGTCTTCACGGGTTCCCAATTCACAGATTGGGCCTCGTTTATTATAGCAGCAGTTTCAGCCGAGACCAATGGTAGGTTGGCTCGTGAACACGGGATAATCTTTGCCTCCGAAGACAAGGGAAAGAAAAACTCCTCAGGTAATAATTCCTGTAATCGTAATGGAAAAGGGAAGAAAACCTTAATGATTAACCTTTCAAAACCCAAAATGACGCCGAATAATCATGAGTCTTCCAAGCCAAAAGAAGAATACTCTTTCTATGACAGTGATATCCCAGGGATATTCCAATATCTGGTAAAGAGTGGCAAACTCCAGATTTCAGAGCCAAAAAGGCCTAATGAGATGAATCTGACCGACAATCCCAAGTATTGTATCTATCACAGATACATAAATCATCCTACCAAGGCTTGCTATGTCTTGAAGAAGAAAATCCAGGAGCTGATAAATGCCAATGCCATCGCTTTAACAAACGATGAGCATACGGTCATAACCAATATGATTTCTCTTCAATTTGGAGGTTTTCCTCCACAGTAAGTCCCAGATAGAATTATCCCAATTCCAAAGACGACGATGAAGATTGTGAATATCTCGCCTGCCAGAGAGCAAAATAAAGGACTTTTGCCTCTTACACTAAAAAATGGTGAAATCATGTGGGTACACCCTGATTTAGTGCCTGAAATGGATAATGAAGGTAAAACTTCGAAATCCAAGAAAGGTAAAAAAGTCAAAACCTGCAACATAATTTCTCATGTTTTAGCCCCAGACTATGATGATTTGGATCATTTATGGGGTGGCATTTCTTTGGAGGATAGACTGAGGGATTTGAATATATGTCCTCCAAGTTTGGCTCCTCTTACCAAACTCAAGCTTACTCATCGACAATGGTTAGCGATGAATAGTGTCCCCTTATACAGGGCACAACAAGTCTTCGCTGCTTATGAGAAAGCTCCTACAGGGATCTTTTCTTTTATCTCGAGTATTCTTCTTTCTTCTGTGGCTACAGAGATTTTTATTTCTCCTTCTACGGAAGTCACTATGCCTCCTTCTCCTGTGGTTACAGAGGTTTCTGTCTCTTCTTCCTCTGTTAAACCATTTATTGAAAGTTTGTTACCCACTCATTTGTATAGTCAGCAATCAGTCCATCTCATGAAAAAGATGGGGTACGACTTTCAAAAGGCGGAAGGCTTAAATTATGATAAAGGAATGCGACTTCCTTTACAACTTCAAAGTCAAAAAATCTACTGTTGGATTGGGTTTTGTTGTTCCTCATAAAAATCTTCACAAGAATAAGACTAAGGGAAAGAAGACTAAATCCTGCAATATGGTACTTCATTCTCCTGAGTCTGAAGAAGAAACCTTTGCTGGTATGAGATCTGGGAAAGAGTACCACAAAGATTATGAGGGATCTTCCAAAGAAGCGAAAGACGTTGTTGAGACAGTTCCAGCTCAACTATCTCCTGTTCCTGCTAAACCATCTGTGGTTGAGAAAAGAAAAAAGAAAGCAGTACACTTTGACGTCCCATTAAAATCTGCTACAAATCAAGGGATAGTGATGAAACCCTACAAGTTCGATATTCTAGCCCAGTTAGCTAATACTCCGGCTAGACTTTCGATCTTCGAGCTGCTTCGCCTTTCTAAAGAAAGTCGCAAAACTTTGATTGAAGCTTTGCTACAAGCTGATTCATGCTTAGCTCAACTCAAGAGTCCTGACAATATACCAGTGTCATGTCCGCAATGTCATAGTGTGATGGAAGCAATTCCTAATATTGCTTTCACACAAGAAGATATGCAACTGAAGCATAACAAGCATGACAGGCCTCTGTGCTACACTGGGTATATTGAATCCACAGAAATTGACAGAATTTACATCGATCCTAGGTCTTCAATTAGCATAATTCTTCAAAGTATGCTACGACCTTTGAGGATCCCTACTAGTGATTTGACTTACACTAGTACCACAATAGTTGGTTTCAACTCTGGAAAGAGTAAACCACTGGGAAAGATTCGTTTGAAGATTCAAATTGGTGATCTTCAAACTATGGCGACATTTTATGTTATCAACTCAGATGTATCTTACAACATCCTTCTTGGAAGATCGTGGATACATGAGCATAACATTGTGCCTTCAACTCTCCACCAATGCTTCAAATATGTGGATCCTCAAGGGATCGTTAAGACCGAATTTGCAGATATCAATCCCTTTAAGGGTGTTGAAGCTTATTTCTCTGATTCAATGCTCTATAAGCAGGAGCATGTGAAGGAGATATCGGATATAGACGAAGATCGATCACCTGCCGAAGATCAATCTGTCAATTAAGATCCTCCGGAAGAGCAACCTTTGAAGATTAAAGTCAAAGGCCGAATCCAACCCCAACCTGTCAATGATCAACCTTTGGTGATCAAGGTTAAAGGAAGAACTCGGTCTTCACCTGAGGAATCAGTGAGTATTCCAACTAAGAGCCAAGTTCAACCTCTTATGATCAAGGTCAAGGGACGTACTTCTCGTGTGAATGATCCAGAACCACCACTGATCATCAATCTTGGCAAATCTACGCAGAAGACGGATGACGGTCCGTTAATGATCAATCCGAAGCATAGCAGTCAAATTATAAATAATGTAAATATTGATCATTTTGTACTTTCTAATATCAATGAAATTTTTTTTTTGGAGTATATGGCTGTTAAATTCATTGAAAGAATAACTTTATCTTCTGATGATCAAAGTCGTCATAAAAATGACATAAATACAGAGGAAACCCTGTATATTGACCATAAGGAAAATTTATTTCCTCCTCATGTCGATATTGGACCTTATGCTCAAAGGTTTCTAACATCTTCCCCCTATTTTCTTCCTGTAGCCGCTTCATCACAAGCTTGTGTAACTTATAGACGTCACGAAGAATCTTATTTCGTGATTCCGTCTGATAAGAAAAATAAGCGCCAAATTGTGTTTAGTCTGGCTAGAAATATTCCTGTTATTCAGACAGATGATCTTGGAGATAAAGATAAAGGAAGAATCCGAATTGACAAATATAGTCAACAATCTCTTAAGATTATTCAGAATATGGGATATGATTTGAAGACTATGCAAGGTCTCAATCAAGGCAAGGGTAGACGGTTACCGTTATGTGGTGATCCGTTTTACTAGAAAACCCGTCATGGGTTGGGATACGATCCATCCCACATGTTTAACGAGGATATACAAGAAAACTTTTCTTCTAGTTCTTCACAATCTTCAGATTTGGAAGAAATCCAATTCATCGAATCGGATACACCCCACATGTGCAAGAAAGATATGGAAGAAGAATGTTCTTCCAGTTTTTTACAATCCTCATATTCTGAGGGAGACTATTATGATGAATCTGAGTATATATTCTCAGTTAACATGGTTCAAACTGATGGTGAATCGGAACCATTTGAGAATGATCCTTGGGCACAACAAATGGACACTCAATGGGAGCTTCGTTTTGAACAACAACAGCCACCTACAGAGGATAAAATTGTCCAGATTGATGTCAAAGATGGAACTACATCCAAACCGATATTCATCAGTAAAAATCCCTCCGAAGATGAAAATGAAGCGTTGATACAACTGATTAAAGAATATATCGATATCTTTGCATAGAGTTATGAGGATATGTCGGGTCTAGATCCCAAAGTAGCTACTCATAAACTCAATATTCTTCCTAATGCCAAGCCTGTGAAACAACAGCAGCGGCATTTTCGACCAGATATGATGGACACAATTAAAGCAAAAGTCAAAAAGCTGATCACGTGTGGCTTTGTTCGTGAAGAACAACATCCAGATTGGGTGGCCAATATTGTTTCTGTTATGAAGAAGAATAGAAAAGTCAGAGTTTCTATAGATTTTCGAGATCTTAATGCAGCTTATCCAAAAGACGAATTTCTACTTCCGATTACCGATGTCATGATAGACAACACATATGGTTTTGAATGCATGTCTTTCATGGACAAATTTTCAGGATACAATCAAATTAAGATGCATCCAGGAGATAAAAAGCATACTGCTTTTCGTACACCCCTCGGAGTTTACTGCTATACAGTTATGCCGTTCGGACTGAAAAATGCCGATACTATATATCAACGGGCCATGAGCAGCATCTTTCAAGAACATCTACGAAAAACAGTTGAATGTTATGTAGATGATATTGCTGTCAAGAGTCGATCAAAAGATGATCACATTCAAGACTTAAAGACAGTATTTGAGTTGATGCGCCAACATCAACTGAAGATGAATCCTACTAAGTCTTTCTTAGGGGTTTCCAGTGGCAAGTTTTTGGAATTTGTTATCACTTCTCAGGGTATCCATGTTGATCCTGACAAAATCAAAGCGATTCTTGAAATGCGTCATCTACGTAATCTAAAAGAACTTCGTGGTTTCCAAGGTCGTATTACTTATATCAGAAGATTTATATCCAATCTTTCTGGGAGATGTCAACCTTTCTCCCGTTTATTAAAAAAGGTGTATCATTTGTCTGGGATGAAGCATGTCAGAAAGCCTTCAATGACATCAAACAATACCTTACAAATCCACCTGTTTTGGTACCCCCAGTTGTGGGAAGACCATTTTTGCTATATGTTCGAGCTTTAGATCATTCACTTGATGCTCTTCTTGCACAGAAAAGTGACAAAGGTCATGAACATGCAATTTATTATCTTAGTCGAATGATGGTCGGAGCTGAACACAGGTATACTCCTGTGAAAAAAGAATGTTTGGCCTTAGTTTTTGCTGTTCAAAAGATACGACATTATGTGTCAGGACAGACTATTTATGTCATCTCCAGAATAAATCCTATTCGGATATTGATGAAAAAACCGAGCATTCTTAATTCCAGGTTAGCTACCTGGACGATGTTGCTCACTCCTTATGATATGGTCTATGTACCTCAAAAATCAGTGAAGGGCCAAGCATTAGCTAATTTTTTAGCAGCTCACCCTATACCTGAAACATCTAAGCTATATGAGGACATTCCAGATGAAGTTGTGGATTACAACATGACTTTGAAGGATAACATTTGGCAACTATATTTTGATGGAGCATCACGGGTTGGACCTAAAGGCAATATTGTCTCTGGAGTAGGCATTGTCCTAGTCCCTTCCGACAAAATGGTCAAATACCGTGCTTATTCTCTTAATGAGCCATGCTCCAGCAATGTGGCAGAATACAATACTTTGCTAATTGGTCACCAAGTAGCAAAATAATTGGACATCGAGTTCCTGGAAGCTTATGGAGATTCTCAACTGATTGTTAATCAGGTGAGAGGGACATATGAAGTCAGAAATCCAGACCTCATTCCTTATCATCAAGTGGTAATCGAATTGGTCCTTTCATTTAAAGGATTCTTCATCGAGTTTGTACCACGTTCTCAAAATTTGGAAGCTGATGCTCTTGCTAGCTTAGCCGCAGACTTAGCTGTTCCAATCAGAAGACAAAACACCATAACTTTGTTGGATCGAGACTTATTCTGTGTCAAGAATAATTTGCATATTGAGCACAGTTATACTACAGAATCAAGTCCTCAACAAAGGGATTGGAGAAGTCAATTCATTGATTATGTGGTTCATGAAATTTTACCTGAAGATCCAAAAGAAGCTGCATCAATCAAGAGACGATCATTTCGATTCTATTATGATTCTTCCTTACATATGTTATATCATCGTTCTTATGACGGACTTTTATTACGTTGTCTCTCTGAGAGTGAAGCTAAGCAAATACTCCGTGAAGCTCATGATGGTGTTTGTGGTGCCCATCAACCGGGTCCGAAATTACAGGACCGTATTCGAAGAATGGAATATTATTGGCCATCCATGATAGCAGACGCTGTGGATTATGCTAGACGGTGTAAAGCATGTCAGATTCATGCTGATTTTATTCACCAACCATCTGAATTCTTACATCCTACAGCAGCTTCTTGACCCTTCGAAGCCTGAGGCTGGATATTATTGGTCCGATTAATCCTCCTTCTGTCAAAGGACATCGGTTTATATTGGCTATAACCGATTATTTCTCTAAATGGGCGGAAGCTATTCCTCTTGTTGAAGTAAAAACATCAAATGTGGTTAGTTTCATCAAACACCATATCATTTATCGCTTTGGAATTCCCCGAAGGATAATTCATGACAATGGACCACAATTTGCCAGTCAGGTATTTTATCGATTTTGTGACAAGAATCGGATCTAAAATTTGGCTTCTACGGCCTATAATCCAGCTGCTAATGGTTTGGCCGAAACTTTTAACAAGACAATCATTAAACTTCTCAAAAAGTTTGTCTCTTCTAATAAACGTGATTGGAATGAGAAACTTAGAGAAAGTTTATGGGCTTACCGAACGACAGTCCGTACTCCTACTGGTTTTACACCATTCTCATTTGTTTATGGATGTGAGGCTATACTTCCACTGAAAATTCAGATTCCATCTCTTAGAATAGCTATTGCTAATGAGCTAACTACAGAGAACAATGATCGCTTACGACTCCAAGAACTTGAAGGATTGGATGAGAAGCGTCTTCAAGCGCAACAGCACATTGAGCTATATCAAGCCAGCATATCTCAAACTTTCAATCGTAAAGTTAAAGAGAGGGTATTTAAAGTCGGTGAGCTAGTTCTAGCTGTTCGAAGACCGATGGTGATGACTCATAAGAGCAAAGGGAAATTCCAAGCAAAATGAGAAGGTCCCTATGTAATCGAGTCAGTATTCTCCAATGGTGCCTATAGGTTGTCTAAACCTAATGGAGATTTTCTTATGATGCCGATCAATGACAAATTCTTGAAGAAATATTATGTTTGAATTTCTTCTTTATTCTCCAGCTACCAATGTTTGGTTAAGCTGATCATTTGTCTTCTTAAAAGAAAATTTTGATCTTCTGTCTTACCAGCTAAAAAAAAGAGAAAGAGATTTATTATTTATCATGTTCTCATGACCTTTGAATAAATATTAAATCTACTTCTTCTTCTATCTATCATGTCCTTTTGGCCTCTGAATAGATATTAATCTATTTTTCTTTGAGTTGTTACGATCTGTCATGTTTATATTACCTCTGATAGTATCATATACTCTAAACAGAAAACGAGATTCATTATCTATCATGTCCACATTACCTCTGGATAGATATAATTTATTGAGTTTAGAAGACTTGTCATGTTCATATTACCTCTGATAAGTATTCTCTATCTCATACCTATTGTTTAATTACAAAATAAATGATAGGGTCACAAAGCAAATATTTTATTCATTTTTGTAAACATTACAGAATGAAAAGATAAAAGGTTACAAAAAATTCTTTATTTTTTGCCTAAGACGGAGCAGAGACATCTTCAAGAAGTTTTTGTAGCTCCGCTAGGCGTCTTTCACGGGAGCTCAATACATTCTTAGTAGCTACGAAACGTCGAGCTTCAGGAGTACAAATGTAAGAAAGTCCAGCAAAAGAGACTATCATCTTGTCCTTGGCATCATCAAGGGTTTTGATGGTAGCCTCTGCTCCAAAGACTTGTTCCTCCAAAATTGAGCTCTGAGTTAGCTGCTGTCCCGAGCTGCGATCGTCTGTTCCCTCTCTGCCTTTAAGCGAGCTAGCTCGGCCTCGACTTCGCGAATTCTATCATTCTGCTGATGAATTCTTATATTCGAAGCTTCATAGGCCTCTCTCTGAATCTCCAGTTGAGGCTTCGCTTCAGTCAAAAAAGCCTTTTCTTTGGCTACTTTGATACTGTAATCATGGAGGGCTTCATTGAAAGTTGTTTTCCGAGCAAGATATTCAGCTGATAAAGCGTCATACTCCTCTTGGATAAGACTTTCAGTGGTTTCACTTGACAGCTTTAAATATTCTTTGATCGGCTGTTCAAGTCCCTCCACGACTTTCTCTAATGCCGTCGCTCTCGCCGTATCATTGAACATGGCGACGTTTCTGATAGTAAGAGCAATCGCCGCCTTCAGACTTTCATAACTGAAGCCCTTATTCAGGACCATTTTTATCAGAGCCGCCAAAGTCTTGTAAAAAGTATCAGTATGAATCTCAACTAAGAGATTCATTTCTGCACTTGAGCTCGGTGTTGCGGCGATGTCTACCGGTTCTCTTCTCTGAAGACTAGGAGCAGATGTTGCCTTAGTAGCAGACTGAGATGAGACCGTTGTTGTTGTTGCTACTATGGCCAACTGATCCCTAGGAGCTTCAGGGACAGTATCTTCAGCATTTGTTACTTCAGCCGGTTCTGAAGTCGAAACTACTTGAGTTTCGGTGGCGGTAATTGGTGCGGATGGAGTGGTGGTAATGGCAACTGATTCTGGTTCGGGCATTGTCTCTTCAAGAACCTTTTCTGAAGCAGTAGCAATAGCAGAGGATGCTATTTCAACGTCCCCAACTTCAATTGATGATTTGATTATGCCTTCATCACCTTCTTCAGCAATAGGCTCTGCAGGTTCTTTAAGTATGTCAGTTGTAATGAGTCCTTTTACAACTGATTCTTCATGGAAATCTACTCTTTTCTTAGTAGCCTCTTCATTATCTACAGTATGTTCTACTGCAGTTTGTTCTTTATCTTTGTCCTCAGCAGGAAGGGACAATTTTGGTGGAGCCTGCACCTCTGGCTCTTGCTGTACCTCCATAGATTGAGGATATTCTTCTTGAACATCTTCTTCTTCGGAAGACGACTCCTCTTCCTCAGATTCTGCGTTTTCCTCATAAATGTCTTCTTGAGGAGGAGGAGGAGCAACGGGCTTTGATGTGATAATAACACCTACAAAAATTAAACAAAATAAGTTAATATACAAAAATTATAATTTTGTATGGATTTTGTATAAATTATATTTACCTGGAGTAGGTGTAGGATGTGCCAGGTACGCATCATAATCCCCATCCCAATCCTCATCATCAAAATTAATAGCTGGTTCATCGGATGGGATGGGCTCTTGATCAACGTTATGTACTGGAGCAACATCCTCAACAACTTGTGCCTTTTGTGGAAAAGTCAAGTGAAGTGCTGAGCTAAGACGTCCCGGAGATAGGACCGTCACCGCTTCCATTGACGCTGCTGGTTGGGAGGCCGAGGACCCTTCTCCAGGGTGAACTGAAGAAGATGTAACATGTTGCGGCTCATCCACCTGAGTGTCACTCTCCGGGGTAGTGGCTCTTGTTCTAGAAGGCCCTTTAGTGGTAACCTTCTTCTTCTTTTCTGGAGTCTTCTCTAGAAGAGTTGCAGCTGCACCTTGTTTCCGTTTGCGGGTTTTGCCAATAATGATAGGCTCTACAGCTTTTTCCTCCATTCCCATTGGGATTACTTCCAGATATGCATCTGGAACAATAGTTTCGTCAGGTACGTCTGATGGTACCTTGACCGGCTCTTCAAGATTTCCTTCCTTGGGCCATCTTAGACTACCTCTCAGGTTGTAGTCATGGGCAAAGGAGCAGATAGAAGCATAAAAATGAGCATACATATGAAGTATACGTAGCTCGGTGGTGCTGGTAGCAGTCGATATTCGAAATTTGGCACCGGTACAGGCAGTACTAAAATATCTCCAGCCCCTTGCACCATCAATCAGTTTTCCATAATGACGGAAACTGGTGGAAGGATTGCCAACATGAAGTTGGTCATATCCGAACTGGCGAGAGAACCGGCTTGGTAGATACGGTTCAAACGCGCAGCCGTCTTCATTTCTGTACATCAGATGGGAAGGTCTGATGCACTGAAGCCATCTGAAAACTAGAGCTGACAATAAAGTCCTTCCTTCAATTTTATCTTCAAATTGAACGCCGAAACAGTCAGCTGGAACTGGTGGCCGGGTACAGAAGAAATTCCAACCATAAGAATAGTTCAATACTGCTCTGGTATCTGCTACTGTCGTGGCAGTCCATGTGGCTTTGCTGAACTTCTGGAGGAAGACTTCTGTATCATCTCCAGGGCCTGGCGGTAATAAATTGCAATTGTGATGCAATAACCAGCGCATAAGGTAAGTGTAGGGCATTTCTACCCTGGAGAATACATTCCGGTGATAAGCATTATTGATCAGTTCCTCACCAAAAGTCCTCAAACCTGCGTTGATGCGGCACACCATTGCCGACAACAGGTTGATTCTGGCTTTAAACACCAAACGTACCGCTGGCCATAGCACGTTTCGGTGGATCCTATCAACTGTACCGGTTCCCGGTACAACCCATCTTCTCAACCACAAAGAAAGAAAGCCTGCCAGCAAGGCTTTCTTGGAGATCTTCTGGCTGCCATATCTGAGGAAACTCAAGGCTTCAGTTCCTGCAGAGAATTCCCCGGTCTTGGTGGACAAATATTTGTTCGGGAATTTGTAGCCAATCATCATATCCCGTACTTTATCAGCAGGGATTGTTGAGTCAGTGTTGATGGATGGAGCTTTGTTCTCCTGAAATCTTTCTTTATCATATTTGGATATCTTATCCTTGTGATAAAAGAGATATGTTGTCCACTTGTTGATGTACGCCAAATGAGATCCACTCTCATGCATAGTAGTACAAATCATGTAGTGGCACATCAACTCTTCATATACCTCAACCAGTTAAGGATTTTTCTCCCTTATCTCTGCTAGCTCCCTGTTGGAGGGAACATATTCTTCATACGGGGTTTCCTCCATTGGCAACTTGGAGATGAATTGCATCTCGTGGAGTGCGAGACCAATTTCACCTTTTGGGGTCGCAAAAGTTTCTGTAGAACTGATATATATCTCCATCAGAGCCATGAACAAATTACTATTTGGTGGTATACCCTGACTGGTGGAGGCCACTGCTTCATATAGGCCGATGTCTTTGAGCTCCGTCTGGAAGTTCCTCATAACCCAAACACTGATTTGAATCCAGTTCTGGTTAAATGGAGTTAGCCACCCTGGTAGTCTGGGGTTGGCTTGTGGATATAATACTGCAGCCCTTATGAACTTATTTATGAACATTTGGGTCTGTACTGGTTGAATCCGAGCAGAATCCTCACTTGGAGTAAATCCTGGCAAGAGACCGGTGAAAGGGACAACTCCACCACTGGGAGTGTTGGTGTTGTAGCCCATGTCATTTGCTCTATCCCTCTTGAAGATGATCCTTCCTGGTCTACCATGACTGCTGGGAGTCAGGTTCCATAACATCTTTCGAGGATGGGTGGCATGGATAAATACAGACAATGGGTAATCTCTATCCATGTCGGGGAGGTACATGGCTCTATCTCCAAACTTCAACACCTAAGACTCCTTCTTGGGGTGTGTTTGTGATTTGAAGTCGATCGCATCCCCAAATAGGAAAGCTGGCTTTGCAAATTGTTGACCATCCAGCGATGTCAACACTTCTCCATTTATCATAGACAGCAACATCATGTCCCCTTGTGCAGCTATCAGTTGTGCCCTCTCTGCAGGATATTCCGGGTTCGACTGGGGAAACTCAACGTGGGACAAGTTCTCTAAATAATTTGAGCCCACCATACCAGCTGATGAGCCAAATACTTCTGCAAGTGGGTGAATTTGCAAATCCACTGCCAAAAGAAAAAGAAAATTCAAGTTAGTGAAAACCTAATTTAAAATTTTTATGCAGATGATTTGGTCTGAGTTTTACGCGTAAAAAGACTCTGACTATGCAAGTTTTACGCTTATTAAAGTTGATAAAAACTTTTAAAGTGAAAAAGTTCTTTGTTTTACACAAAGTCTTTTCACTTGTGAATTTTTACGCTGGCACATATTGATGTGAGCGTATTATGAATTTTACGCTGGCATGTGTTGACATGAGCGTATCTTAATTTAATGCTGGCACGTGTTGACGTGAGCGTATATTGATGTGAACGTATTATGAATTTTACGCTGGCATGTGTTGACATGAGCGTATTATAAATTTTACGCTGGTATGTGTTGACATGAGCGTATCTTAATTTAACGCTGGCACGTGTTGACGTGAGATTATTTTAATTCTTACGCTGGCACATATTGATGTGAGCGTATTGTGAATTTTACGCTGGCATGTGTTGACATGAGCGTATTTTAATTTTTACGCTGGCACGTGTTAACGTGAGCGTGTTCCAATTTTTATGCTAGCACATGTTGATGTGAGCGTATTTTAAAATTTACGCTGGCACGTATAGACGTGGGCGTATTTTTTTAATTTTACGCTGACACGTATAAACGTGGGCGTATGTTCTTAATTTTACGCTGACACGTATAACGTGGGCGTATTTAATTATCTCAGTTTCTACGCTGACATGCATAACGTGGGCGTGAAGTGAAAAAATAGGGTGTTCTTCTCCGACGAACTCGCGGCTGAAGTTCAGTATTTTTACCCTTCATTGTCGGAGCCACGGCGGGGTTGCTCTGTTGAGGCGTCGTTGATGATGGGACAGGGGTTTTCGTGCGATCGGTCGATGATGAATCGACGACGGGCTTCTTGCCCTTGCTGCCGACGACGGTCTTCTTGGGGGCCATCGATTTAAAGTGAGAGAGAAAGACGAGAAGAAGAGCAAAGAGATCAGGATTACGAAAGACAAAGTAAAGTTCTATCTCTATTCGAACAGCCCTATTTATAGAGAATTTTGAATCGGTTCAAATTTTTTATTTTTACGCTGACTGTTGGATATCCCAACTTTTACGCGGATGGCCGTTGGATATCCCGAATTCTACACTGACTGTTGAAAATCTCGAATTTTATGCTTCTGTTTAAAGTATTTCAAAATTTGAAAATAATTTGAAAACTTTGAAGGGGGTCTTGTAGGAGCGTAAAAAGTGCTTCATGGACTAAGTCAAAGAAGTTGAGAACTTTACGCAATTCAAACTAAGTCAGACTCTACGCAAGCTACTCTACGCAAGCTGATTTACGCGAGCTACTCTCTACGCATGCTATTCTCTACGCGAGAAGCTTTTACGCGAGAGTTATCTTCCACTTTTACGCTGGGGACAGACTGTCAGGCCGTATTTAATGCGAGTGATTTGATCTGACAGAATAATTTTCTGACAGCAGGATTGCACAGAAGCCGAGAAAATCTTTTCACCGAGCCCAAAGCTTGTCGTTTAGTGTGCAGATGGGCTAACTTTACGCCCAGAAAATAGCTTCTTTTACGCACGATAGCTATTTTGATCTTTTACGCTCAAGGCTATTGTGTGCGTAAAGTTTATTTGAGCTAACTTTACGCTCAAGGCTATTTTTAGCCACTTTACGATGGAAGCTTATTTTGGGCTATTTTACGCCAGTCTGCTACTTTACGCAGGGAGTATATTTTGGGTCATTTTTACGTCCGAGCTTTCCTGACTACATGGGAACGTGGTTTGCTTACGTGGCTTTCATGCCACACTTATCGAGGAACGTATGTACGTGCTCTCTCCATTTTGTTGAAGTAATGGGACACGTGTCAACGTGCGTAGAGGATGATTTACATCGTGGGTGACAGTTACTCGCGTAGAGACCCATTTTTGTTGCTTTTTATGCACAAAGGGTTAAGTCTATAAATAGACTTATTTTCAACACAGACGAAAGGAGGAGATCAATAGAGACAAGAGAGGAGATTCTGAGAAAACTCATACTTTCAGAGTGATATTCCCAGAAGCATTTCTTCTACTTTTTTTCAAGAACAGGATGAAGCAAAGCAAGAAAGCATTCGACTGTGCATCAGTGCCGTTGCTCGATACCTTTCCGGTGACTTAGTTCTTCCGATTGTTCGTCTTCTTCAAGCAGTTTTCTTCATCATCATCATATGGTCCACGGAACAAAGTGATCGCTCTCAGATCAGACTTCCATAGCAATACTTCCCAGAATAATTTGTACTTTGGTACTTTTTAGTTTTCTTTTAAAAGCCAATTTTTAGGCATTTTGTTAAGTGAAACAATAGAGTGTTTTCCTCGTGTCGGATCGTAGTTAGCGGTAGAGAGTTCCCCACTAGATTGATAGAGTTCCCAATGGCCGATTATGATGTGGTCTTAGGGATGGATTGGTTAAGGAACCAGTATGCTAGGATAGACTGCCATGTTGGCAGAGTTATTTTTAGCATTCCAGGCAAGCCAGAGTTTTCCTTTTCTCGAGGCAAAGTTGAACCTTTTCCTCCAGTATTGCGGATGGCAGTAGCAGCAGTACAGTTACCCCGGATAGTCGAAGAGTTTCCAGATGTTTTCCCAGAAGAGCTTCCAGGAATACCGCCAGAGCGAGCGATCGAGTTTACTATCGACTTGATCCCAGGGACAGCCCCAGTGTCGGAGAGAGTCTACAGGATGGCGCCGTCAGAGCTAGAGATATTGTACAAGATGATCGAAGAACTCAGGACCAAGGGCAATTATATCGCATTGATCTTATTAAATATTCAAAACTCAATCACATATTTTGTTAGATGAAGGTAGTTATGATGTCCATGTGCATTTTACATGCGATAATGATAGTGTTGGCACATTGATTTTGATTGAAATTGACTGCACCTACGTGTTTTAGTTCATCTTACATTTGCAAAATCAAAATGATATGATAAAGCGCAAATATCCATCCTTCTCTCATGATGCAATTATAAAGACAGGTGATTCAAAGACTTGAGAAAAATTGACTGGTGAGATAAAATTACAAATACTCAAAGACATGACAGATGAAACTACAAAGACTAAGTGACTCAAAGACAATACGTTGATGGTATAGTCCTTTTTAGAGTCTGTAAAAATGTCTACGAATATGTGAATCACTTACAAATGGCTGGAAAATAATTAAAGTTTAGTTAAATATTTTCAAAACCTATTTTTACTATCCGACCAGAATATCGACGGTACACTAGTTCGTGCCGTCGGTATACTGGTTTATATGAGTAAAACGCTATCTGTCGATCGCACCAGCATACCGTCAGTACACTAGTTAATGCCACCGGTATATTGGCTTATATAAGCAAAAATCTCTCTGTCGATCGTGTCGACATACCGTCGGTACACTAGTTTTTACCGCCAGTATACTGGTTTATATATGCAAGATACTCTCTGTCAATCGCACCAGCATGCCGACGGTATACTGGTTCATACCGTTGGTATACCATTTTATATATATTGTGTTCTTTGTCGATCGCACCTGCATGCCAATGGTATACTGGTTCATATCGTCAGTATACTAATTATAAAATATTTTCTTTTTTCAAAATTTTAACAGCTGGATTGAAAGCATTTAATGCTCCAACGGACAGATTTGTAGCCGTAACTGTTGCATGAACACTATACTGGGGTATAACCTCAACTGATAGCTTTCAGCATTAAATGTTTAGTCTTTGTGGTTTTTGTATTTAAAGGGTTTGATCCTCCCCATTCAAAGCTAACTCTTTAAGCCTTAAATTTTTTCAACCACCAAAGAGCTCCTCTCATTAACTCTACTATACTTTCTACTTGCAATCCATTGAAGTGTTAGAGTTGTTCAAGAGTTGTAATCTAGATCTTCTAAGTGTTCATGAGGATCAAAAATCCTTTCTTGTGTAAGAAGGTGACGAGTCTTCTGATCAAAACTCGTGTGTAAGAAGTTGATGAGCCTTTGGATCAAAACTTGTGTGTAAGAAGTTGTCGAGCCTTTGGATCAAAGCTCGAGGTGTACTATTTATTTAAATAGAGGATTAAAGTCGGAGAGAGGTCTGGGACTGAAGTACCCCAAGGGAGGATACCAGAATACATTGGGTGTTTGATTTCTTGCTTTCTCTCCATTTTAAATTGCTATTTTCTTTGGATATTTGTGTTGCTAATTTTTATTATCCTATTCATCCCCCTAGGGTTCTTCAGAAAGTGGATCTAAACTCTAGTTTATGGGCATACAATATCATGATGCATGAATTCAGTTGTTCCTCTAGGGAAACTAGATTATGGAGGAACGTCGGATTATCGTATTGGATTACCATATAATGGTTTGCAAGTACATATTAAAATAAAATTTAAATCCTAGATTTCTTCGATCATCCAATAACATATGTGAAAGAAGAAAAATAATTACTGACCTTGCTTGGAGGAAAAACAATGAGATATATTGGTGGTACTGCTTGTGTTTTTTCATCATCCGACGAATTGGAACTTTGTTGTGAAAATGAGAAAGGAAGAGAAATGTCGGTAGCCAAATCAAATCCATATGGGACTTTCTCATTGATAATATGTATAAGAGAGAATATGATAGGGTTTGTTATGTATATGGATAAGAGCATCCATATTTGGGTTTATCCAAATCATGATAAATACTAAATTTTGTCCCCTTATACTTTCTTATTTTGACATCGAAAATCCTTATTATAATAGAACTTCACATGCTATCAAAAAGTGAAGAACTACATCACTTCTCACTATGACTTCTTTACAAACCAAACTAAACATACTACATAAAGTAGGCATACACGAATTAAATAAAATAACGATATAAAATATTATTGGTTATAAATATAAGGATTTTGTTAACGTGTACTCTAAGGACACATTTTTAATATATTAATAAATATATAATTTACATAGTTACTTCCAACATCACATTTATTAATGCATATTTTACTTAAAATGTGGATTGATAAATGTAAAATGTGCACTAATAAATGTATTGATGAAAATATTCATATTTTTTTTTAGTAGGAACCTTGGACTTTTATTCAACTAGTAGAAGAAGTGTTTACAGAGAGGGCTTTATCCTCTTCAATAACTTGAGTAAGAAACTCAGGAACAACTTTAAAGGTAAAAGAACATGAATTTCTAAGCGCATGTTGTGCTAAGCAATGCGCCACCAGGTTGCCTTCTCTCCTGACGAATTGGAGTCCCAACAGGGAACTCGGAAGCATAGATTCTTTAATGGATCGAACCCAATCTCTCATTTGCCATGGAGATATATTCATCTCCCCCTTGAAAATTCTTGTAGCTGTTAAAGAGTCACCTTCTAAGATCACCCCTTGTTGACTAAACGTGTTTCCCAACAATGAGCCTACCCGAATAGCCTGGATTTCTGCCTGTAAACCGATGTCTGAAGAGTATAACGCCTGACCGTGCCAAGTCATGGCACCCACGAAATTGCCATTAGAATCTCTGGCGATGGCTGCTGCAGCTATGGAGAATTGCGATGTGGCACCATCAATATTGATTTTAATGAGGTCCATTGGTGGCGGACGCCATTTGCTGAGAGAGAGGTAATCAATACGACGCCTACAAGTTTCCTCATATTTCCCAGATTCTTTGCTTGAGTATGCTTGGAAAATGGACAGTGCTACTTCAACAATGCGTCGAGGAATAGGCGTAACTTGTCTGAATAAGCAATCTCCCCTAGCTTTCCATATAGCCCATACAATATATGCTGCTAATCGGAAAGCATCATGCGACGTCGATGATTTGCTCCATTCCGCAAATAATGTATTGATGAAAATATTCATATAAAATGCACATTTATCAATGTATTAATATGTGCCCTTAGGATACATGTTTACAAAAACCTAAATATAAATTATGCATCATGAATTCGAAGAGGCAGGATAATTATTGCTTATGTTAAGCATGCATCCTGTATTTATGTGTTTGTTATTGTCTAGGTTGGTGGCATAGTCGTAACATGCATGTATGTATTGTATGATTTAAATGTTACATGCATATTACAATGAGCTAAGATTTAATGTTTTTGAAATTTAAATTAATTTCCAAAGTTTGTCAAATCTGCTTAGCTTTCTTGTGAGATGATAGTACGTAGACGACCCCATTAAGATAGCATGTTCAAAATTGTTATAGTTAAACAATAGTATAGATATTCAAACAAAACATACATAAAATACATCTTCTAAAAATATCTCTCTTTAACAGTCCCTCATTGGCTCATCTCACATCCATGGACGCTTCATCGATCGCTAACCAATGTAACATCGTTGTTCACTGAACTTGTTGACATACATTGTGCAAGATATTTTTACAGAAGTTAAAAAGTGTAGTGCCCCGTCCCGCTCAGTCAATCGGATGAATAGGAACGCCGACGGCGTTCGGACTTAGCCTTGCAATGGCTACTCGGAGACATCGCTCGGTCGAGGCGACCGCTCGCTCAGGTGGGATAGTTTCGGTGAACTTGCCTCATCTTAGCCTTCACATAATAAATCGCATGTTTTCAACTTGTACAAGTAGGCTTGATAATAAAAGAGACGAATCCACATAGCTAAAGGAAATAATCCCGACGGATCGAATTGAGTTAGAATATGGAAAGGTCCAAAACGATCGTCTTAGAGTTGGTGTACGGCGTGCTTTGAAAATGATACTCAGTCCTTCGTTCCGTGGCTTGGGAGAAGGAAAAGTTGGTATTCGCCACAAGCTAAGAGTTAGCCAAATTCATAGGCGTCGCCCACATAAATGCTTCATAAAGCATGCACGGTCTCTTCGCCCAAGGCGTGGCGTAGCCTCTGCTCGCCGACGAATTAAGTTGTATTGCACGGCTTGTGGCATAAGTCTAGGCACTCCAAATAACTTGGTTGCTCGAAGTCGAACGCGTGCACGACATGTTCCCACGACGCAAAGCTTGATGCAGCCTTTGCTCGTCATGTTGTTGTAAAGTAAGTTAGACAAGTTACGTTAAGCTATCAGGAGTAGTAGCAGGCATGGCCCTTTGAGTTCTACGGTCGGGTATAACCACATAGTCTCATGATCGTAAGGCCCGTCATATAGAGTATGACTTGGGCGGTGGTGTTACATAGAGTTTCAAGTTGGTTTGAGACACGATGGCACGGATTTAGTATTTTAAGGCACGGGCCACGGTTGAGTCATTGAGTTTGGAAAGTGTTTCGATAGTTGTTCTTGAGTGAGTGAAATGATAGGGCAAGAAAGAAAGAATACTCGCGACTGGGTCGTCGAAGCAAGAAAGAAAGAATGCTCACGACTGGGTCGTTGAGGCAAGAAAGAAGAATGCTCGCGACTACGGGTCGTCGAGGCAAGATCTCAGATGTGAGATGTGTTGAACTTAGTCCTGAAAAGGATGGTGACACTAGAAGTAGCTTTGACTGTGTGAGACGTCAGTTTGAGTCGAGTCTTGCATGGTCATTGGACAACTTGTACAAGGTAAAGAAAATCTGTTTCTCGAACGGCGACCCCGGCGGCCCAGGGGAACCGTTGCGATGGAGACATTCATAGCTGTGCTGGATGACCGCACGGGTTAGGCGGGGACTTGCAGCGGAGCTAGCTACTCGCGCTGGCAAGGAGCGTCCGTCTAATCAAAAGCTAAAAGGGAGTCCATTATAGGACTGGGCCCTAGTGACTAGTTCATATAGATAAGTCGGCATGGGCGGCGATCTGCGTGTATGCCTTTGGATTGAGTCGAGTATTGAGTGTAGTATATCAAAGAAGTTGAGTTGAATGTGTGTGTACAGTTGGAACACAAAATGTTGGGCCTAAGATTTGGCTGCAACGTAGGCGACGTGCTTCGGCACGAGATGTGGCATCGAGTCTTATGTTGTCGGCATATAAGTTGCGTAGTTATGGTTGAGTTGGTTGAGTTTAAGTCAGGAAACTGCCGTAAGACAAAGTTGTTTGAGTGACACTAAGATGCACAAGTCTTGATTGGGTCAGTTGGTGATCAAAGTAGCAAGGGCCGTGACGCGGCGATATGGTTGAGTCGTACATAGTTGTGAGACACGGCACAAAGGATTTGAAGCACGGTCACACGAAAATGGAGCCTCATCGCGTAGTTGCGTCTCTGATTATGGCCGTAAGGCAAACACGACTCGATAGGTTAACGTTGAATGTTGCAAGCACGGGATGGTCTAAAGACACAAAATAGCCAAGGCGTCGGTCCTAAAATAATCCTAAGGCAAGACTAGAAAGATAATTGATAAGAAGTGACTACGTTGCACAAAGTAAATCAAACGTGTTGTGTTTGTATGGGTGGGCGAGGAGCTCATTCCACCAGTACAGTTGAGTACTGACACCCACATAGTTTTCATGTGCAGGCACAGGTAGAAGCTCGTGGCGTGGAGCTCGCTTGGATGCGTCGAGGCACGGATTTCCTTGGCGATTCGAAGCGTGCGGCCGCATGGAGTAAAGACTTATACGGGACATAATGTATGGACGTCGCCTTCCGAAGCATCCGCTGGCTCAAGACTTATAACTGAGAGATGAGAGAGAGCTGAGTGACTTGTAATGTGAGATGAGTGTGATTGAGTGAGCTGAGAGACCTGTAATCTTGGCCTTGCGCCCCCAATGTAACTGTTGTTTCAATATCAATAAAGAGCTTCTTGTATAACTTGTATTTTGTTCTAAATTCTGCTGCTATTATTCAATGTCTCTACTTGGGACTTCTGTGCGACGACCCCGTCGCAGCCGCTGAAATCGGCCGTTATGGAACCCGTCTTGCACGAGCACAATCTAGGCTCGTGCGGCATCACGCCTTAGCGAGGACGATCGCTCCTACGGGAGTGGGGCGTGACAAAAAGGAGTCATGTAATATTTTAAAATGTATGTGAAGCCTCGTATGGGGTAATTGTAAACAATTATTGTTGATTATGATGTGATGCAACTAGTACAACATATTTTTGTCATCAAAATTTTCTGTAACTAATTTATGTTATTTTTTCTTTACATTTATATTTTTTTATTACAAATTTACTAGTCGATTTTTACCCCCACTATATTCAAATTATGGCTACGACATAGAGAGAGGGGGGGTAATTTTTCATATTTGGTACTATCGGGATTCGAACACCGTCCGCTTGGGTTTTATGTCTCCACTCTAGCCACTGGAGCTACCAAGTCTCGACAAGTTCAATGTAAGACAAGTTTGGCAAGTTTCAGTTGGCTATTAAGAGCATTTGTATTCCGCTACAACTATCAATAAAATAGATTCTTTTTCATGTATTCTGTTGTGACTTCAAAATTATTTGCTTAATTCCGTTGCAATGTCGTTGTTTTGAGAAATATCATTATGTGTTCGTTTTTCTTATACAAGGGAAATTTAAACTTGTACGACATCACGCATAGTGGCAACTTTCGGTTCTACGAAATTAGGACGTAATACACATTGATACCGAAATAATTTTTTTGCATAAGTCTAAAACCAATTAGGCTCTTCAAGCCAACAAGCTAATACAATGCCATCTCGTGGAGCAGGGCATTACAAAATTGGCAAAAATTGAGAAGAAGGGAGAGGAAATTGGGGTTTTTATTTACTACAAACTTTACACGAAAGCAAGAAATAAAACTTATGATTTCAGCAAGCCCTTGGGATTATATTTCTAGGCTTTGGTCAGGCGTAGCTTAGTAAATACTATGGCATCATAATCTCGATATGATTAGGAATCCTTATTCATATCAATCCTAGATTCATTTTGTATCTATCTAAACAATTATAGACTGTTCTAGAACTATCTAGATGCAATTCCTAATTCTAAAGTAGAATTGTCCATTAGGATTTAACAAAGTCTACATCTAACCAAGTTGTTTGGTAACACAAGTTGATACGCTCGAACCAAGTCAATCGGTTATTGATCAACCATTGGACCCAACTCGAACTTGAGCATGTTTACATATTCAACCAACTCTTTTGTGTGTAAGTGCGTGTAAGAGAGAGAGAGAGAGCCATTAGGCTAAACACCAAGATGGTCGCAACTGAATCAAAACTTACCCGATACGTACTGTGTATCAGTGCACTAATGTGCCAACGACATGTCAGATGGAGTATTATTTTGACTCTTGTTATGATTTTTGAAATACTTTCATAGGAATCTTTCTCTTATAAACACCTTGATCATGTTTAGTTTCATCATATTTATAAATTGTTAAGATATTAATTTTAAGGAATAGCTTTTCCTTTTTAAGTAATAAGACCCTAATTTCGAATTAATCCTAATAAGTCTTTTAAAGAAAATTAAAAATCCTAAGTACTAAGCCAATAAGATCATAAACTAATAACTTTTATCCTAACTAAAATTATTAATCTTAACTAATTAAACTAAATCCTAAGTTAATTCTAAGTTCTATTAGGACTATTTTCTAATTATATTTTCCTTGAATCTTGGTATAGTTAGAGTAGTACTTGTTCTAGTTATATCTCGTGTATTATATTACCTTTTTGCACTTATTCTACTTTTATAGTTGTAGTGTTTGTATGTCAATGTTATTGTGATGTAGCATGGATTCCAACTCTGAATCAATTTAGGATTTTTTTTTTCTTTTGCTTTATTTTTTTTAAGAGTTGATAAGAATCATATTTCTTTTAGGACTCTTATTTTGACTCAATATTTTAGTAGGATAAGTTTTATCATTATTTGACTAGGATTTTATCTTTATTTGATTAGGATTAGAATTTTATCTTTATTTGATTAGGATTAGAATTTATTTTTTTATTAAGATTATACTATCATAAAAGTCCTATAAATATGCACATTTTGTATGCAATTGGGGAACAACTGTTAATCAATAAAATTCTTCTTTAAGTTCTGAGATTTTCTCTGCTTTTCTTGGTCGTGGACTCGACTGTTCCGTGGATGCGGAAGCCCCTAGCTTGAGGTCTTCAAGCAACCTTCGTCCGTCGAAGATTTTACGGCACCGCTTCGCTCTCACCAAGCAATGGTTGTCCATTTATCGTCATCACCGATCGACTTGGCCATTGCCAAGCATGAAGGTAAGCCCGTTCCACTATCACACTGCATCAAGTGGTATCAGAGCACCACAATCGAGGATTTCAATTTTTTGGAAACCTTTGAAAGTCTTTTTTCTTCTTTTCAAAACAACAATAGCAAAATTCGTCACGCGCAATAAGTTTGATGCTATATCAGGCAACGTTAAAATCTTGGCAAGCAAAGTTGATAACCTTTTAGACAACGTTGACATCTTGTCAAACAAAATTTGATGCCATGTCTGACAAATTGGACAGAGTACTAGATTTTCTTGGTATTAAATATAACGTTGTGGTTGATTTCACGGGGATACCATCCACAGATACAAGAGGTAAAACCACTCATCCTACTACAAACCGCACACAAAAGGGGATCGAGCGTACCCACAACAGCTTCCCCCTCCGAGCACAAGTTGCCATTGTTGACTATAAAGACGATGAGATTGAGAAGGACATATCAAAGTCGGATGAGCCCATTACAGATCCTGATCTAAAATCTTCAGCCCCTCAAGAAGAACACCCAGGAGAAGACGAGGTCCTTCTCGAAGATGGCGGTCAAGCATATGGTGCAAGGTCTCCACAGATAATTCTGGAAAGAAATATCAGCAAAAGTTTACACGACAAACAGAATTTTTCAATAAAGTCAACCAGCCCATTCATATACCTCAAGAATCATGTTTTGAAGCCACTGATAAGAAAGTTCATAGTCATATACTTTGACAATATCCTGATTTATAGCAAAAGCTAAGCTGATTATCTGAAGCACCTCAGAGAAGTTCTCAATCTTCTTTGAATTAAGAAGTGTAGCTTACTTACTAACCAACTCATCTTATTGGGATTTGTGACTAGCGCCGATGGCCTCAGTGTTGATGAAGAGAAGATTCGAGTAATTCGCGACTAGCCTACTCCAAAGACAATGACTAAAGTTCAAAGCTTCTATGGTCTCCCCTGCTTCAACCGACGATTCATCCGCAACTTCAGCACTATCGTGACGCCAGTGACATAATGTATGAAGACATGCAGATCTCCTCAACCTTCAATGTCGCTAATCTGTACGAATATTTTTCACCTGGCGAACCGCTTTACTCTGAGAAGAACTCGAGAACGAGTTCTTTTGAACCAGAGGAGACTAATGTAGCGTGGATTCCAACTCCGAATCCATTTAGGATTTTTTTTTCTTTTGCTTTATTTTTCTAAAGAGTTGATAAAAATCATATTTCTTTTATGACTCTTATTTTGACTATATCTTTTATTAGGATAAGTTTTATCTTTATTTGACTAGAATTTTCTTTATTTGATTAGGATTAGAATTTTATCTTTATTTGATTATGATTAAAATTTTGTCTTTATTTGATTAGGATTATAATTTATCTTTTATTAAGATTAGATTATCATAAAAGTCCTATAAATAGGCACATTTTTATGCAATTGGGGAACAACTCTTAATCAATAAATTTTTTTTTTAAGTTCTAAGATTTGTTCTCTACTTTTCTTGGTCGGTACCGTGGATTCGGAAGTCCCTTGTTTGAGGTTTTCAAGCAACCTTCGTGCGGACCTCTTACAAGGCTATCCGTCGAAGTTTTTGTGGCATCTCTTTGCTCTCACCAAGCAATGGTGGTCCAGCTATCGACTTGGCTATAGCCAAACACGAACTTAAGCCCATTCCGCTATCACACTGCGTCATATTCTTTTTTTATTTATTGGGACATATGTATTATTGGGCTCTCAACCTTATTACATTATGTTCATTCTTATTATTTCTAATTTTTTGAATTGAGATATAGAATTTTTTGGCCAATTATAGAATATGCTTGCTAGAACACCTGACTTTAGATATAGTTTACATATTGAGTTGAGCTATAGGACACTTGATATGTAGTTGATTATTATCACATAGTTGGTTATTCGGTCCATATCTGTTGGTAGCCGCCGGTATCGACTAATACCAACCAATTTTCGACTGAATGCGGACAAATCCTACCGACTACGACTATATTAGCTCAATACCCATGTTTTTCCCCAAGTATTGGATCCGATACGATTGATAGTATCGATATCAACCAATATTTTCAGTCTTGATTAGAAGTTTTAAGTATTTGATTCGTGCATCTAATAAAAAGATAACATTCATGTAATAAGTTGAGCAAACAAAACAAAAAGATCTTTGGGAGAAAAAATACCCTAACTACCTACGGTGACTATACGCTAGAATTCTTTATTTTATTTTTTTTATTTCCACATTTGAATCATTTTTAAGACAAAATAGTCTTAAAAAATGAAAATGGAACCAAGTGGCCTGCGGTCCAGGGGCGGACCAAAAGACATTTTACTAAAAAAAAAGAATCTGACAATATTTAGTTTTTCAATTGATCCAAACAAGAAGGGGAAAAAAAAAAAGTTCGCAGAAAGAATCAAGAAAACAATAATTGGGATTAAAAAAAAAGAAGAAAACAATAGTTGGATTTGTACACAATATTTTTGGCGAACGAGAGACATGCAGATCCTCAGACCGGAAGCTCGACGTCGACGGAGGATCGGCAGAGGGGGCACGTAGAGTTGGACTGGAACCACCGGGTGACGCACTCGGCGTGGAACTTGTGGCAGCAGCTCGGGAGCACCCGCCCCTCCTCGCCCTCCTCGAACTCGGTCAGGCACACCGCGCACTCGAGCCTCTCCTCCTCCTCCTCCTCCTCCCCCGAGCCGGACTTGGAGGCGCGGCGGTGGACGAAGGTGGGGAGGGACGTGACGACGATGCTCGACGGAGCCACCGCGGACCTGGAGCTGTCGACGGACGCCGCCGTCGTCGCCGCCGCGCCGGCCCGGGGGGCCGCGCGGGGAGGGCCGTTGGCGACCCGGCGCAGGCACTTGATGGTTATGAGCACGCCCATGACCACGACGATGCTGACGAAGATCTTTATGGCTACTGATTCAGCATGACCACCGGCGGAGCGTTCCTCGTACTGCGAAGTCATTTGAGTTCATATGCGGAGAGGCTTTGGCTTAGTTAATTTGCTTGATATAGATTGTGTTTTATTGGGGAAGAGTTGGAAAGATCATAGACGTTTCCTTATTGACTTGGATTTTAATGTCAACGTCTGTTCAAAGAAAAAGACCACGGAATCTAAATTTTGTAGGTATGGCCTGATAGAAACTTGTTTTACCAAGTCCAAGTTGGCAAAATCCGAAAAGTCTTGAGATCAAATCCTCAGGGAGCTTGCTTAGTAAAAAAAAAAAAAAAATCTTTTTCTAAAGGCACCTCAATTTTACTTGGGCACCCAAAAAATTGTTTCAGGGTAGCTCAATTTCTTTGAGAACTGTCAAATAATTTGACAATTCTCACAATAGAAAGGACTGTCAAAAATTTAACAGTCCTTTCTATTAGAAGGACTGTCAAATTTTTACAGTCCTTCCTATTGAGAGGATTGTCAAATATTTTGACACAGTTGCCGCTTCCACGAACCCCTCGCCACCTTGACCGCGCCGCGGCTATCGACCATCTCACCATCACCACGACCATCTCACCATCACCGCGTCACGGCCTCCCTGCCCTCTCACCATAACCACGACCATCTCCGCCTCCAGGCGAGCAACGCTCAGCTACGGCGCCATCGCGGTGGCCTAGCCCTCACTCGAGCGTCGCGCAGGCGGCTCCGCCCTAGCAGCAGATTCACTCGTGACCGCTCACGGCGAGGTGGAACTCGTCAGCGAGGACGACTCGGCGATACCAACAGCAGCGGCGGGTGGGGGAGCGCGGGGCAAGCGGCGTTCCTGAAGGGGAATTTGGCTGCCCAAAATAAAATTGGGACTGTCATGAGTAAAAGTTCCACCAAGTTGAGCTGTCCTGCAATAAATGCTAGTCCCAAGTAAATTTTATAGTGCCTTTAGAATTAGCCAAAAAAAATGAGTGCAAGAACTCTCTAATGGCAATCGAGTTACTTTCTTGTATCTTGTATTAGCTTTCTGTAATCCCTTCCCAACTTCATTGTGAATGAATTTGGTTGGTCAAATTCTTGGACGATGTATTCTTCTTCGATCTCTTTGAAAAGGTATTTAGATCATTAGATGAATGAATCGCTAGTGTACGCGACTTCCTTAAATCTTCTAATTAGAAATTCGTCACAACTTAGTAATGGCGATGGAATAAAAACGGAAAAAATCCATCGATAAAGCGAATGTCGCTAATCAAAGTCCATCGTTATATCGACATCGGTATTCGATAGACTACCAACAGATTAACGACGAATATTTAACAATGTAATAACGACCAAATGAATTCGTTGCCTAGCTCAGCGAGGAAATGCCAAACAAAATAACATCCCTTGTTAAGTTAGCAAGGAATACAACGTCATCAAGGACGGAATACCGACATCCTTGTATTAGTGTAGAAGTAAATTTGTGTATCAGATACACAAACAATAGCGATGATTTTTTTTTCTATATTCCGTCGATGAGGATAAATTTACCAGGTTTTCGTCGTTAGTCCGTAGCTATTCATCAATATTTTGTAGCTAGTTTGTCGCTATATGGATAATTGTTTTCAGTTTTAAATAAACATGCTATACTAATAAACCTACTATATAGACAGAACAAAATGAAGATAATATAACCATAAAAATACAAATATAAAGTAAAATGAAGATAATATAGTCACACAATAATACGCAGAAAGTAATCACAAACACAGATTCCAAATATAAAGTATACTCGATTCGTCCAAAAGTACAAAACCATGATAAGTACAACAAAACAGTACAGTATCAGTAATACATAAAATCACTTCGGAGTTGATGGTGACTAGTGTCATCCCCCTCCCCAGCGTCCTGAGAGATCTGACTCTCCAATGTCTCATAAGAGTCTAGTGTGTGTGTGTATATATATTCTTTTGTAGTATGTAAATTTCTCTTTTGTAGTGTGTATTTATGCTCTATCGGAGTTCGTGTGATCCAATTAATCATCGTCTTCCTCTTCGTATATTTCTTAACTATTGACCCTGCAAAATCTAAGAATTTAGTTTTATCACCCAAGAAAAATGAATACAACGGTGAATCAGATGACTATGAGAGGCGGTTAGGTATCTCGACACCTCATCCTAACAATCGAAGAAGTCTAAAACGAAAACAAAGACGAGGCTCCGGTTCAGGTAGTTACTTTTTTCTAGTACAAAAAGGCAGGACTAAGTGTGTATGAAGAGCGTAGGTGTACCACTTATGAAAAAGAATCCCAAATCAGTCAAGTAGTCAACAAAACAAGATCTACAAGATCTTATCTGAAGAAGGTGTTCGTCGATGAGGATGAACGAAGAAAGGAAAGAGCCTAGTCAAGATCTACAAAGGATGCCGCCGGCGGCAGCCGCCGCCTCGTCCGTTGTCATGACAGGGGACGGAGTAGCAGAAGGGTACCCAGTGTGCTTGGACAAGTTCAAGAGCAGCTAACGGATTCTTCTGAGGTGCTGTACAAACACTTTTATTTTATTTTTTTCATTTGATTACATTGCGACTACAATTACATTACAGTGTACCAGGCGGGGTCTTGGTTTTAAAACAAATACATGACAGAACTATGCAATTTAGGATATATATATCCACAAATGGAAGCACATAAGATTCATTTAAGACAACAAAAATACCATGCAGAAAAAATCATGCAACAATTGAGAGATTTCTCACTGATTGTGTACAATGAAAGACAGCAATGAATAGAAGATGACACTCCAAAGAACCTTATGGCAGATCAACATCAATGAGAAAAGAATATCACATTTTTATCATGTTAAAAAGAAAGCATAGTGCTGAACTACTATGATAGTTTTTGACTTCTACCATCACCAGCATATATAAATTCAAGCATTAGATAAGTAACTTACAGCTTGGTTAGCCAGACACTGTAACACATGGGAACGCAAAAAAATGTCTTTTAAGATCTATTAATATCTTCATAATTGGGACATAAGAGTAGAGACAAAAACAGATTATCCATACAGCAATATTTCAAAAACCTACTCAACAGCTGGACACAAAATGTAAACTTGGGCATTAATCCCTTGTGTTCCTCACTTCTTAGATTTCTTGGCAGGTGCACTGAAAAAGAAACAAACGATGTTCAATTAATTGATACGTGTAAAAAGTCAGATTAGTAAATTAAAAACTCGTGTAGCAATCCTCACTCTGCAGGCTTAGGGGCAGGCTGGGCTGCCGGAACCTTCTCTCCCGGGCCCTGCATGTACAAGTGAACAACATTAATATAAAATCAACAATAACTGAATGAGAAGACGTCATGTAAGAATAAACAGGCATGGTTGGCATGCAAAGTCCTTCAATGTAGATGATAAATGTTTATTTCTTCCCGTCTCATGCAAATAAAAATATGGAATTGGGTGTAAAATAAATCATAAAGGGAGAGACCATTCATCTATTGCATCTAGACCTCCCTATCTATGGCAACTTTCGTCATTACCATGTTCTGATATGATATGGAGGCTCAACTTCCAAAAGTTTGTTCCCCAGATAAAACCCAACCCTTACTACTGGTGAACATAGTGTACTCTATGGGTTTCTTGGTCTCGTCAAAATCTATAAAGGCAAACCCCTAAAGGTTAAAAGCTAGCTAGGTGATGACACATCAGTCACAAGCTAGGTAGCCCTATTAAAAAAACATCGTAGGTTAATATCCTGACCACCTTCGCGGTCTGTACTAGAACACTATGTCTCACTATCACCAAACATGCAAGCTCACCTTCTTTAGACAAGTCATCCTCTCCGCAAGCCATCCTTACCTAATAAATAACAAGGGACTAGAGAGGCATTGGTTTAGGTAACCTGACCAACCGCCTTATATAAAGGGTCGGTCATGAAAAGAGGCAACAGACAGCAAACGGGGCAAGCTCCCCTTAACTCCACGCTACTGCAAGCTCACCGTTAATGGTATAACATGAAGAACAAAAGGATCCCCTTCCCAATCAATACCAGATCCCTTCCCCTTCGTCGGGAAGGGATGTGAGCTCCTCTTCGACAACAGACGTGATTACTGTAAAGTATCGCCCGACTGCCCAACTATTTACTAATTGAAAAGGGTTCTTACACAAACTTCCAAGTTGTGATCCTTCTATTGACTAGCATCACTAGAAGATAGAGATTATATATTAGTATAAATTCATTATTGTCAGAGTAACTTTTACATAGATCCTGCCACGCTAATTTCCAGCAATAAATTCAAAAAGCAAACAATTATGATCCCAACCAAAACACGGCACAAGTACTTTTATGGGTTCGGTCTAGACCAAGATATGAACAGTAGTGACTTATACGAGAACACTTTTTAAAGGTTATTTGTAAAAGGTTCTATTTCAAAAAACACGAGCGACTAGTGCCTAAAATCATATAACCCAAAGTATCAGTAATAGTGCGGATATAGTTTTCAACTAAAACAAAATACTTTATAATGATCTTTATATAGAAGTTTAAATTTCATGAACACAGCTAACTTGTGACTAAAATTGTATAACACCCCACCTGCCACACCATCCCTCCAATCCTCGAAACCAACAAGACCAACAGTTCTCTAGTTAGGAGAATGTTGCTAATGATTTATCCAAAAAGTCGTAGACATCCTTATTATTCACTTACTACCCATACTATTCGTTAGGCAGAGAAAAGGATTTTGATGAACACCCATTTTCATACTCGTGCCATCATTGTGACAATAAAACAACCCTAGTGAGAGTAAATAAAATTAAATCAAACATGAAAGAAAAAGAAAACTATAACTATAATCTTAATCACTATTTTCTAGATGTCTAGAAGAAATCAACCACCAGAAGCCCTAAGGTTGTGACTAACAACATTACATAAGAAAAGGAATGCTAGGACAAAAAAAAAGTTTCCAGTATATAAATTGAATTGTTCAATGCTAAAATAGACTAAATAGAATGAAAAAAAAAAAACCTATAAACTGGCAAGAAGAACGAATTGTTACACAGCTAGCGCGATCTAACAATTCCAGCCAGAATTTAACTGTGTGAAGGCAAAGGAATCACCACTCTAAGACGATACACACGGAGAGGCAAGAAATAGAAAGAATCTAAGCAATGAGTAACAAAATATCAGACTTCAACAGACAAATTTACAGACAGCTGGTCTGAAACTGGAGCTGTCTAGCTAGCAGGAAACTGGAACTAAAATTAAAATGCCTAATGCATTATAAAAGAGAAAAGCAGCAATTTGCTCAAGAGACTATACTAGTAAAAAAAACAAGCGCAACATAAGCATTGGAGAAAATTCCCTCATGATGAAGTAAAAGATGATGTCTCCACTAAATATATACACAAAAATACACATGTATGCATACATTTACATGTATTTTCAAACTCACACAGTCCTCACTCCTCTAGTGAATAAATAGTCGTCTTAGCCAAGTCGAGACTTGTCACTGTCAAGAAAATCATTTTACCGTGATAATTTAAGGGCATGAAGCATGCAAGTATCATATGCTGTTAACACTTCAAATGATTGGTAAAAACTTTAGATGAATGGAAAACCACTTTGAAAAGTAATTCAAAGGGCTGAATCATTTGTCAAAATAATCAATTCCAAATACTAAAAAAGATAGATATTAACATGATAAAACTTCAACTCACCTGTGCAAAGCGCTCTTCCCTCCTCGCAATCTTTCTCTCCCTGCTGGCCTTACTCTTGGCCCTCTTTGCTTCATACTGGTCAGAGAGAGTCTTCTCTCTTGCCTTCTCGGCCTTGGACTTGTGAATGCTCTCCATCAGCACCCTCTTGTTCTTGAAGACATTACCCTTCACCTTCATGTACATATCGTGATACATGTGCTTGTCAATTTTCTTTGATTCACGATACTTCCTAAGCAAACGCCTCAGCACTCGCATCCTCCTCATCCAAAGGATCTTCGTTGGAAGCCTCGCCTCCCTTGTACCCTTGCGCTTACCTGCAACATTCAGTACCATTAGTAAAATAGAATCAACCAACAAAGTAGCATTATTTTGTACATTAAGATTTTTAGGCACAGTTTACCGTAGCCAGAATGACGCCCTTTCCTTTTTGCCTCCATAGCACGTCTTGCACGAGAACGTGAATGGATCTTCATGGGCTTCCTGATGATGAATCCATCCTTCACTAACTTCCTGATATTCTGGCCTGTGTCAAAGAAGAAGACGGAGTCCCATCAGAAATATCATTCAACCACATAATATCAGAATTAAACTCATGGAACTTTTTGAAAAGTTTAACCATTTATGATAGGTTTATAAAAGACGCATATAACATTTTTGCTCAAAAACATATAGAGAGTGTGAACACACATCCGACACCAGAGAAAAATGAATAATCACAAAAGAGTGACAGTCGGTAGTGAGAATGTTACGATGATTAACTTGAAACACATCCGGCTCAAGCTATTTTGGTATAAAAAAGGAGGCATTTTTCAAGTGGATTATGTTCCGAAGAAAATACATTGCAAACTGATCTACGGAGTTCTTACAAGTGTAGTAGCCTCGTAAGAAGGCATCCAATCGTATATGATTTAGCAATTGCCCAACTGTCCCGAGATTCTCTACTTGAGAAGAATAAAATAATAGCTAATCTAACCTTCCGCCACTGCATCTATACATCGGACTCTTGTTCTAAAAATCGAAATTAGTCGGCACCTAGGCGCTAGGTATCCAGTGCCCGCCCGACACCCAACAACCGCCCGACTATGCAGGTTATTTGAAAATTATGGGGCATTTTTCAGCCATTTCTTTGTGGAGCGCCTATAACATTTTTGCTCAAAAACATTTATAAATAGTGAGTGAGCACACATACGACTACAGAGCTAAAAAGAATAATCACAGAGTGACAGTCTGTAGGAAGAACGTTACGATGATTAACTTGAAAAACATCCGGCTCAAGCTATTTTTGTAAAAAGAAGGCATATTTCAAGTGGATTATGTTCCGAAGAAAATATACTGTGAAGTGATCTACGGAGTTCTTACAAGTGTAGCCTCATAATAAGGCATCCAAGCGTATATGACTTAGCCAAAAGCCCAACTGTCCCAAGATTCTCTACTTGAGAAGAACAAAATAATAGCTAATCTCTCCTTCGCCGCCGCATCTATACATCCCATTGTTCTAAATCAGGATTAGTCGGTACCTAGGCGCTAGGTGCCCGGTGCCCGCCCGACACCCCGCCCTACTATGCAGGTTATTTGGAATTTATGGGCAATTTTCAGCCATTTCTTTTGTGGACCACCTGTAACATTTTTGCTCAAAAACATATAGAGAGAGTGAGAACACATACGACACCAGACCAGAAATGAATAATCACAAGAGTGACAGTCAGTATTAAGAATGTTACGACTATTAACTTGAAAAACATCCAGCTCAAGCTATTTTGGTAAAAAGAAGGCATTTTTCATGTGGATTATGTTCCAAAGAAAAATATACTTTGAAGTGATCTGCGGAGTTCTTACAAGTGTAGCCTCATAATAAGGCATGTATATGATTTAGCCATCGCCCAACCGTCCCAAGATTCTCTACTTGAGAAGAATAAAATAATAGCTAATCTCTCCTTCCGGAGCCGCATCTATACATCGGACTATTGTTCTAAAAATCAGAATTAGTTGACACTTGGGCGCTAGGTATACGGTACCCGCCCGACACCCGACAACCACCCTACTATGCATGTTATTTGGGATTTATGGACAACTTTCAGTAATTTCTTTTTGTGGACCGCCTATAACATTTTTGCTCAAAAACATATAGGGAAAGAGTGAGCACACATACGACTCCAGAGCAAAAATGAATAATCACAAAGAGTGACTGTCGGTATTAAGAATGTTACGATGATTAACTTTAAACACATCCGGCTCAAGCTATTTGGTAAAAGGAAGGCATTGTTCAAGTGGATTATGTTCCGAAGAAAATATATTTTGAGATGACCTACGAATTCTTACAAGTGTAGCCTCATAATAAGCATCCAAGCATATATGATTTAGACATCGCCTAACCGTCCCAAGATTCTCAACTTGATAATAATAAAATAATGGCTAATCTCATCTTCCGCTGCTGCATCTATACATCGGACTATTGTTCTAAAAATAGGAATTAGTCGGCACATAGGCGCTAGGTCTCATCTTCCGCTGCTGCATCTATACATCGGACTATTGTCCTAAAAATAGGAATTAGTCGGCACATATGCGCTAGGTATCCGGTGCCAGCCCGACAGCCGACAACCACCCGACAATGCAGGTTATTTGGGATTTATAGGCAATTTTCAGCCATTTCTTTTTGCAACATTGCTTGACGTCATTAATTTAACTTATTTAGTAGTAAAATTGTTGTAAAGATATACTAGGGTTTAGACGACATAGTACCGTCAATACTGCAGCGTAGGCTGAACGTATTCGCGTACCCGTATCTGAATATTTGGACGCGGGACGTGATAGTAGCCCACACCACAAATGCAGCAGTTCTGAGCACTGCAATGATTCATAAGTTTATGCATCGGAGTAGCAGAGCAGAGGCATCCAGCACCATCAGCTATATTATATAAAACAAAACAGAGTGACCCAAGGAGACATCCTATGGCACATCAGCATCAGAAGGATTCAATCACATGAGACTCTCACTTGTCATTATTGGGGAAAGAAGGGTCATGTTGAAAGGGATTCCTATCGACAACTGGAACATTGTTTGATTTGTGGTCCAGCCAACATCAAGCCTAATATTGCCGAGAGGAGCAGGGTACAGGACATCAGATACAGAGACCGATCCTGAGAATATCTCAACAGATACACAGACAAGTTCCATCTTCTTCCTCTTCATCCAACATTAAGATCGGTTTCAACTGGAGACGAGATTGGACAATCTCTGGACTAGCTCCAAAAATTTCCTACTTTATTTGGAGACTTGTACATGAAGCACTTCCACTGAAGACTGCCATTGGGTTCCTCTCCATTGATTCATCGTGTTCCCTCTGCTCGTATAACCAAATGTTTCTTCAATGTTCATTTTCTAAAGAAATCTGGTTTGCATCCCCTATCGGGTTCCGAGAAGAAGAAAGTCATGACATTAGAGAACTTCTTAACTCATGGTTAAGCAATCAGACATGGAGGACTTGTATCTTACGGGAGCAATTCATACTTGGTTGATATGGAAATCTAGATGTAATCTAATATTGAGAAAAACTAGCCCTTGCATCTTATGGGAGCAATTCATACTTGGTTGATATGGAAATCTAGATGTAATCTAATATTAAGAAAAACTAGCCCTTGCATCCGGAAGATATTATCATATCAAAATCCAATATCTTGGATTCTTATCAAAATAGAGAGAAATAGATGATTTGAAAAAGCTTGATATATGAGTATCAAAGTTACTAACACCGTCCCATGGAACTATCAAGGTTAAGGTTAATGTAGACAGTGCTACATCCTCCTCAAAGTTCACTGCTGATTGAATTGTGTAACAGATTTAATAAATCTCCTAATATCTAACAGCTGCTGGCTTTGAAGCTGTTCCTCTCGGGTAATCATGAATGCATTACGCGTTCCTTCAAAAAAAAAATTTTAAAAATTGGTAGATTAAAAAAATACTAGTTGAAACTCACAAAACAAAAATCATAACCACCTATACTTCTTCACTAGACTTCTATTTCTTTGGACTCATTTGGCTAGACTTCTATTTCTTTGGACTCATTTGGTTCTTTCCCTATACCTTTCTCTCCTTGGACTCATTTGGCTATACTTCTGAAGTCTTGTTATACTGACAAGTCTTGTTATACTGGCAGTATACTTCTCAAGTCTGTGGTGACCAAGTTAAGATGTTTCTTTCTAACTTTGCTAGATTTTTATGCCGGATACTACTTTTAAATATTATTATATTTTATAATATATGAGTCAATTATAACAAACTTTTAATATTATATACTAAATTGTAAATGTTTTTTAAAACTTTTAAAAAAGTTTGAAACAAATTAGGAACCATGTATGTCGATTAAATAACCCGTTATATTATTAAGAACATACCAAATAAGTTGGATAATACCACCAAAATTACATATTAATCCGTTAAACAACCTACCACCGTACACCCTGGTTCAAATCCTTCTCAAATCCTTTTCCAAACAACTTTATATCATGATCTTTGTAAACTTTATACCAACAAATAAAATCTAAAAAAAGAAAAAAAAATCACATGATATACTATAAAAAAATAAAAGAAATTGTGCAAGAAGAGAAAATGTGGAGTCCAGATGTAACACATGACGGCATCGAGAACCGCAACACGTGTAACGATGGACACCGTATGTTTTTAATTTCCCAGCCATGTAACTGTATTCAATCAGCCATGTAACTGTATTCAATCATCGGATTATACTCCGTGCAGGACTGATACCTGACTTATGTCTGGTTTATTATCATCATCGTTTTAAATCTCCCACAAATGATCAAAAAAAATAACAAAAAAAGAAATTTTATTAAAAGTCCATCGGATCTTGTTCCAAATAGAGAGAGTGGGGTTCCGCTCGGTCAGAGGATTCGATTTCTCTGGGATCGAGTCTCTACGCCGATTAGCCAGCAAAAACTAGGGTTTCCATTACAGGAAGAATAAAAACAGAACTAAACTATCCATAGAAAAAGAGAGGGAAAACTAGAGTTTCGCCGTAAGACCAAGTTTCTGATGGAATAAAAAGCAAGGGGTTGGGGAGGCATATATATATATATATATATATATATATAGGGGGGGGGCATATATATATATAGAAAGAGAGGGCTGGGAGAGAGGTGGAGTAGTGGGAGCTAGGATTAGGGTTTCAGAATTGTCTAGCCGTTCATGATTTGGGTCAACAACGGGTCAGGTGTCATTATGTTCCAACCCATTTAGCCATTGGCCCCGTTAAGGTATTGATTACAGAGGACTGGACATTGGCCTCTGTTATAATTAATACTCAACTCAATCAAATAATACACATCTTCTACTTATATAATGTTGCTTAAAAACAGCTCAAAAGTGAGCCGTCCACCCATATATCATCCATTTTAATAAATTTAAAAATAATAAAAAATAACTAAACTACTTAAATTTTTCATTAATTATTTAAAAAAATAACCAAGTAATTAACTATCTAATATAATTTATTTATAATTAAATAATTCTAACTCATGTGATTAAAATAGGAGGTATTTTTTTGGTTGCTTGATATCAATTCCTAGAAATAGTAGTTTATTATAATAAATTATATTTAATTTTGAGAAAATTTGGGTTGCACCCCACTTTATTTATCCATATTCACGGTGCACCCCACACCTTTACCATAAAGCACGAACCCCCACCCCCACTTTTGACGGAAACCGTCCATAGCTGACGGTCAACTCCTTTGACCGACATTTTTTGACGAAAATAACTCCTTCGTCTTTCTTCGCCCTGCAGCACCGCTCGCCCCGAGCCATGGTTGTCGTCGCAGCCGCCCGCCGCAACAGCACCCCTCCCGCCTCGCCGCGCGACCCCCGCAGCGCCATGGCCGCCGCCCACACCCCGTGCGTCGTCCACCCCCCGCACTTCCCCCCCTCCCGCCTCGTCGCGCGGCCGCGGCTGCGCCCCCCGATTCAAAAAACAAATTTGAGATAAAAATAAGCATTGGAGGAAGCTCAACTGAGTTCAGAAAAAATCTTACTTCCATTCTGCCATCAGTTTTCTTTCTCTAGCCTCAACATGGTACATACCTTAAAACACGAAAAGCAAAGGATAGCTGACTCAATCCTCAACATGGTACATGCCCATCCTTTGTAACCCCATTTGGGGTGGTAGCAATGAGCCAGTCGGATATCATGATCTTTGTAAATTTTATACCAACAAATAAAATCTAAAAAAAGAAGAAAAAAAAATCACATGATATACTATAAAAAATAAAAGAAATTGTGCAAGAAGAGAATGTGGAGTCCAGATGTAACACATGACGGCATCGAGAACCGCAACACGTGTAACGATGGACACCATAGGATTTTAATTTCCCAGCCATGTAACTGTATTCAGCCATCGGATTTTACTCCGTGCAGGACTGATACCTGACTTATGTCTGGTTTATTATCATCATCTTTTTAAATCTCCCACAAATAATCAAAAAAAATTACAATAACTCCATCGGATCTTGTTCCGAATAGGGAGAGAGAGGTTCCGCTCGGTCAGAGGATTCGATTTCTCTGGGCAGGAGATCGAGTCTCTACGCCGATTAGCCAGCAAAAACTAGGGTTTCCATTAAAGGAAGAATAAAAACAGAACTAAACTATCCATAGAAAGAGAGGAAAAACTAGGGTTTCGACGTAAGACCAAGTTTTCTAATGGAATAAAAAGCAAGGGATTGGGGGGGCATATATATGTAGAGAGAGAGGGCTGGGTGAGGTGGAGTGGTGGGAGCTAGGGTTAGGCTTTCAGAATTGTCTAGCCGTTCATGATTTGGGTCAACAACGGGTCAAGTGTCATTATGTTCCAACCCGTTTAGCCACTGGCCCCATTAAGGTATTGACTATAGAGGACTGGACCTTTACTGGCCTGCTAGCTGTTGTAATTAATACTCAACTCGATCAAATAATACACATCTTCTACTTATATAATGTTGCTTAAAAACAGCTCAAAAGTGAGTCGTCCACCCATATATCATCCATTTAAATAAATTGAAAAAATAATAAAAAATAACTAAACTACTACTTAAATTTTTCATTAATAAATAACTAAGTAATTAACTATCTAATATAATTTATTTATAATTAAATAATTCCAACTCAAGTGATTAAAATAGGAGAATTTTTTTTGGATGCTTGATATCAATTCCTAGAAATAATAGTTTATTATAATAAATTATATTTAGTTTTTTTAATATTTTTTCGCACATGCAATGCACATCACTAGTTGTTAATAATGAGCTGAGTCACTTTATTTACTACAGTACATTTGTCAAGTGGGCCAGGGCGGACCAACCCGGCACAAAATTTGGGTGGGTCGGGCCGGGTCTGGACTGGGCCTATTAGGCCCTTGAACTGTAGGGAGCCGGCACATGACCGATGGTACGGTGGGCTTCCGGTCGGGCCGTACCGGATCTTGATTGGCACGTGTTCATTCATTTTCGTATTCACCTTAAAAGTTTTGTATATTAATTACAATCATTTTTTAAACACAGAATATTGAAACTCCATATATGATTTTCAGCAATCACATGCATTTACGTATATTAAATAACATGTTAACATGATTAAGTTTTCTAAATATTAATTACAATCTTTTATATATAAACTCTTTCATCCTTATCTATTTTGGTGGATCGAGCCGGATCGGGCTTCGGGTCGAACTTCGGGTTGGACCGGTTCGGGCCTATATTATGGACCGATATACGTGACCTGGCACGACCCAATATACGGGACCGGGCCAACGTTTAATTGGGCTGGACCGGCACATGGGCCAATATATTGGGCCGAACTCGTGTCGGACTGGGCTGGGCCGGCCCGACCCAATTTATAGGTCTATTACTGGCCAGGACGAGAAAGACGTGGGAATAAACAATTACTAGTACAAAATAGATTTTAAATTTTTGAAACAAATATTAATGTGGTGAGCACATTGACAATTCACATTTCACAGGGAGTGGAGTGGAGTAAGCAAGAAAATTTGACAATGTTAACATCTCTATCCCTTCCCCAGACCAGCAGAAGTAGTTCTTCCCAGCATCGCCAAGGCGAAGGCAAGCTTGGAACTGCGACCACTCAAGTTTAGATCTCTCCCCAGAAGAAAGGAAACCAAATAATTTGAAAATGGATGGTTCCTTCCACCCATCTCCCAAGAAAGGCAGCATGCCATGCAAATGTATATATACCAATACATATCTGGCAACAGATCAAACCCAACTTTAAAAAAAAAAAACACGCACCACTATAACATTTTCGCTCAAAAACATATATATAGAGAGAGAGAGTGAGCACACATACGACTCCAGAGCAAAAATGAATAATTACGGAGTGGCAGTCAGTGTTAAGAATGTTACAATGATTAACTAGAAAACATCCGGCTCGAGCTATTTTGGTAAAAGAAGGCATTTTTCATGTGGATTATGTTCCTAATAAAATATATTTTGAAGTGATCTACGGAGTTCTTACAAGTGGAGCCTCATACCAAGGCATCTAAGCGAATATGACTTGGCCATCACCCAACTGTCCCAAGATTCTCTAGTTGAGAAGAATAAAATAATAGCTAATCTCTACTCCCGCCGCCACATATAAAAATAGCATTGATCTAAAATCGGAATTAGTCGGCACCTAGGCGCTGGATACCCGGCACGGACAGCCGCCGACTATGCAGGTTACACGGGGTTTATGTGCAATTTTCAGCCTTTTTCGTGACCGATTTTTTTGTGGACCGCCTAGGATAAGGCGGCGGCTAGGCGAGTCCCCACGGTGCCCGCCCGACTAACCCGACTACCGACTTCTACAACTTGATACGTCCCCATATCTTCTCCTCACTCCCTCGCTCCCTTATCCACCATGTTGACTCCCCAAATGTATAGAAATTATGAGAAAAATCGTTCCGTTTCATATCATGTTATACTCATTCGTGCTCCGAAACAAACGAATGGAAACAATATAAAGCGTCACAAAGGCCAACGACGACGATTATTCCAAATCCGATGCTGATATCAACACGACTAGAAAACCCTAACCCTAACTCACCACAGTCGCCACGAACTAGTCGAAACATCTGAACCAAACCCTAAACCTAAATCCATCGATACAGAGCAGGAAAGAAGAAGAAGAAAAAGAAGAAGGGATGCTTACGAGAGTTGGCCATCGAGATCTCGTTGACCTCATTGGGGTCGAGCCAGACCTTCCCCTTCCCGCACTTGAGCACGCTGGCGGCGAGCCGCTTCTGGAGAGTCAGAGCAACCATAGCTTCAGCTCGAAAATAGAATGAAACCCTAGACTAGAAGAGGGAGAGCAATGGCGGCGAGGGTGGGTTATATAGCTTCCAGCTAGGGTTTCTAAGAGGGACATGGACCGGATTAGGGTTAGGGTTGTATTTGTGGGCTTTTGGGCCATTTATTTACAAAAGGAATCTCAATTTTCGGTTTCCTACACCTCGTTTGGTTCAAGGAAGGAAAATTGATTCCCTTGTACTTTTCATAGGAATGTGAGAGTAGAATTTCTATCACATTTTTTTTTCCGTTGTTTGGTAAAACAAGAAAATCACCTAGAAAAGACAATTTGATTTTCTTTCCAGTGTTTGGTTAGTGCAGGAAAGGAAAGCAAAAATATATCAATGTTTCAATAATATCCTTATCTTTTAAAATAAAAATGACATTATGAAAATCCAAAGTGACCCATAATACGAGGAGTTAATGGTAAAATAAAACGAGGCCTAAGAGCATCTCCAACCCTATTGTGAGTTTAGAAAAAATAGTTGCCACATAGGAATGACAAGCTTTCGTTTCAAAAATCATTCTACAATGCAAATGTAGAATAAACCATGAAGTTGACATAGAAATGACATGGCAAGGACAATGTGAAGTTGGTTGTCTAGATCTAGACAATACACTTCACAATGACTTTGTCTCCACATCATCAATTATGGATAAAAATATTTATAAAAAATGAAGAAGTGGAGGAGTTGTCTTGGAAGTTGAAAAAAGTACTTTTTATTGTCTTCTCAATACTTTTTGCATTGGGGAACACTTTTTTTATCTCATTGTCTTGTGTGAATATCATCTTGCCACATAGAAAATTGTCACGTCCCAGAACCAGAATACTGGAGAGCGGGGGACAGACACAGGCAGCTATGTACATTGAAGTATAATCTACCTCGATATACGGTCACGGCTGTCTAAATCCTTGTTAGCAATTCGGCAAACGGAAAAAATTCGGGACGGCAAAAGTACGAGTGTAAATCGGCTCAGTGAAAATAAAATACGTTCAAAAATTCGGTCAAATGTTCGAAAAATGAAAATATTTAGGTTAGAAACTTTACATTCTTAAATATGTTGTCAAATTTGGTTAATTAAACATGTTTCTAGCATGTTTATTGTACCAAATTTGTCAATAATCTATACAGAATATGTTTAAAAATTCGCATGCTTAAAATTTATGTACTGATTTGGATCTGTCAAAAGTACGCAAGTATTATACGTTTATAAAAGATACGAAAAAATTCGCGTATAATACGAGTTTTATTCGGGTGATTGCTAACAAGGGTCTAAATGCGTGAGGGTTTATCTACAAACCAACAGTCTCTTATGGTCATGAATAAGCCTAGTGTCTCAATCTCAACAGACAAGTAACTATTACAAGATGTAAGATCATCAGACATACAAAGTAAGGCGTCCCAAACATTACATATTCAGATGATCATGAAGCTAGCCATAAAAAATATGAAGACTAGCAAGAGTTTAAGTCATACATGATCAACCCTAGGATTTATCAATCATGTTACAGCCCTTAGGCAGACAGAAATAAAGTTTCAACACGAGCTAACACTTGCTCGGCGGCTAAACGCCTCAAAAGAATAATTTACAATAGAGTGGGAGAGCAAAATAAGAAACCCACTCGTTGCCAAGATTACGTCTGGTGTTCACCATCTGGCTGATAAGCAGGAAGATCCTCGGGTATTACTCCGAAATCTGGCCATACAAAACCAGCTGGGTCAGACCCCGGAAAGAGCAAGTACCACAAGGGAGACTTCACTTAGGAACTAAAACCAGCATATAATGAAAGAAGAACTGATAACAGTATAGTTAAATAACATGAGGGACTAAGTTAACATAAAACATTAGCTGCCGTAGGAGGAACAAGAGGTGGAATATAATTTCCATGTTAATTATGAGATAATTCATTCAAGCACGGCCAATCAAGTCCTACGGCTTGCTATTGTTAGCTAACTAGGATTATCACAAGCTTAGTTACTACCAAGATGCAATTGTGTCACGACCCGCACCCGCTTTTCGGATACGAAGCGTGTCCAAGCCCAGCCTACACCGCAGTGTCGGCGGTAGTACGCTGTCTATACACAAGTCACGGCAATCTAGAATCTCATGGTAAACTATATCTCATCCACAAAAATAATCATGTCACGGTCAAGATCAATGAAAAGACATGAAACTGAACAATAATGAATATAACTGAATATCAAGAATCAATGTCACGTCCGGTGGACACAAATCCACTACCAATAGACGAAAAAATAGAAAAATACATGAAGTAACTAACTAGATAAAAACTGCTAATCTAGACCACCTCAATTGCAAGCACTGCGATCTGATGCTGACTCAAACCCTCTCGTCTGCTCTTACCTCAAACTCGGCTAACATGAAGAGATCATCAGGTCCTCAGAGGACTAGCAAGATACATAAAAATGAGCCTTTCTAACAGTTTATTATGCATGAAGAAAAATACAGAATAAACGAGTAAAACTGAGCAATGAATAAAGCACGTATCTATACACTGTCTACACATAAATGAACTGCTGAACGAGGACGAGAGAAACTCATGTCAAGTCAACGGATGACCAATCGAATACTCAAACCCTCGCCCCTAGTGTGGACTCGCAGGTTTGATCAAACTACTAACCCTCGTCCCTAGTGTGGACTCGCAGGTTAGCATCACCCTCGCCCCTGGTGTGGACTCGCAGGTGTGAACCATATACTACTAACCCTCGTCCCTATTGTGAACTCGCAGGTTAGCATCACCCTCGCCCCTGGTGTGGACTCGCAGGTATGAACCATATACTACTAACCCTCATCCCTATTGTGGACTCGCAGGTTAGCATCACCCTCGCCCCTAGTGTAGGCTCGCAGGTGTGAAACATATACTACTAACCCTCGTCCCTATTGTGGACTCGCAGGTTAGCTTAAGACACAGATAACTACTAACCCTCGTCCCTATTGTGGGCTCGCAGGTTAGCTTCAAGATTTCAAGACAAGAAGGAATAGCAGTTCAGTTCATGACTTCTCGACCCACGACTGTAGGTCCTAAAAAAATTAAGTTGCACACATCAACAAATTCATGAAGATCGAGAAATGCATCTTTTAAATGAACTGCGCAGACATCAGATTGCGTATCCTTCAGATTGTGCACACTAGACTGCGCACACTTTCAACTGCGCAGGCTGACGTAGCAAAAGTCATCATTATCTGACACAATCAAATCTTCTGACAGCTGACAGCGCGGAGAACGAGGCGACTGTTTGTTTATCGTGCAGCACGGCGCTCGAGGACAGCTGGCAGTGCAATCGGCCAACCACTCTGTGCGCAGTCCATGCGTGCGTAACCCGAAGTCAGCGCAATTCATGTGGCGCACTTCATCATGACAATTGACAAAAGTACACGTGGCATACATGCCATCAATTGCTCGTTACGTGGCAACCGTCTTCACACGATCATGCGCATTTCAATCAAATGATGCCATGTGTCCAAGAAAGTTGGCCCACGACTAGACAACTGCCTGCGCAATTTGATATTGCGCAATCCAGTTCCTGCGCAATCCAACTTGCGCCATTCAGAATAACTAAAAATTAGTTATTTTCAGAACTCTATAAATAGAGTTTCAAGTCTTCATTCAAGGGGAGTCAGACATAAAGTTTAAAAATATCAGAGAGTTCAGGAGTTCTTGCCCAAGTGCTGCTGCATTCTTCCGAGGCTTTTGCCTTCAACTTCAACTTCAGAGGCTACCATCTTCAAAGTTCACATCGTCCAAGGGATAAAGCAATCGTCTTCTAGATTAGATTCCTACAGTTGTACTTTCCCAGAATTCCTGTAATCTTTACAAAGTTTGTATCAATAAAGTTTCATACTTTTGTTTTTGCAAACAAAATGGCGACTCTGCTGGGGACGACTTTCTCCTCCGACGAGGAAGTGACAACTAAATGTGACGTTGCGTCTATCGGGAAGACGCAGAAGACGCTGGTTGTGAAGGTCAACCAGACGGCCTACGAAGCCATGATCAACTCCAAGACCACCCCCCACACTGCTACAACTTCTGCCCTGAGCAAAGTACGCCCTGTGTGGGTCCCCAAGACTGCTGCGCAGTCCATTAACTCTGCCAGCAAGACTGCTGTGCAGTCTGCCAAGAAGCATGCTGTGCAATCTACTGCACAGCCTACAGTTGCTGCCCCTAAGACTGTTGCACAATCTGTCTCTGTCACAAATGCGCAATCTGCTGTTGCCAGTGCACAGAAGACTTCTTATGCTGCCTTGTCAAAGTATAAGACTCCTCTGCTTCTGGCGCAGTTGGCTGCCAATCTTCCTGCGCAAACCAGCACTCCAGCAACTAGAGTGCATCCCAAACACTCTATGGCCAAAACTCCTGATGCGCAAACCACAGTGTTTGTGGCCAGAACTAAAAAGTCATCTGCCAAAGACTCTCCTGCGCAACCTGCTAGTACGCCATCCAACCATGCGCAAACCATGTCTGAACAATCCAAGAGAGACAGCCCTTTGGCTAATCTCTTTTCTTCTCACAACAAGGGGAAGAGTACTGCTCCTCTCCAACATCCTGCTGCTTCTGCGCAATCCACTGGGGGTAGTCTTTTGGCTATTTCTTCTCCTCTCCAGAACAAAGGAAAAGGCCCTTTGGTCTTTTCTCAAACTTCCTCGTCCCTTGACTTGGAAGACAACAGAGGGAAACGCTCTTTAGCTAACCCTTCTTTCCAAAACAAAGGAAAATGCCCTTTGGTCTTTTCTCAGTCTTCTTCGGTCTTTACCGTTGAAGATCAATCTGAACGTGCCTCGGCATCAGTCAGTACAAAAACTCTTTTAAACAAGGATTCTTCTCTCCATGTTAAAAGAACTTGTACTGATCAGAGAGGTATTCTGCCTACTCCGGTAGCAGAGTTCCAAGATCTCCTAACCCTCAAAATCTCCCGTTCAAGACAGAGAAAATTGCTGGTATCTCAAACAGAAACCCCTGGGGGTGAGTTTGCTGACTTAAGAACTTATCTCAACAGGCCAACTTCGGTGAAACGTAAACAACCAATGCCGAAAACCAAACATCATCAGAAGCAAACTTCCAGAATCAAGAATCCGGACACTTATGCTAATGAAGTGAGTACTTTCCTGTATACTCAAGGGACAAAACATTTGAAGAACCGGAACCATGTTCCGAATGTTATCAAAGAACATATCCCTCGAACTTTTCCTCGTCCTGTTGCTGTTCCTGATCTTCGAGAACACCTCAAGCAAAAACGGGACAATATCCCAACATCCCCAGTGCAACCTCTTGGACATCACTGTAACCACAAAGTTGTCATCAAGTGTTGTTGTCAAACAACAAGACGATCTGTCTTCGATCGTCTGAACTTTCCTAACTCTGAACCTATGTCTGAGGATAAAGACGAGGTTTTGTACGCCTCCGTCAACATGACTTCCAGAGACACTGGGGGTAGGAAGTGCTCCAAGCACGGGAAGCTTCGCAGGCCAAGCCAGCGGTATTTGGATCTACTTCAAGAATCTTCTGAAGGAGTATTTCAACATACCCGTTCTCGAAGCCGAGATACAATCGGTCAAAGGAATCTTCAAGATCCTTCTGGTCGTTTCCTTTCTTCTCACTCAGGAGATGATTCTTTCTCCGACTACGATGCATACAGCGAAAGCTCAGAACAGACAGTGTCCTCCACTGTACCCAGAGAAGTGACAGCTTACGTTGTCAATGAAGATCCCGACGCTTCCAGTTCAGCCAGCCAAGAACAAAGAATAGCTGCACTAGAAGATAAGCTAAAGACAATGGCTGAAATGGTCGCAAGTATGCATTCCATCATTGTGGCCCAGCACACAGTGCCACCGACTGTGCTACCTACAAATCCTGAAATCATAGCATCATCGGTGCCGGCTAATGCTGGACTGGGGGTAGCACCTACTCAAGTACCTCTTGTACAAGTCCAACCTACACCCAGTCAGTCAGGTGCTGGGGGTAGTACTTATCATGCTGTTCCTCCTCCTAACACCGTGGTTCAGCCTGCTCCTTCTACATCAGTAGAAGATGCCAATGAAGCTGTCAAGCTCCTACGCACTCAGTTCGAAGCTTTCAAGGAGAAGGACAACTTGTAAAGGTTGGGGATCAAGCAGCCTTACCCAGTTGAATGGAAAGAAGTTCCATTTTCTCCGAAGTACAAGATCCCAACCATATCGCTGTTTGATGGCAGCATATCTCCCAGTCAGTTCATTAACCACTTTGACGTTATGACTGTCCAACTTCAACCAAATGATGCTCTTCTTACCAGAGTATTCGTCGGCTGTTTAGCTGGCGTAGCATACAATTGGTACAGAAGCTTGCCCGATGGTTGTATCACCTCCTTCTCTGACTTAAAGCAAATCTTCTTGGAACGATTTTACGAGGGGATCAATGACATGACTATGTCAGCCCTCAATAAAATCAAACAAAGACACAATAAAACTGCTGAGAGTTTCATTGAAAGATTCTGCCGAGAAGCTTTGAAAATGCCCCCTGAAACTCCGGCTGCCGTCACCATAGACACTTGCAAGGCAAATCTTTTGCCTATCATCAGCATGTGGACAGGGTCTACTCAGTTCCAAGACTGGCCATCTTTCATTGTCAACACTAAAGCAGCTGAAGTTAGCGCTGATAAATTCAAGCAGCTAGGGGTACAAATGTCTAACCCCGATCGGGATGAACATCAAACATCAGGTGGTGGCAATCGCCAGAACAACCGCAAAGCAAAAGAAACTTTGAACATCAATTTGAACAAGAACAAAGAATCTCTGGTGGTTAACGTAGCTCCCCCTACGTCTACTTCCACTCCTTCTGCACCTCCACCAAGGGAACCTCGTCCTAAAGTAGAATATTCCTTTGATGAGAATGACACTGCTAGCATCTTTGATTACTTGATCAAAAGCAATAAAATCCAACTTCCAGATCCTAAGAAGCCCGATGAAGTCGGTAAGACTGATCATCCTAAGTACTGTATTTATCACAGGTTCATCGGACATCCTACTCGAGCATGTTATGTTCTCAAAGGCAAAATCCAGGAGCTGGTCAACGCTGGTGTTGTCACTCTGCAGCAAGACGAGAAGACTGTTACTGTAAACATGGTCTCAGTCCAATTCGGTGACTTCCTGCCCCAGATGGTGCAGCATGGCGTCATTCCTATTCCCTAAAGCTACTCTCGAGATCGAGAATCTCCCGCCTCCGCGAAGCGAAGGTCTAGTCCCTTTGTCTCTTGACAACGGCGAGATTATGTGGATTCATCCGGATCTTGCTTCAGAGTTCGAAGTTCCCTCTTCCTCCAAGAAGAAAGGTCGCTCCAAGGGCAAGACAAAAATTTGTAATATGGTGTCTTTTGACCCCATAATTGATGAAGAAATCTTGCTGGGCACCAGATCAGGGAAAGCCTATCTGAAGGATTACCCCGAAACCCAAGAGAATTCTGTTTCTTCTTCTTCTGAGCCTGCTCCAGTGCAGCCTGCTTCCACTGAAGATATTCCTACTGCATCTTCACCGGTTGTAGTGTCTATTCCTCCCAAGCCGACGGTCGCTGACAAAGGTAAACAACAAGTCCGTTTCGACAAACCTTTGAAGAAGTCATCTCCTTCTGGACTTGAAAAGCCTTACAACTTTGATATCTTAGCCCAGTTAGCCAATACACCGGCCTGGCTGTCCATCTTTAAGCTCTTGCGCCTCTCCAAATAGACTCGGGAAACTCTAAGCGAGGCTCTCATGCAAGCTGAAACCTGTTTAGCCCTCTTGAAGAAGCCAGAAGCAGAACCAGTCTCTTGCCTTCTTTGTCATAGTGTGTTGGAGTTAATTCCAAACATAATTTTCACTCAAGATGACATGTTGATGGAAGACAACAGGCACGATCGTCCTCTCTACTATACAGGATATGTCGACTCGATGAAAGTCGATCGTATTTTGATAGATCCAGGATCTGCTCTCAGTATCATGCCAAAGACAATGTTGGATGCGCTGAAGATTCCAGTGCATAGTCTCTCCAGTACGATCACCACTATTCTTGGGTTCAACCAGGGAAGGAGTTAGCCTCTGGGCAAGATTCGCCTAAAACTCCAAATATGCAATCTTCGTACAAAGGTTACCTTCTACATCATTGACAATCACGGTTGTTTTTACAATACTTTGCTGGGAAGACCATTTCTGCACGAGCATAACATTGTCCCTTCGACTCTCCATCAATGTTTTAAATATGTTGATGACAATGGAGAGGTGCAAAAGAAGGTTGCTGATCTTTATCCTTTCAAAGGCATTGAAGCATACTGCAATGATGCACGTATGTACAAGAACGAATTCATGAAGGTTGTCCTGTCTTTGGACACTGAAGAAGAGCAAGAAAAGTGCCTAATGACACCCTCATCATTCCTGTCAAAGGGCGTGTTTCCCGTCCTCAATCTTCCAAGCCACTGGCTATTCACTTGCCAGTCCAGAAGCAATCAATTGATGATCAAAATCAAAGGGAGCTCACCTCTTCTGAGCCGCTTGTTATCGACCTCCGTCGTAACAAGGAAAAAAAGCAGCTCACTTCTTCTGAGCCACTTGTTATTGATTTAACTCATAACAAGGACAAAAGGGAGCTCACCTCCTCTGAGCTGATTGTTATTGACCTCCGTCGTAACAAAGCCAATCCTCATCCACGTTCTTCTTCTTCCCCTCTTGTAATCAATTTGACCAAGCCTGCTAAGGCTAAAGGTCCTGCTGTAAATACCAATGTACAAATCAATAAAAAAGCATCTACTTTCCAGTATACTGATGTCATTTATCATGCTAAATGCTATTTGGATATGTTAGATAGCTATCAGTCATTTACAATGGGAGTTGTGCAATCTCTTCAAACAGAAGTTTCATGTGAACACCCAAATGATTCATATTGTATTGTTCCCGCTCGTAAGAAAGGCGAAAAGCCAATACTCTTTAGTAAAAGACCGAACAACAATTCAGTTATACGGATGATAGCAAAGTCAACGACACGGGGCATCTTCAATTCCGTCGTTACAGTCAGCAATCAAAAGATATCATCCGAAAGATGGGTTACGACTTCAAGAGTGGCCTCAACTACGGTAAGGGTAGAAAAACTCCTCTCCGTACGGCTATTCCAAAAGGAAAGTCAGAGATGTATTACAGCAGGACCAAAAGAGGTCTTGGATATGCTTCTCCTCCATTATTATCCCCAGCAGGCTCTGAATCCGATAGTGAGGAGCGTTCTAACTCTTCTGATTCCAGATCATGGGATTCTGACACCAGTATTGGTCAAGTTCATCAGCTGACTGTATCTTCTAACATGGTCTCCGTCGAACTTCCAGAAAGCTATGACAAGGATGTTGAAGAAAGTTCTGAAACAGATCCTCGGGCTCAACGAATGGATATCCAATGGGAACTCTGATTCGAACAAAGAGAACCTCCTACCGAAGATCAATTAGTTCAAATTGATGTAGGGGAGAGCGGGTCATCTCGTCCAATTTTCATCAGCAAGAATCTCCCAGAGGTAGACAAACAAGAATTAATTCTTCTGATTAAAGAATACATTGATGTCTTTGCCTGGAGTTATGAAGACATGCTAGGACTAGATCCCAAAGTTGCTACTCATAAACTAAACATCCTGTCGAATGCAAAACCGGTCAAACATCAACAAAGGCATTTCAAGCCAGAAATGATGGACGCAATTGACGATAAAGTCAAGAAGCTCATCGCTTGTGGCTTTATTCGAAAAGAACAGCATCCTGATTGGGTAGCTAATGTTGTCCCAGTTCTAAAGAAAACCGGCAAAGTTCGAGTCTGCATCGACTTTTGGAATCTTAATGAAGCATGTCCAAAAGACGAATTTCCTCTTCCTATCACGGACGTCATGATCGACAACACCTGTGAGTTCGAAAGAATATCTTTCATGGACGGATTCTCCGGATACAATCAGATTCAGATGCATCCTGAAGATGAGAAGCATACTTCTTTCCGCACTTCTCGCGGAGTCTACTGCTATACTGTAATACCGTTTGGTCTCAAGAACGCTGGTGCAACATACCAACGAGCGATGAGTACCATCTTTCGAGATCATCTGCGCAAGACTGTTGAATGCTACGTTGACGATATTGCTGTCAAAAGTCGTCAAAAGGAAGATCACATCCAAGACTTGAGAACTATCTTCAATCTCATGTGCCAACATCAACTCAAAATAAATTCCACCAAGTCATTCTTGGGTGTCTCTAGTGGCAAATTTCTCGACTTCGTCATTACCTCTAAGGGTATACACGTGGATCCCGAGAAGATCAAAGTCATTCAAGAGATGCGTCCTCCACGCAACCTAAAAGAGCTACGAGGATTTCAAGGTCGACTTGCGTACATCAGGAGATTCATTTCGAATCTGTTTGGACGCTGCAGACCATTCACTCAACTCATGAAGAAGGGCGTATCTTTCATTGGGTGCTTTACTTGCCCAAAAGAACAAAGAAGGTCACGAACAAGCTATCTACTATCTCAGTCGTATTATGATTGGTGCTGAACACCGTTATAGTCCGATCGAAAAGGAGTGCCTAGCTCTTATGTTCGATGTTCAAAAGACGAGGCATTACATCATTGGTCAAACCATTCATGTCATATCCCGAGTTAATCCTCTTCGGGTACTCATGAAAAAGCCCAGCACACTCAACTCTCGGTTGGCTACATGGGCCATTCTGCTAGCCCAATATGACATGGTATACGTTCCTCAAAAGTCGGTCAAAGGTCAAGCACTGGCGGATTTCTTAACAGCTCGTTCTGTTCCAGAGACGTCTAAGCTTTATGATGAAATTCCAGATGAGACTTTGGAATCTAATACAATCTCCGAAGAATTTCCTACTTGGCGTCTATTCTTTGATGGTGCATCCAGGATTGGACCCAATGGTGCCATTGTCGCAGGAGTTGGAGTTGTCCTTGTTTCTCCAGACGGATCAGCTGTCCAAAGAGCATAATCCCTAGATGAGCCTTGCTCCAACAATGTGGCAGAATACAATACTCTACTCATTGGCCTTCAACTAGCCAAACAACTTGACATCGAGTATCTTAAAGTCTATGGTGACTCTAAGCTGGTTGTTAATCAGGTGAGAGGGACTTATGAAGTTCGTCATCAAGATCTAGTACCTTACTATGTAGCTGCAATCAACATGGCTACATCATTCAAAGCCTTCTTCATCGAATATGTCCGTCGAGCTTGCAATACCGAAGCAGATGCTTTGGCCAATCTTGCAGCAGTTCTAGCCATCCCTATCAGAAGACAGCAAGTGGTGGTCATCTCTAATCGAGAATTATTTTGCATCAAAAATAATCGTAATATTGAGTTCAGTAATCTTACTGAAGCCAATGTTATCGACGAAGATTGGAGAGCTTCGTTCATCGACTTCGTAGTTCATGACATACTCCCTGAAGATCCTAAGGAGGCTACGAGTATTCGTCGGCGGTCTCTCCAATTCTATTACAATCAGACTACCAAGACTCTCTACCGACGGACTTATGACGGCCTACTCTTATGCTGTCTAGCTGGTGATGAAGCAAAGCAAGTATTGCGTGAAGCTCACGACGGTGTCTGCGGAGCACATCAACCCGGTCCTAAACTACAGGATCGCATTCGACGCATGGGTTATTATTGGCCCTCTATGGTTTCTGATGCCATCGAATATGCGAGAAAATGTCGAGCTTGTCAAATCCACGCAGATTTTATTCATCAACCTTCAGAATTTCTGCATCCGACGGCTGCTTCCTGGCCTTTTGAAGCTTGGGGCATGGACATCATTGGTCCCATCAATCCTCCTTCTTCTAGAGGACATCGGTTCATACTGGCAATAACCGATTACTTCTCCAAATGGGCTGAAGCTATACCTTTGGCTGAAGTCAAGACCAGCAGTGTCATTAACTTCGTCAAACACCATGTCATCTATCGATTTGGTGTACCTCGACGAATCATTCACGACAATGGACCACAATTCATCAGCCAGAAGTTTACGAGATTCTGCGATGATCATCAGATTAATAATATTGCTTCTACAGCCTACAATCCTGTTGCTAATGGATTAGCTGAAGCTTTCAATAAAACTATTATCAAGCTCTTCAAGAAGTTTGTATCCACTAACAAACGGAATTGGAGCGAAAAGCTTGGTGAATGTCTTTGGGCCTACCGTACTACGGTCCACAATCCCACAGGCTTTACACCTTTCTCTTTGGTGTACGGCTGTGAAGCAGTTCTTCCTCTGGAACTTCAAATTCCTTCTTTAAGGATTGCCATTGCTAATGAACTCACTACAGAGAACAATGATCTTCTTCGACTTCAAGAATTAGAAGCACTCGATAAAAAATAGCTATTGGCTCAACAACATATTGAGTTATATCAAGCCCGCATATCGAAGACTTTCAACCGCAAAGTTAAAGTCAGAGCTTTTCAGCAAGGAGAACTTGTTCTAACAGTAAGACGTCCTATGACAATGACTCACTCAAGCAAAGGCAAGTTCGATGCAAAGTGGGAAGGACCTTATGTTGTTAGCAAAGTCTTTTCAAACGGAGCTTATCAACTTTCAGAGTTGGACGGTCGAGTTGCAATGATGCCTATTAATGGCAAATTCCTTAAGAAATATTATGTATAAATGTAACAGAGATTTTATGTAAATAAGATCAGACAGTTCATAAATAAAGTTTGATTTTTATTTCATCATAAATGATGTTACATGATATCAAGGAAGATCACTATCGTCCTTCTCAACATTGGGACGCGACCACTGTCATCCTTATTAAAGATATAATCTGCAAAAGAGTCGAAGACATCCTTGCTAGAGCCTACCAGGAACTTGCAAGCAGCCATCCTCATGGCCTCCTCCTTTTCTGTCTTTCCTGGTTCAAGCAGAAAGTCTAAGATATCCCGCGGTGGTTTGGGTGCAGACGAACCTTCGCCTACTTCTGCCTGCTTTGGTTGGACTGGATCGGCAGGACGTTCTTCAGTGCCCGCTTCAACCTTTGGGGTGACTTCAGCCTTCTTGGATGCATCTCCAGACGACATCTTTATGTTGAAAAGTGGAAATGATCATTCCTTCCAAATTTCTGTTCTATTTATAGACGGAGATTCTCAAAACAATGAAACGACACATTCATTTGACGGTTCGTCCATTCATTATTATCATCATTCGACGGTTCGTCCGTTCATTATCATCATCCAACGGTTCATCCATTCATCATCACCAGACGGTTCATCCGTTCATTCACATTCATCAGACGGTTCATCCGTTCATTCACATTCATCAGACGGTTCATCCGTTCATTTACATTCACCTGACGGTTCATCCGTTCATCATCACCTGACGGTTCATCCATTCATCACCATCCGACAGTTCACCTGTTCATTCGACGGTTCACCCGTTCATTTGACGGTTCACCTGTTCATTCAATTCATTTGACGGTCCATCCGTTCATCCCGACGATTCATTTCGTTCATTTATTTCATTCACACATTTTGACGATTCATTTCGTTCGTTTATCCACATCTGCAACTTGTCGTCTTTGATTAAGTTGTCTATTTTGAAATAATAATATTCAACAAATTATATTCTGCCACGTCCACATTACCTCTGAGCATATATAATGAATATAATTATTTTCTACAAAATCATCAAGAAATATATCATATTTTATATCTCTGAATATATTTTCTATCTCTATTATTTGTATCTGAACAAGATATGCAATAAATAATAGAGCCACAACAAAAATATCTTTTATTGAGCAAAATTTAAGATATTACATACATAGCATAAAGAAAGACAAGAAGATACAAGATGTTCTTTCTACTGAGACGGAGGCATCATCAGATTAGCAATCTGTTGTTTCAGAATCTGCAACCGTTCTTCGCGAGATGCCATCACTCTCCTCCTGGCCTCTTCTATCCCAGATTCTTCATTAAAAACGGGCATGGCTACCATTCGGCGAGTGATTTCAGCATCATGAGCTGCTACATACTCGTCTCTTTTCTGAGTTAGAGCACCAATTTGTTGGACTGCAGTCTGATGCTCGGTAACTTTATTTTCCAATTCCTCTTGGAGACGAGCAATCTCCATTCTCAGCTCGGCAATCCTTCTCTCTTTTCTCTCAGCAGTTGAGATCACCGATTCCAACTTGGAATTATACTCAGCAGATTTAGTGGAATAGGCATCCAAGAGATTCTGGAAGTTCACTCTTTCAACTGCAGCTGCCTGAGCCATCTGTTCAAACTCTGCTTGTACTAAGGGTTCTACTTCCCCCATTATTGAGCTCTTTATAATTCTTTATTGAAGCTTCCAGCTAATTTAATAAGTGGTCAAAGAAAGTGGCCTAGGGCTCGTCACCTTGCTCCCGAATGGCCTTTACCAAGAAAGAGGTCGAACTTCTAACCATATAAAAATCAGCGTCTTCTTTGTCCATCATTCTATTGATCAAAGGCCCCAAGGACTCGAAGAAGCATTTGGTGAATGATTGGATGACAAGCTGATTAATTGCCAGAGCACCAGGAGTCGCAGCAACTCCTATTGATGACGAGGCAGCAGGACGTTCAATTTCTCGGGTCTGAACGGAAGGCTCTCTGATTAAGGGAACTAAAGTGGAGCTGGTTGCTCCTTCCGATTGTTCCTCTGCAAAATTAAAATATTGTCATTTTACCTGTCAATTGTTATTGTCAAAGGAGATCAAAGGGAAAAACAGTCTTACCATGGCTTGATCCTGCGACAGGCCTGTCAGCTGTAGGGACAGATTCTAACTGAGCAGAAGTAGCCTCAGACACTATGGCCTGGCTACTTCCTGCTTCAGAACCACAAGATAAGTGATGACTGCTACTGGTTATCGCCGTCGCAAGAACTATGTCCATGCACACTGGAGGTGCTAGAAAAGATTCGATTTCTGCATGGAATACAAATAAAGATGTTAGTTATCAATCTATTAAAAGAAGATTGTTAATTTCATTTTTATACCTTGGGGATCAACAACGGGAGTTTCCTCCGGGGCCGCTTCTTCATCTGCTATCTTCTCTGGAGATGCCTGTACTTCAACATCCTTTTTAGGATCTAAAGTGTCATCAGCAACTTCAGGAAGTGTTTGCACCTCAACATCCTTTTCATGATTTAAGGTGTCGTCAACATCTACAGGAGACATATGCTCTTCAGCATCCCCTTCAGGGTCTTGTGTTTCATCAATATCCTCAGATGAAGAGCTCTCCTCATTTTTATCTCCCTCCGGTGCCTCCCCACTAGCAGTCGCAGCAGTTTGATCAACATAATCCTGTGAGCCGAAGTCACAGTCATATAAAGCATCGATCATTTCACGATCCTCCTTCTCGCGGATTGCTCCCGGTGTAAGAGGAAGTTGAGTAATCTTCGCAGCAGGTGAAGGAGATCGTACGGCGTCATGCTCTTCTTCTATAATATTGTCTCTGGGCTCGTCAGCCTCATTTCTCTAGTCCATCTCTACCCTCTGCTCGATCTCCTCTCTCTATTCTGGACTGGGAGTTCTATGCCCAGACTCAGAAACAGGAGTGGGAGACGACATGGTGATCCCGACTGCAGCATTCACCACTATAGAAGACAAGATTTGCCTAGAGGGAGACACTGTTCTTTTTCTTCTTCGATGAGCCAGCTTCTTTGTTCTATGAAGAGGCCTCTCAGGGCTCTCTATAGTTATTACCTCAGTCTGTTTCTGAACGGAGGTTGGTGTAGCTGCTTCATCTTGGGTTGTCTCGGCCAGCTGTCGAGATTGAGATCTGGTAGTAACCTTTTCTGAAGAATGATCCAAGATCAGTTTCTTCTTCGCAGCTGGGACGGAAGGCTCCTCTCTCCTTCGCTTCTTGGCTGGAGATTTAGCAACCTTCAAAGAAACACGCAGTGGCGCGTTAATCTCTTCAGGGAACATAACGTCCCTCGAAACTTCTAAGGGTGCATCTACTGGCTCGTGCACCTCATCATTACCTGGAAGTGACATGATAACTCCTCCTTTTTTCAATCTCGTTGCAGACGCGAAGCTATCCGCAAGATTGAAGTTCTCGACAAAAGTGTTCGATAATGTATAAAACACCGAATATGAGAACAGCATACGAGGGCCATGATTACTATTCACCGGCATCGAGAACGTTGCTTTCGTATCTCGAGCGTTGTAATAAGCCCAAGCTCGGGCTCCATCTATCAAGAAACCTTTTCCTTGTAAGCATGAGATAGCATTACCTACATGGAATTGGTCATATCCAAACTGCCGAGCAAACCGACTAGGAAGATATGGCTCCAAGTAGCATTCTTCTTCAAACCGATACACCAAGTGGGATGGTCGAATTATCTTTAACCAATCAAAAGCTGTGCGGCTCAAAGGTTACATCTTTGAGTCAATCATGTTGGTCGGCATCATTTCATATCCGGCAGGAGGAGGAGTGCAATAGAAGTTCCATCCTTTGCCAAGGTTCAAAGCATATCTACAATCTCTCAAGGAAGTGTATTTCCATTTACTTTGGGAGAATCTCCGCAAAAAGCTGCCACTGACTGGTCCCATGTCGGGGTCCATCAAAGTAGGATGGTGTAGAAGCAACCATCCGAACAGATAAGTATACGGTAATTCTAGCCGAGGAAACTATTTCTCGCCCTTAGCTTTCAGCATCAATTCGACGTACAGGCGGAACATTGATGATCGTCCTTGATCTTGGTATCCAAGTCCCCATTTTCCTCAATCAACTTCACCACTTCAGTGCTGCTCAGTGGTTTAAAGAAGTCGGGATAGCAGTTATCATGTTCCTTGGTCTTCTTTTCTTTAATATGGTTGAGGAACATATAGGGCAACCATTTGGATGAATAGCAGGTACCAGATGTACCACTTTTGTAAAACAGAAAGCAGATTTTATAATGACACAGCAGTTCTTCGAAGACTGCTACCATGGTTGCGTTCTCTTTTCTAAGTTTGTCCAACTCATCATTAGTTGGGACAAATTCCTCATACGGGACATCCCCCATCGGCAGGTAAGAGATGTACTGCATCTCGTGAAGGGCAAACCCGATCTCTCCGCAGGGAGTCATAAAAGTCCATGTCCTGTAGTTGTATTTCTCTGCTAGAGCCAGAAATAGATGCGGATTGGGGGCAAAACCGTAAACAGTGGCATGCACTGCTTGATACAAGTTAATCTGCTGAAGTTTGTCTTCAAACTTAGTCAAAATCCAGTTTGCTATGCAACTCCATCTCTTATAGTCTGGGTTCACCAGTCCAGTTAATCTGAGGTCTTGATCTGGATACCTCCCTTCGACCTTCGCGAACTCATTCGCGAATATTGGAATTCTCACGGGCAATAACAAAGAAGAATTTTTCAGCGGAATACAACCGGGTTTTAGACCTCTGAGCAAGACACTGTATCGTTCCGAAGAACTATAGAACATGTCTTTCTTGTTAGGCCCCTTCTTCACATAAATCTTTCCTGGACGGGCATCATAAAAAGGTGTGAGATTTCATTCCATTTTTCTCGGATAGCTTGCATGAGTATATCGAGATAAGGGGAGGTAGCGGAAGACTTCTGGTATTGAGATTGCCTTGTCTTTCTGTTGGAAAACCCGTTCTTCCATCCGTGGCCTCGGCTGAGAGCTCTTCTCAAAAGCCTCGCCAAACAGAAATAGGGGCTTCTTGTGAATGATGGCATCTGCCGACTACAAAGGTTGTCCATTCATCAGACATAACAGGGTTTCATTATCTTGGGTTACCAAGATAGCTTGGCGGAAAGCTGACATATCATACTGTGGAAAGTGCACATGGGACTGTAGAAGCATGGAATTTCACAAACAGAAAGCCCATGCGCCAGACACTACATGCGCCAGAACTCAGACGAAGAACTTCACAGCAAAGTCAATAAGTATAGACATTTGAAGAAGGACTTTTTATTTATATATAAAAGTCTATTACATGTCTAGAAAAGGTTGTACAAAGGAGAATTTCTACAAAGGAAAGATCCTAAGTCTACAGCCAACGGCCACCATGCGCCTCCAGTTAGGCGCAGCAGTCATCATGCGCTGCCAGTCACCATGCGCTGTCATCAGGCGCAGCAGACATCATGCGCCTCCAACCAGGCGCGTCCCACCATATCTTCAGCAGTTCGGTCATGTGCATCCAGCTCAGTTATGTGCATCCCTTCAGCCAAATTCTTCCAGCCAGGCTCACCTGGCCGAGCAGAGCCCAGTTATGTGCCGCTCTTCCAGCCAGGCTCACCTGATAAGTGCTTCGCCAAGCAAAGCATTTAACCCTCTGGCTGGAACCGAGGAAGAGAAGAGCACCGCAAATGCTGTGGCCAGGGGAGGCTTCAAAAGAGCCTCCAAAGCCGAAGGAAGACCGTGATCGAAATCGCGGCTAAAGGAGCAGCTTTCGACACGATCAAAGTGGGGAAACCCCACTTTGAAGGAAGAGAGAGCCTAGCACCGCCATTCCGATCTACGGCTCTTCCGGAATAACGGGGACAAGGCCCGAGCATCCCTATCTTTGGATGCAACAGGCACCTTCCGCCTGCCTCGGAAGCCCTCGACTCCGTCTTTTGGATGTAACAGTCACCTTCAAGTGCATCGAAGACAACACAGCGTCTCATCTTCACCCTCGGGAGCACTTCGTCAACAGAATGCACCCGCATGTTCAAATTCATGTTGGAAGTACGTGAGGGAATGAGAAGCAAATCTTCTCTCCATGCCACTATTTATAGGCCGGGCAGATCAAACCCACGCGCCAAGTGGATGACCCTCTGAATTCCGTGCAATGAATTTACATTAAATGGATGAACCGGACGCCTTGAATTCAGCCAAACGGCTATTTATGGCACTCGAAGAGCGAGACAGCCGCATCATTAAAAGACATGTCCGATGCGCCAGCCAGACAGCGCATCACACGGACGCGCCCTTCGGCATCAGGCGCATCACACAGACGCGCCTTACAATACTCGGTACATTACAGAAGGTGCGCCCCCACACATCTCCATACCGAGTGGAACGCCAACCGACGCGCCCACTCAGCTGTCCATCGAACGTCACCAACATTAAATGCTGAACTGACAGAGTTGGCAGCACGCCTCCCAAAGTCTGAACAGTTGACAGCTTTTCAGAAAACGAAGCGTCGGCAACGTCAGCATCATCATGACTTTGTTTCGACGGCTACTGCCACGTGGCCACTCCACCATCAGCATGCGCCTCTACGGCCATGCGTCCAAATCAGCATGTGCCTCTACGGCCATGCGTCCAAATCAGCATGTGCCTCAAAAGCCATGCGCCTCAGACTGCTCTCTGATCCCGAAAGACAGAAGGAAAGTCGCCTGCATGCGCCTCAAAAGCCATGCGCCCCAAATGGTTTGTAACTCCTTAAGGTTATGAGCCGCAGCCTCCTTCTACGCCCAATCCAAGGCGCAGCCCACCAGATCACTCCTCTCCACCAAATCCGAGATCTTCGAACCATGAGTCGAGGACACGTGTCCTTTGACTCAACTCGTCCAAGATTTCAGCAACAGAAAGATCTTCTCCCTGCTACGTGCCGGCTCACAACAGCAGTATGAAGAGTTCTCCCCCTCGATCAGGGCGCAGCATCCGTGCGCCTCCATCAGCAACCTCCACGTGGCATCCCCACACCGGCGTATCCTGCATGCGCGCATGAGCAGCCAGCCTGCAAAACTATAAATAGAAGGGTCATCTCCTTCACACACACACACAGAGACTCAGAACAGACAAGACTCAAAAAGAATCCACAACAGTGAATCACCAGAGAGGCAGTCCTAGACACTCAACGTCTTCCTCCTCTCAGCAAGCTCCAGCACCCAGAGCAATCAACACCTTCAGAGAACCGATAACCGCCGTCAGCCGGTCAACGGAGTCAACGCATTACCACTCGCTCCATTGGCACTAAGGACCCAGCTTAAACAAAAGTGTACTCCTAGGACTACATCTAAGTCCTATATTGTATCACTGTTCTGTTTGTATTAAGATTTCAATCAAAACAATTTTAATGGCAAACAAGCTGGCGACTCTGCTGGGGACTTCTTTCTCCTCTACCGAGAAGGTTGTGTCACAGGCCGACGACGTGAAGGTGGGCTCCTCCCACAAGACGCTGGTAGTGCGCCTCAATCAACAGGCGTACGAGGAGTTCATTTCTGAAGGAAGTGCGAGTCCTTCGAAGCGGCTGTCGAAGCCGAAGAAGACCCGCGCAGTCTGGGTGTACAAAGTCGACGCCTTGGGCACCACCGTTGAAGGGGATGCGCCCGTCCAGCCTTCCCTTCCTGCTGACGTCCTCAGCAGTCAAGGTGCGCCCGCTGATGCAGCGTATCTCTCGGGGAAGCGTGTGGCTGACCACGTTCCCCAGCCATCTTCCTCTCAGGCGAGGAAGATACGTCGACGGAGCAGGGGCGCAGCCAATGCCCCGCGCATTACTTCTGATGCGCCACAAAGAGCCTCTGTCTTTGACAGACTCACTCGCTGTAACGGCAAGGAGAATTTGGATGCTGAGTACTATGCGCCCCAGCGGGCTGGTACAAAAAAATCCAAGGCGGCACGGGCCATGCGCCACAAACGTGCTATGCCAGCAGCCGGCCAGAGGCACGCGCTTACAATCACGCGCGCTGCCGATGGCAAGCTGTACAAGGTTGACTCAAGTGCTTCTGCACCAACAACGAGTCGACCTTTAAAGTCCTCATCTCGCTTGGGCGCATTCACTGCGTGCACAACCAAGCCGAGAGAGGCAAACTCAGTGGTCTTGAACTCCCGCACCTCCTCTGTTTGTGCGTTTGAGGTCCGTTCAAGTCACTTCAAATGCTGTGGTTCCCCCACTACTGATCGTGATGCCTGCTTGGTATTAGATCAGGGGGCGCAGCACTCACCTGACCATCCCGGCGCTTGGCCCTGCCATGCGCCTGAGAGGGGTGTGAGGGTAGCACTCTCCTCCAATGACTTGCGCAACGTGATCACTCACAAGCGCCGGTCAGGAGAGTTGACCAACAAGCACGATGCGCCTCTCACGGGGCACACTTGTGCAGTGGTCACCATCAACTGCTGTTGCAAGACGGCAGTACCGCCAAAGCAGTCGGTCTTCCAACGGCTACAATCATCGACACCCCTCCGACATCGCCTTGGGACGAAGGTGTCAGCAGAAGAGGAGCTAAAGGTTGCTTCATGCAACGTGATCGCCAACTCCTCATCTGTCCGGAAGATGACTGCCAATTCCTCGTCTTCATCCAAAAGCCAGTCGAGGAAAACCAAGGCAGCTGTCTCGACCTCTGGAGTGTTCGAAGGCACTCGGTCGAGGAAGAAGTTCTTGGAGGAAGCTGGGGGTAGCCAGACCCTTGTCGAGCCTCCTTCCGAAGACGAAGATGTCCAAAGCACAGCTGCGGCGGATCTTCATCAAGGCGAAGATGGCCTCCCGGAAGCCCCTCAAAATGACGATGTCCTCCAGGACACCGCCGGGGGTAGTGCTGGAAACGAAGAGGCCCTTCAAGACAGAGCTGAGGGCAGTCAGGCCCTTGCAGATGCGCCTGTCGAAGACGAACTTCAGAATGTGGCTGGGGGTGGCCAAACACCAGGAGAAGTGACTCCCCCACATGAGAGCGAGGCTGAGAGCGAAGCCTCAACTAATCCATCCACTTCCGGCCGTGTCATGACAGTATACATGACCGGGGGTGATCTTGAGACTGATGCGCCGCCACAGGACATTGTCCAGCGCATAGACTCGCTAGAGGAAGGACTCAAAACCCTCTCTGCCTCAATGCAAGCACTGACTCAAGCAGTGTTTGAGATGCGGTCGGCCTTGATCAGGACACCTTCAAATGGTCCCGACCCAGGAGCCAATGGAGAGTCGAGTGTGCCCCTCCAACGGACACCCTCAGACACAGAAGCACCCCGGACGTCGGAGCCCTCAAACGCTCTACTCCAGGTGGTACCTCCTTCCCCGACTCCTAGCTCCACGGAGGACGTGGTCGAAATGATCAAAGATCTGCGGGAGCGCTTCGAGTCCAAGAACAGGCAGGAGGAGCGCCAGAAGATGGGCATTCCCCAGCCTTATCCCCTTGAGTGGAACAAGGTGGTTTATCCCCCTAAGTATAAACCACAAACACTCACGCCGTATGACGGGAATGACTCTCCACGACGGTACCTGACGTACTTCCAGTCGCAGACAGGGCATCTTCCGAAGGAGGACGCCCTCCTCACCAGCATCTTTGTTGGGGCCCTGAAAGGGGTGGCGTATGACTGGTACTGCAGCCTCCCCGATAATTCCATATCGTCCTTTGACGACCTGACACACCTCTTCCTCGACCGCTTCTACGACGGTGGGAAGGACATGACGATGGCGTCTCTCATTGAGATACGCCAGAAGGACAAGGAAACGGTTCGGGCATTCATCGAACGCTTCCGTCAGGCCTGCTTCAGGCTACCTCCAGGCATGCCAGAACATGCGCTCCTCTCCGCTTGCAGTATGAACATGCTGCCTGCAGTAAAGCTTTGGCTTAACTCTACTCCCCCTCCCGACTGGAGCTCCCTAATCATCGAAGCTGAAGCTGCAGAGAAGAAGGCGGCCAATGCACGTCTTTTGGGTGTTAGCTTCCCCGCCTTTGACGATAAGGGGAAAAAGTCCGCAATCAACAACTCCGGACGAGAAACAAAGGGGAAACAGGCATTGACTGTTAATGCCTCGAAGGGCGCATCTGCGCCTACTCAAAAGCCTCCACTGGCACCGAGACCCAAGGAGGTTTATTCATTCAATGATGACGACACCCTGCAACTCTTTGAGATACTGAAGCAGGGCGACAAGATCAAGCTTCCGAACCCGAAGCGGCCCGATGAAGTCGGGAAAGTGGACAACCCGAGGTACTGTCACTACCATCGGTTTGTCGGACACCCGACTAAGGACTGCTACGTCCTCAAAAATTACATCCAGCGCATGATCAATGCGGATGTAATCTCCGTCGACTATGAAGAGAAGACGGTGTCAGCGAATGTGGTGTCACTTCAGTTCGGCACCTTGCCGCCGACTACCACACAAGATGGCGTCGTCCCCATCCCTAAGGCGACAATAGAGGTGGTGAACTTGCCACCCACCCGTGACAATGTGAGTGGACTTGTCCCACTCACCATATCTCGAGGAGAGGTCCTCTGGGTTCACCCTGACCTCGTCTCCGAGGTAACTCAACCGGAGGTACGCCCTACCTCCAAAGCAAAAGGCAGGAAGATCAAGTCTTGCCGCACGGTCTCTTCTTCAACGGAAGAGGCGCTTCCTGTGCAGACGCGTGCACAACAGAACTCTCAGCCTAGTGAAGCTGCCGCCGAAGTGGTGCCTCCTGGCACCATCCCTGAGGAGGGTCCATCCAAGCCCTCAGCTGCCAATAAACAAAAGCAAGTGGAGGCCCATTTCGACAGACCTCTGCGGAAAGAAAATGCTTCGGGGCTAGCCAAGCCCCACAATTTTGACATTCTGGCACAACTAGCCAGTACTCCTGCACGCTTGTCTTTGTTCGAGCTCATGCGTCTCTCCAAGGACTCCCGAGAAGCTCTCTGCGAAGCTCTGAAGGATGCCGAATCCTTTCTCAGTCAAGTCAAGCAGCCTGAAGACCTCCCAACTACTTGTGCACACTGTCATTGTACGGATGAAGTTATCCCAAACATAACCTTCACCCAACAAGACATGCTGCTCAAGCATCACCGACATAACCGACCGTTGTATTACACAGGGTACATCGGTTCGGTAAAGGTGAGCAGGATTCAGATCGATCCGGGGTCTTCCCTAAGCATCATTCCAAAGGCGCTGCTATCAAAGCTGGGGATCCCAATGTATCGTCGGGACCTCCCGTCAATCGAGCCCGAACCTGATATCGGCAGAGTACAAGTCTATCGGTACACAGATGCGGCTAAGCACATCATCCAAAAGATGGGCTACGACCTGAAAAGCAACAAAGGCTTAAACTACGGCAAGGGTCGGCATCTTCCTGTCCGGCTTTCGATGCCCAATGGAAAGCCACAGGATTACTATAATCGGACTCGACGGGGGTTAGGCTATGTCACGCCGCCATCAACTCCAGAGAGTTCAGACGCAGAAGACATAGAACATTCCCACTCGTCTGAAGCATCGACGTGGGATTCCGATACCAGTATCGGATCAGTCTTCAGGAAAGTGCTGTCAGCTAACATGACATCGGCGCAACCTCAGAAAGATGAAGGCGAAGACCAACCGCCAGAACCCTTCGAAGAGGAACCCTGGGCTCAGCACCTAGGAGAACAATGGGAGTCTCGTTTTGAGTTACGAGAACCTCCCACTGAAGACGAAGTCGAGCAGATCGACCTCGGGGATGGGTCTTCTTCTAAACCCATCTTCATCAGCAAAAGCTTGGAAGGAGAAGACCGAGAATCTTTAGTCCAACTGGCTAAAGAGTATATTGACATCTTCGCTTGGAGCTACGAAGACATGCCGGGTCTCGATCCACAGATCGCGATGCATAGGTTGAACATCTTACCAGATGTCAAACCTATCAAACAACAACAGCGACGCTTCCGCCCGGACATCATGAACGCCATCGATCAGGAGGTGGACAAGCTCTTGACCAGTGGCTTCATCCGTGAGAAACAACACCCGGACTAGGTAGCCAACGTCGTCCCTGTCACCAAGAAGAACGGAAAGATACGAGTCTGTATCGACTTCAGGGATCTCAACTCTGCTTGCCCGAAGGATGAATTCTCGCTCCCAATCACCGATGTAATGATCGACAACACATGTGGCTTTGAATGCATGTCCTTCATGGACGGGTATTCAGGCTACAATCAAATCAAGATGTTCCCCGATGACGCAAAACACACGTCATTCAGGACTCCGAAAGGTGTTTTCTGCTACACAGTAATGCCCTTCGGCTTGAAGAATGCCGGTGCAACATACCAACGAGCGATGAGTACCATCTTCCGTCAACATCTTCGCAAGACAGTTGAGTGCTATGTTGACGACATCGCAGTCAAGAGCTGCCTCAAAAGAGATCACCTACAGGACCTGAAGACGGTCTTCGATCTCATGCGGGCACATCAACTCAAAATGAACCCCGCTAAATCCTTCCTGGGGGTTTCTAGCGACAAATTCTTGGGCTTTGTCATCACGGCAAAAGGCATTCATGTCGATCCCGAGAAGACTAAAGCCATCCTCAACATGGACCCTCCGAAGAACCTTCGAGAACTTCGGGGCTTACAGGGACGTCTGGCATACATCCGGAGGTTCATAGCAAACCTCTCCGGTAAATGTCAACCCTTTACTCAGCTCATGAAGAAGGGAGTCTCTTACGCCTGGACAGAGGAGTGCCAAAAGGCTTTCGACGACATCAAGGCTTACTTGACAAGCCCGCCAGTCCTAGTGGCACCTGTCGCCGGCAAACCCTTCCTCCTCTACGTCCGTGCCATGGATCATTCCCTCGGCGCTTTACTCGCTCAAAACAGCGATGCAGGCTACGAGCAAGCAATCTACTACCTCAGTCGAACACTCATCGGGGCCGAACACCGGTACAACCCCGTTGAAAAGGAGTGCTTGGCTTTGGTGTTTGCCATTCAGAAGACTCGTCATTACGTCTCGGGCCAGACAATTCACGTCATCTCCCGAGTCAATCCACTCAGAGTTCTCATGACGAAGCCAGGGTCATTAAACTCCCGGCTGGCTACATGGGCGATCCTACTAACGCCATACAACATGGTGTTTGTCCCGCAGAAGGCGGTCAAAGGTCAGGCCCTGGCTGACTTTTTAGCTGCACACCCCATCCCAGAGTCTTCAAAACTCTATGAAGATATCCCGGATGAAGTCCAAGAATCAAACGTCACTGAAGGAAGCCCCGTTTGGCGGATATTCTTCGATGGCGCTTCAAGAACGGGCCCCAACGGCCAAATCATCGCAGGAGTGGGGGTAGTCTTGGTCTCCCCCAATCAGCTGGTCATCCAGCGCGCATACTCTCTTTCGAAGCCGTGCTCCAACAATGTTGCTGAGTACAACGCACTCGTCATGGGACTCCAGCTAGCACAACAGCTGGGGGTGGATCATCTGGAAGCCTACGGCGACTCGAAACTCGTCGTAAACCAGATTCGGGGGCAATACGAGGTTCGCCATGAAGATTTGATCCCTTACCATGAAGTTGCATTGAACATCATTTCAACCTTTACTGGGTTCTTCATCGAACATGTACCCCGTCTACAAAACTTGGAGGCTGACGCTCTGGCTGGCCTCGCAGCCTCATTGGCCGCGCCCCTTGGGACTCAACACTATGTCACGGTAACTGGCCGAGACTTGATTTGTCCCAAAAATAACCTATGTTTGCAAATGGCTCACGCCGTGCCGACAAACACCGATGTTAATGTCCGAGACTGGAGATTCCCGTTCATCGACTTCGCCGTCTACGGAATCCTTCCGGAAGATCCGAAGGAAGTCGTCTCAGTCAGGAGACGCTCTCTTCGATTCTACTACGATACAGCCACTAAAACGCTGTACCGACGCTCCTTCGATGGGCTCCTCCTTCGATGCCTGTCTAACGAAGAAGCAACCGAGGCTCTTCAAGAAGCTCACGACGGAACTTGTGGAGCTCATCAACCCGATCCTAAGTTGCAAGATCGACTACGATGTATGGGCTACTACTGGCCAACCATGGCCGCCGACGCAGTAGAATATGCTAAGAAGTGCCATGCATGCCAACTTCATGCAGACTTCATACATACACCGTCTGAACCTCTACATCCTACAGTCGCCTCCTGGCCATTCGAAGCCTGGGGCATGGACATTGTAGGACCAATCACCCCTCCTTCATCAAGAGGACATCGTTTCATCCTGGCCATCACCGATTACTTCTCCAAATGGGCGGAAGCAGTCCCACTAGCGGAAGTAAAAAGCTCCAGGGTGGTCAGCTTTATCAAACACCATGTCATTTACCGTTTCGGAATACCCAGGCGAATCATTCATGACAATGGTCCCCAATTTATCAGCCACATTTTCAGCAGGTTCTGTGACAAGAATCGCATTCAAAACGTGGCCTCAACCGCCTACAATCCGGCAGCAAACGGATTAGCTGAGGCATTCAACAAGACTATCGTTAGGCTGCTCAAAAAGGTCGTGTCATCCAACAAACGCGACTGGGACGAAAAGCTTGGCGAATGCCTTTGGGCCTACCGCACAACGGTACGGACCCCAACAGGCAACACTCCATTCTTCCTGGTCTACGGGAGCGAAGCAGTACTGTCTCTCGAGATACAGATACCTTCGCTCCGCATGGCAATCACAAACGATCTCACAGAAGAAGACAATCAACGTCGTCGTCTGCGGGAACTGGAGGCACTTGACGAAAAGCGTCTCCTAGCTCAACAACGCATCGAACTTTACCAAGCCCGTATATGACAGGCTTTCAACAAGAAGGTCAAGCAAAGAACTTTTCAAGTTGGCGACCTGGTTTTAGCAGTCAGAAGGCCAACGGTGTTAACTCACAAGACACCAGGGAAGTTCGAACCCAAATGGGAAGGACCCTTCATCATTGAGACGGTATACTCAAACGGTGCTTACCGTCTCGCCAAACCCAATGGGGACTTGTTCATGATGCCCATCAACGGCAAGTTCCCAAAGAAGTACTATTCTTGACATCCTCCAAGACATGTATTTCCCCAAACAACCTCTTTTCACAAAAATCAAACGCTTCCGGAACCCAGCTGTTCCGTGGCATCCTTCCGTAGAAAGATAACCACGTCCACATTACCTCTGAGTTGTCTCTCTACATCCTACAAAGCGGAACCTTACATTTCGTGAGCTTACGCTATCCTTCATGTTTACCACGTCCACATTACCTCTGAGTAAACATCCCGTACAAACAACTCCTGTGTTGTCGTACATTGATCGCAGAACTTCCATGTCCACATTACCTCTGAGTTGTTCAGCGTATCCCCCAGGATCATTCCTACCATGTCCATAAATACCTCTGAGTAGGAAGATTCTATCATTTGAACCTAATGATTGCCATGTCCACATTACCTCTGAGCAAACATGTTGGTTCCGTCAAACTTATTATCTGTACCTAAAAAACCAAGGTGCACAAAAGATAATAGGTCCACATAAATCATCAAGTTCATGAGATCAAAAATGAACACATCAAAAAAAAAAGAGATAGTGTATTTTTTTATTTTTCAAAGAAGGGAGTACAGAAATACGCTATTTCCCCAGCAAGAGTTGCAAAAACACATAAAAAGAAGAGAAGCTACAGTCCCCGATCCTCTCCAGGGTGGGATGAAAGCTCTCTGACTCGACGTCTCAGGTCGGCAGTGCGAGTTTCCACAGTCGCCTGGACTCGCAGCTCGGCTTCTTGACGCATTAATCCGACAGCCTCAGCAGAAGTTTTACTCTCATACTTCTCATCAAGCTGTCGTCGCTGCTGAGCCAAAGCAAGGGTCCGCTGAGTAAGAGTCGCTTCCTCCTGCTTGAATGCCACGTGTTCAGCCAGGACACGATCAGCTTCTAGTTGAAGTTGGGCCCGCTGGTCTTCAAGACGGCGCATCTGAGCATCAACCTCTGCGATGTTAGCGTCCACCGCAGCCCGCTTCTCCGTCGTCTTCTCCATAGATTGAGACAACTGCTTCGCCGCAGCCTCAGTCCCAGCCACTTCACGCTCCCAACTGCTCACATCGGCCCGATGGGAAGCCTCGATTTCAGCAATCAACTTCCCTATCTCTGCATCTATCAAGACAGAGAGGTCATTTCGTTGGATGCGCTGCAGTTCTGCGAGCCGCTCGTCCAGCTCAATCACCGAAACCTCCAGAATTTCGGCCATATGGTCATGGCCTTGGTGAATGCGGATCAGCTCGATACAAGGCATTGCCAAAGCTTTTGCTGTCGCAAAGCTCCCCTTGCCATCCATCACTGCAGATACTCCTTTCTCCAGCATTTTGTACACTCCCTCGACGAGGAACTTCACATACTCGTCGGCATCCGCCAGCACCTGCGGCGTCATAGCAGGAGTTGGGGGAGCTACTACAGTTTGCGGACCGGAGAAAGATCCGCCAACCTCGATCTGAGAGGTTTGAACCTCGGCAGCAATAGGCTCTTCATCAACAGGGGCCAGACTGCTAGCCCGAGGAGCCGAAGGAACAGAAGGAGCCGGCACATGCGTCGAGATAGTACCCCAAGTGGAAGGAGCAACAGAGGGTTCCACACCCTTACCCTTCTCAAGCCCGGAGACATCACCGACGTCAACGGCCACCTCTTCTACCCCCGACGTTCTATCAGCATCAGCTACCTCCCCCGGCAAAACGGGGAGATCAACATTTATCTCCTGGCCAGCCCCAGGAGACAAGACCGGCAGAAGGGTCTCATTCTTCTCAAGTCCCTCTACAGGGACAGAATCTGTCGCTACCGCCAGATCGGTAGCCATCTCTATGTACATGGTTGAAGCCAAGGAAGGATTTGGCAATGATTCAGCCGACTTCCCTTCATCATGACCAGGAGGGGAATCAACCCTCTCCTCTATCCTCACTGCTTCGGCTGCCCCCACAACGGACCCTTGCAACGCTGGAGGGACATCACCAGAAGGCGACGAACTCCAATCCACTTCATCATCAGGATACCTCGAGTCTGTAGGACCCTCAGCGTCCAAGGCCTCCACGGCAGATGGTACTATCCCAGAAGTTGTTGCGACTTCAAAGTCAGGAGATACTAAAACCTCCGCGGGAACATCTTCGGGACCCTCCTCCACATGAGACATCATCATTGGTGGAATGCGCTCCTCAGAAGAGCCTGCCACCTCCTTCGGCTTACTGGTGCCCGGTTTCGAAGCACGAGACTTCTTCTTCAATCCCTACAAGAAGAAGAACATAAGTCGCTACAATGACATAAAAAAAACTGGAATTATGAAGCACTCCTTACCTCAGCGGGAGCTGAGCCCGTTGGCGTCACAAGTGGCGCTTTCGTAATCTTCGGGGTCGACGTCCTTCTCGACCTTTTCGGTACAGAAGAACCAGCTTCTAGGTCAGCCCGCCTTTTCCCGACAGACGAGTCTCTCACTGGTGCCACAGCAGCAGCCCGATACCCCGCCAATTCTGGTGGACGATATGACCGAGCTGCCACCAACATATTCGTTATTGCCTCCAACTGGGTTCCAATGATGAAACTAGTCTCCCTGTCATAACCAGGAGACATAGTATTCATAGTGCAATACAGCTTGGCGGCCGGATATAAGATCGGCGGCCGAGGATTGCGAACTGGTGTGGTAAACTTAACGCTAGTGCATCCAGCGTTATAATACTGCCAGCCCCGGGCTCCATCCAGCAAACTCCGGATGAAGCCTAGACTGCTACTGGGATTCCGCAGCATTAGCTGAGTGTAGCCAAATTGACGAGCAAATCGGCTTGGCAAGTACGGTTCCAGATAACATCTGTTCTGATTACGGTAGACCAGGTACGAAGGCCAGATACTCTGCAACCAACGAAAACTCCATTTCGGCAAAGTAACCGCATCCTCGCCAGAATCAACCAAATCCTGGTCGGCCTCGAAATTCTTGAAGATCGGGCCAACCTTCACGATTTCCCACCCCTGAAGGTAGGACAAAACCCTCCTACAAACGGGGACGCCAGTGTAAGACCACTTCCTCTTGTAGAAGCGGCGAATGAAGGCATCTCCTTCAATATGGTCCTCCTCAGGGCCAGGACTCATCACATTCGGATGATGTAAGATCAGCCACCCCATAAGATAATGGAAAGGCAGCTCGGCCCGGGGAAAGTTGTCATTATTACCTTTCTCGTGGATCACATCATCAGCAAAAGACCTCAAACCGCGCAACAGGTTGTACACCATCGCGGGGAGGAGAGTTAAAGGTCGTCCAAAGGCCAACTTCACTGCAGGCAAAATAAGATTCCGATGTACCCTCTCAACGGCACCGGATCCCCCTGCAAATATGCAATCCCGGAGCCATATCATCAAGTAGGCCGTCAACACTGCCTTAGACGACATCCGGTGCGCGCAGTGCCAGAAACAGCTGTACGTATCCTTGCCGCTCTCATTGGAATGTGGGGCCCTCTCGTCCAGCCGGGTTATTTCAGAACTCACTTCCGCGGGGTTCAAGCCTTGTGGAGTCGCAAACCAGATCCTCGAAGGATCCGCCAAATCCTGCCTGAAGACATAGTCCCTCCAAGCAGTCACGTGAGGCTGGGTCTTACCCTTGTCCCTCCGGTGCATCAGATAATGATGGCTCGTCACCTCCTTGAAAACGGCCATCATCTCCGGGTCCTTATCCTCCAAGACCTGGATCTCTTCATTTGATGGAAAATATTCCTCGTACGGTTCCGAGCCCCAAGGAAGCTTGGACACTTCGTACATCTCATGAAGGGCCAATCCCAACTCCCTCACTGGAGTAAAGAAGCTGCCAGTCTGGGCGTTGAAAAGCTCCAAGTGCGCAAGGAACATCGGCTTATTGAGGTCCACGCCTGCCTGCGTGGCCCGAATGGCGGCAGTCAGCCCTATCTCTTTAAGCTCAACTTTGAACCTGGAAAGCACCCAGGAGGTCAACTCGTCCCACTTTGGGATGTAGTGACACCAACCTTCGACTCTAAAACCAGCTGTCGGATACGTGACCTTCGATGTCAGCATCCGATTTGCAAAAGTCGGGGCACTGAAGGGAAACGTGTCATTTGGGACTTCACTATAGATGCTTCCGGGACGCAAAGCTCGGTAACTGAACGAAGAACCGGTTCGTGAGGCGGTCAAGGTATCTCGTTGGTTCGAGGTGGTGTCAATCGAAAGGGAACCCCCCAAGGCACCTCCTTGAGAAGGAGTAAGTTTCCAACCCATCCTTCTCTTCGAAGCTAGACGATAAAAGGCTGTCAGTGGCAACTGGCGGTCAACCTGCCGCATGTATAACATCATGCCCTTAGCAGCAAAGAACCAGTCTTCTCTGATCTTCAATATCTTCGCTTCGGAAGAGACTAATCGGTCGCCAAACAGAAAGGCAGGCTTTAAGAAAGTCACACCTTCAGAATCAGCAGACTTCAGTTTACCGCTCTCCATCATACTCTGGAGGAAAAGCGGCAACTGGACCTGGATTTGTAGCATCCTCTCACGAGGTTGGTCCTGAAGGATAGCATCCTTTGCAGGGTTGATCACCGCCTCATCAAAATCAACTCCCATCTGACAAAGAGAAGCGTCCAGGAGAACCTCATTCAACAAAGGGATCGTCATCGACACTGGCACGACAAAAGTGGAAGTCAGGCAAAAAGACAAAATATGTCAAGCAGACTGGCACATTGCTAGGGTATGAACCCATGCGCATCTGCTTCGGCGCATCATCAGGGCATAGGCCCATGCACGTCAGCATGTCTCGGCGTATCATCAGGGCGTAAGCCCATGCGCGTTGGCATTGGAGCTTCGGCGCATTATCAGAGCGTGAGCTCATGCGCGTCAGCAAAGGCTTCGGCGCATCTTCAGGGAATAAAACCCATGTGCGTCAGCCATTAAAACCTCGGTGCATGATAAAGGTATAAACCTATGCACGTCGGCAGGATAGAACCTCGGCGTATCATTAAAGACCGAAGTCTATACGCGTCGGCAGTTAGGGCACAGAGCCCAAAGCAGAGACGAAACCCACCTGTCACCTCAGGACGAACGTCGGCAAGAGGCGCAAGAGTGATAGGTACATCCTCATCGGCGGACTCCTTCGCTTTCTCCTTCCCCTTGCCGGCAGCACCGCAAGGAGTCTTGGGAGCCATTCTCTCGAGGAAGGAGAAGTTAGGGTTTTTGAAGAAGAAACTCTAAAGAAGCAGAGGCACAGAGAAGAAGAACCCTTTCTCTCTCCAACTCTTACCTATTTATAGGGCTTGGTCGCACGCGTGAACAGATGACGTATGATCTCAGCCGTCGCCTCGGGTGCAAATAAAACCAAAAGATCATCATTAATCTTTTCGGTTACCGAGGCACCATCATCATTAACTGAGAAGAGCATGCGCCCGAACAGGCATGCGCCCAGAAATCATGCGCCCTCACCTCCATGCTTCTTATTCAAAGTATTCCAAAACTTATTCAAAAGTTTTGAAAACTTTGAAGGGGGTCTGGTAGAAGCATGGAATTTCACAAACAGAAAGCCCATGCGCCAGAACTCAGACGAAGAACTTCACAGCAAAGTCAATAAGTATAGACATTTGAAGAAGGACTTTTTATTTATATATAAAAGTCTATTACATGTCTAGAAAAGGTTGTACAAAGGAGAATTTCTACAAAGGAAAGATCCTAAGTCTACAGCCAACGGCCACCATGCGCCTCCAGTTAGGCGCAGCAGTCATCATGCGCTGCCAGTCACCATGCGCTGTCATCAGGCGCAGCAGACATCATGCGCCTCCAACCAGGCGCGTCCCACCATATCTTCAGCAGTTCAGTCATGTGCATCCAGCTCAGTTATGTGCATCCCTTCAGCCAAATTCTTCCAGCAAGGCTCACCTGGCCGAGCAGAGCCCAGTTATGTGCCGCTCTTCCAGCCAGGCTCACCTGATAAGTGCTTCGCCAAGCAAAGCATTTAACCCTCTGGCTGGAACCGAGGAAGAGAAGAGCACCGCAAATGCTGTGGCCAGGGGAGGCTTCAAAAGAGCCTCCAAAGCCGAAGGAAGACCGTGATCGAAACCGCGGCTAAAGGAGCAGCTTTCGACACGATCAAAGTGGGGAAACCCCACTTTGAAGGAAGAGAGAGCCTAGCACCGCCATTCCGATCTACGGCTCTTCCGGAATAACGGGGACAAGGCCAGAGCATCCCTATCTTTGGATGCAACAGGCACCTTCCGCCTGCCTCGGAAGCCCTCGACTCCGTCTTTTGGATGTAACAGTCACCTTCAAGTGCATCGAAGACAACACAGCGTCTCATCTTCACCCTCGGGAGCACTTCGTCAACAGAATGCACCCGCATGTTCAAATTCATGTTGGAAGTACGTGAGGGAATGAGAAGCAAATCTTCTCTCCATGCCACTATTTATAGGCCGGGCAGATCAAACCCACGCGCCAAGTGGATGACCCTCTGAATTCCGTGCAATGAATTTACATTAAATGGATGAACCGGACGCCTTGAATTCAGCCAAACGGCTATTTATGGCACTCGAAGAGCGAGACAGCCGCATCATTAAAAGACATGTCCGATGCGCCAGCCAGACAGCGCATCACACGGACGCGCCCTTCGGCATCAGGCGCATCACACAGACGCGCCTTACAATACTCGGTACATTACAGAAGGTGCGCCCCCACACATCTCCATACCGAGTGGAACGCCAACCGACGCGCCCACTCAGCTGTCCATCGAACGTCACCAACATTAAATGCTGAACTGACAGAGTTGGCAGCACGCCTCCCAAAGTCTGAACAGTTGACAGCTTTTCAGAAAATGAAGCGTCGGCAACGTCAGCATCATCATGACTTTGTTTCGACGGCTACTGCCACGTGGCCACTCCACCATCAGCATGCGCCTCTACGGCCATGCGTCCAAATCAGCATGTGCCTCTACGGCCATGCGTCCAAATCAGCATGCGCCTCAAAAGCCATGCGCCTCAGACTGCTCTCTGATCCCGAAAGACAGAAGGAAAGTCGCCTGCATGCGCCTCAAAAGCCATGCGCCCCAAATGGTTTGTAACTCCTAAAGGTTATGAGCCGCAGCCTCCTCCTGCACCCAATCCAAGGCGCAGCCCACCAGATCACTCCTCTCCACCAAATCCGAGATCTTCGAACCATGAGTCGATGACACGTGTCCTTTGACTCAACTCGTCCAAGATTTCAGCAACAGAAAGATCTTCTCCCTGCTACGTGCCGGCTCACAACAGCAGTATGAAGAGTTCTCCCCCTCGATCAGGGCGCAGCATCCGTGCGCCTCCATCAGCAACCTCCACGTGGCATCCCCACACCGGCGTATCCTGCATGCGCGCATGAGCAGCCAGCCTGCAAAACTATAAATAGAAGGGTCATCTCCTTCACACATACACACAGAGACTCAGAACAGACAAGACTCAAAAAGAATCCACAACAGAGAATCACCAGAGAGGCAGTCCTAGACACTCAACGTCTTCCTCCTCTTAGCAAGCTCCAGCACCCAGAGCAATCAACACCTTCAGAGAACCGATAACCGCCGTCAGTCGGTCAACGGAGTCAACGCATTACCACTCGCTCCATTGGCACTAAGGACCCAGCTTAAACAAAAGTGTACTCCTAGGACTACATCTAAGTCCTATATTGTATCACTGTTCTGTTTGTATTAAGATTTCAATCAAAACAATTTTAATGGCAAACAGGGACAGGTCCTCTTTGAATTTCGATTCTGAAAGAGTCCCTACAAAGTTCTCATACCCAGGATCTTCTCTGGTATTCACTGCATCAAACAGAGAAAACAGAAAAATCAGCACAAGTACAATCAAAAATGCTATTATCAGTTTGCACAATCCTCAGATTGCACAAAATAAAGGATTGTGTAACTATCAGATTGCGCAACCATCAGTTTGCGCAGCATCAGATTGCGCTGGCAATCTTGCGCAAATCAGCAGACTGCGCTGACTTTCACCAGCGCAAATCAACCGATTGCGCAAGAAGATATTCTTCATAAAAATGAAGAATAATTGGTTCGTACAACCAAAACCCTAAAAAGGGGTGGCGCAGTATGATCACATCTCTAAAAAAAGATGGATTTTAAGGATCATTGAAGTCGAACAACCCTATAACTACCTTGCATAGCGGGGTGCGCAACTTCATGTCGACAAGGACGTCGCGCCACCCTAGCCGAAGACTCGGCAGGGGCCTTGTCCTTGTCGGCGGTGGAGGATCTCTTTGGTGCCATGGAGTTCGATGGGGAAGAAAGCTGAAGTCGAAATGAACTCAGGAGTTTCTCTCTCAAACACAAGGAAGCAAGTAAAGAATGATTCGAAGGATCAAAAGAACTATTTATAGTTTTTTTCAAAGAGTAAACGGCTGTCTCAGATTGCGCCGAAAAAGTCGGACTGATCCATCCGATTGCGCAGACAGCTCAGTACATGCGCAACTTGATTGAAATTCAAAATTCAAAGTATTTCGAAATTTTGAATAAGTTCAACTTTCGAAAACTTTGAAGAGGGTCTTGTAGGTCCTAAAAAAATCAAGTTGCACACATCAACAAAGTCATGAAGATCGAGAAATACATCTTTCAAATGAACTGTGCAGACATCAGATTGCGCATCCTTCAGATTGCGCACACTAGACTGCGCACACTTTCAACTACGCAGGCTGACGTGGCAAAAATCATTATTACCTGACACAATCAAATCTTCTGACAGCTGACAGCGCGGAGAACGAGGCGACTGTTTGTTTATCGTACAGTACGATGCTCGATGACAGCTGGCAGCACAATCGGCCAACTACTCTGTGCGCAGTCCATGCGTGCGTAACCCAAAGTCAGTGCAATTCATGTGGCGCACTTCATCATGACAATTGACAAAAGTACACGTGGCATACATGCCATCAATTGCTCGTTACGTGGCAACCGTCTTCACACGATCATGCGCATTTCAATCAAATGATGCCATGTGTCCAAGACAGTTGGCCCACGACTAGACAACTGCCTGCGCAATTTGATGTTGCGCAATCCAGTTCCTGCACAATCCAACTTGCGCCATTCAGAATAACTAAAAATTAGTTATTTCCAGAACTCTATAAATAGAGTTTCAAGTCTTCATTCAAGGGGGATCAGACATAAAGTTCAGAAATATCAGAGAGTTCAGGAGTTCTTGCCCAAGTGCTGCTGCATTCTTCCGAGTCTTTTGCCTTCAACTTCAACTTCAGAGGCTACCGTCTTCAAAGTTCACATCGTCCAAGGGATAAAGCAATCGTCTTCTAGATTGGATTCCTATAGTTGTACTTTCCCAGAATTCTTGTAATCTTTACAAAGTTTGTATCAATAAAGTTTCATACTTTTGTTTTTGCAAACAAAGACACGACTCGATCAAGGCTCAATGAATACATCCAATAAGATACAAAGCTAACTGTGAACACGGTCTATAGCAATAATAAAAATATACAAGCAGGATAGGAAAGATACATGGCAACAATATGAGAAAACTGGATAATAATAAAAGACAGTACATGTAAATAAAGCTGTGCAGAAAGACAAGGTATACTTGCCTTAGGTCATGCGCTGCTGGCACGGGTCAGAATCCGTGTCAAAGTCCAAGTAACCTGTTTTGTGAGTTTACTATGTCAATACATAAATTGAAGCAAGAAAATATTTTATCTAAATGAATTTCAGTCTTTTGTTTTCTTCTATACCTAGCTAATCTTATCTAGGCTAAAATCCCATCTTAGTTTCTGAATTCAACTAAATCCTGGACAGTACTTTGTTTTGCAAATGCTGATACAATAATGGGGTTTCTTTGAACTGCTATGGTCTTCATGCCACATATGGTTTGATACCAACTGCTACTGGACACTTATCCTAACATCCTAGTGTAACTAGTACCAAAATGGACAATAGTATATCAGTTCAACTTAGCACAAGGTAATGACTGATACCTCACTTATCCCACCCTCTTGACCTTACAGTCCTACACATGCTACCAATGGTTAATCACAACCTTCTATACTCATGGTACATGAGTCATGTCAGCACTTAGCCATGCATCCAGCCTCATAGTTACTGGGTTGAAGACTTTATCCTACTGTCATGTGCTTATTACACCTCTGACTTTTCCTCATCTAACCCTACATCTGACATTTGCCTTCCTGTTACAGCACCTAGGAAATTACCCTACCTATGTATCATACCTATGGCAAGGTTTGTACAGGAAGTCATACATGGAATAGTGTCAAATTTCTTTGTATCAGTACTAAACCTACTCAGTCGAATCCAAATACTGCCTGAAACAGATTTCTGAAACATATATATATAGGATTGTAATTGTACAATGAAAGGGTGAGGAAAATCTTATCAACACCATCAAGGAGTCTCCTGATGGTCCTGCATTAGTTGTGCCAAAAATACAACATGAAACCAGATCCTGAACCATTCCTTTCTCGTATTTCCATCACAGTTGGCACCCCCTGTCACTATCAGTTGACCCAAAGGAGAGGTCCCATCTCAACAAAGAAATTAATGTAGGAAATTAACTCTTGCATACAAGAGAACTATGGATGTAATATTGCTGCAACCTTAACAAATTAACACTTAAAGCTCCTCTACTCAGTGCTCAAGGACCTGTAGACTTCATCTGCAATAGCAGCTACATCAGTAGCTCCTATGGAGCCCTGTTATTAATGGGATGCCCCTAATGAGATGTACACTCCTGTGTATGGTACCACCCTATACTCTAATCTCTGTTATGACCTGTCTAACACCCACATCACATCCTCCTTATGTATTGATGGCAGAAAAAGTCATCATGTAGGCAGAAGATAGGAATATGAGATCAACTGCATACAGAGCCTATACTGGCTATTCCTAAACTCCCCATTTCCTGTTGCCACTAAGTCATAACAGTTACCTGCTCTTTAAACTAACATTTTACTACATCCAACTGAATGTTTATCCTTCAATTCCCATGCGCCTATACTTTTCAGTAAGGTCCATTCTGCAGAGTTACTATCTGGTCCTTCAACCATATTTGGAATACTTAAGAGAATTAATGCAGAAGGAATCACATACACTGTATATTGTTACAAATCAACCAACAGAGAAGTGATGGTGAATCATAGGGTAAAAGAATTACAACTTGATGATTTCATGATTATGGTTAGGGGAAAATAATTTATCCATATCACTTCTTTCGAAATCTCAAACTATAATAATAATATCCCAAACTATAATCAGAAACTTATGGGGAACTGGATCCATCAGAATATATAATTGAAAAGATGTTGCTATAGCAATTCCTATTAATGCATATAGGATAAACAGCAAGCACGTACTATGTGTCTTACTCTGTTCCTCCTCATGTTACTGGTGTGAAACCCAAAGTCCTAGCTCACCACCCAATCTGATACCATATATCCCATTCATGTATAATACCCATACTCCTATAACCTATTTGGTTCTCCCTAGGGATCGAGATACCCCCTGTACAGGTCAGTTCTCTGCAAACAGGAGTACAAGGACCCCCTTCCCTAACCTTTTCCTCCTTTCAGGATTAAGAGCAAATACCTACTCTACAACTTAGCAGAAACATCATTTATTAACCAAAACTAAAATCAGACAATAGATGTGAGGGATGAAGGCTTACCTGCTTAAGGAGTTCGAATGCTCCTAGTCCTCAATTCCAGGAAGGAGCAGGGCGACAGAGTTTAGAGTTCGTTCCTAGAGAACGAGGTGGCCTGATCCTTCCATATTTATAGGAGAATTTGTAGCATCCACTTTTTCATAGAAGGGTATTTTAGTCATTTTAGCCATTTTGACCTTTATGTGATTTTCTGAATATGTTGACTCTTGTTTGTGCTAGCAACTGGTTTAACCTTAGTGGACTTGTATAGGGGCCTAACCATGCATTAGAATTGTTATTTTTATTTTTAGAATTTATTTTGTACATTAGATTATTTTTAAGGCTTTTATTTATTTATTTAACCTTTTTGCATGTAGGCCTTTGAGCTTTTTGACTTGGGCCCATTTCTAATTGAGTAGGAGATGGACCAAGTGAAACCCTAACCCCTAGACACCCCCTTGGCTGCCCAACACAGTAGCACCCCCTCATCTTTTTATTATTTGTGAAAATTGTGAGCCTCCACCAAGAAACCCTAAAAGATCCATCTCTCCAAAACACCTATTTTCTTCATCCGGAGTCCGTTTCTTTCCAAACAAACTCCGTTGCACTCGTCGAGGAGAGGAGGATATGCTAGAGCATTTTTGGAGTGGAGACGGAGGGTTTTGCTGGAGGGAAATCGGCCGACACGACAACCGAGGAGCCCCGATCTTTGAGTTTTGACACTCAAAAGGTAAAACCCTAATATACCATTGCAAATCTAGTTTTTTCTTTATTTTTGCATCCATATAGGTGCCCTAGCCTTGCCCACGAAATTTGGTGGGATTTCGACTCCGTTTGATGGAGGTATCGAGCCCGTGTCGGTCCCTTACGGCACGTGTTCGACGAAATGCCGCTTAGGATAGAAAGTTGTTGTTTTTCATTTCTGTCTTCATGGATGTTTAGATAATATAATTTTGATAAACTTTCGTGAAGACGGTTTTGGGTTTGACATCGTTTCAGCGGCGTTTCGGGTAACGGAAGCACGTGCACGGATCCCGTGCACGAGGCCGTACGTGCCCTGCTGTCCGTGTGTGATTGCGCGATGCACAGAGCGTATTTTTGCGTGAAAATTTGTGAGCACGTGGGGGCAACCTCTGCCCTCATGCTCGTAAAATATTATGACTATTCGATGAGCGAGCGCGGATATATCGCGCGTGCACCGCTCAGCCACTGTGCTTTCAGCCTGTCGTTTTTGTCGCGGAGACGGACTTCGTGCGCGCACACGACACAGCGAAGACCCATTCCAGGACCCAAAACATATTGACCTAGACCTAGACGACCCGTAGGATGAACTCCAAGTCGCGGCGTGGCCCGACGAGGGAGCAGCGAGGCCGGCACCACGCGCACGAGGGCGCGCGGGCGCGCGCGCGCGCAGCAGGCCGCGCGGGTGCGGGGGCTGCGTGCACCGCTTTGGCGCATCTTGTCACCGTGTCATCGTGTCCTAGACCTACCCCAGGACCCCCCCAGCTATGTGCACAAGCACGTGGCATTTCGTTGCGTGTGCGGCGCTCAAACGAGCGAGAACGCACGCGTACCACGCGGTATCGGGAAATTTCGATATGCGTTCTGTGGACACGACACGGACACGATTTCGAACCCGAGAGTATACGAACACATCACGTGGGTCGAGGCCAACGTGTATGCCAAGTTTTGCGGGTTCGTTTGGTGTATTTTGAATTTTGGGTCGTTGTGTGAATTGGATTGTTTTTTCTTAGTGTTCGATTTTTGAATTAATATGATATTCTGATTTTTTCAGCTTCTTAACTTCTAAATCTGAGTTTGCAGGACTTATATGAGATTTCGGATTCATGGGAACCAACCTTTGGCTTTGTTTCATAATTTTTCCATCATTTATGCATATATTTAACTATATATATATATATATATATATATATATATATATATATATATATATATATATATATATATATATATATATATATATAATTCCGTTGAAACCCATTCCTAATGTATATATATATCGCGAATGGGTCGAGGGAGATATATTTCCAGATTTTAGACTCTTTATTTATCTCGCATCATTGTGTATCTTCCATTTAAACGTTTGTGTGTGTGTATATATATATATATATATATATATATATATATATATATATATATATATATATATATATATATATATATATATATATTTTTTTTTTATATATATGTAGTTTCTTACTTTGTATATATGTATATAAATAGCATATTATTTGAGTAATTCCATGGTTGCGTTTTACTGTTTTTAATCTCATATTTTACCCTATTATCAATAAGCACCAGTACATACACACGCACACACTACTTTTGTTAGATTTGAGTTTTGTTTGCATTGTGTATACACATGTGTGTATATACCTATATGTATATATATATATATATTTTTGCTTGTTAATTCTTTTAAATTAGATTGTAATTGTGTATATAACTATAGGAGCCCTAGGACAAATTTGGTTTGTCATTTCGAGCTTAGTTTAGTCGAATTGGCCGACAAGTTGACCAAATTGACAAAAGTCAACTTTGGGTCAAACTTGATCCAATTCAACTCAAACGAACTCCAAATGATCTAGAATTTTGTGTATGACCTAGAAATTAGTAGACGGACTAGTTGACCCAGGTTTGACCAGCGTTGACCAAGGTTGACCAGAGTTAACCAAGGGTTGACTTTGACCAAAATGGACCTAGAAGCATGTAGTCTTGCATTGTAGCTATTTTTCTTGATATTGTAGACTTGGTTGTGACATGTGTGTATTTTAAATAGGTTTACATTGCCCCAGTTTAGTTACACCTTATCATCAGCAGTTCGATTTGCAAGACGAGTACATTTTCTGATCTTTTCATACTTCTTTGGATATGTTCTCTTGTTATAGACTAGTATACTTGATGCTGACACGATGTTCACACGAATTAGTACCCTCTGGATCTTTTCATGCGATGTTATCCTCTCGGATATATCGAGTATGTCATGTTCATGTACTTTATCATGGCCATCATGTACTCCATGTATTCATATTTATCCATGTGCACTCATATGTTATTCATGTACACTCATGACCATATGAGCTCCATGTATACAGTAGTTATCCATGTGCATTAACATAACATGTATTGATCCTTGTGTATTGATTGGGGGCAGGGAGAGTGTAGTTGGTTATGTGATCATTATCCCTAGTAGGTATCCATGTACACTCCATAGTTGTATCCATGTGCAACCCAGACCGTTTACATAACCAATTCATGCTCTGATTCACGTAGATGGTTATATTTCTCTATTATCGTATTATATCTCATTTTATAGTCTCTCTCTCTTGTTGATTTTCTTTACAGCGATTCATGTATAGTTTTCTATAGCTTGCTTTATATGTCCATTCCTGCTATGAACTGTTGTGAGAGATATATGCTCGTTCCGTCCTGACTGGGTATGTTGAAAATTTTATAGGTATTGATGAGGAGTACTGCCCTACTTATTATGGCATTGGCTTAGATGACACTGGCGACATGGACCCTCAGGAAGATCCCACAGTCGCTGAGGACTTGTCCATAGTTTAGCTGTGTTTTAGTACTTTATTTGTATTTCTATTTGAGATTTTATGAGTTGTACTTGAGATTTATTCTGGTGGTTTACACCTAGACTTTTTATCTGTGACTCTCTTGAGATTCATTCTTCTATTCCATCTTAGTATTGTGATTGAATTACTTATTATTTACTCTCCATTCGGAGTTTATTTTAGACTGTGTTAGATACTGTGACTCAGGACAGCGTTCTACCACCGACACTGCGGCGTAGGCTGGGCGTTCGTCACTTCTCGTGCCCTTGCACTGGGTGCGGGTCGTGACAGAATTCTAGATTTGATCAAGGGAAGATTGGATAGAGGGAGGATTTGGTTTAAAAAACTCCTGGGTTTATCACAAGGATTTGGAACCCATACGAATACAGGGTGTTTCCAACTGTTTTAAATTTGAAAATAAGAATTTTGCATTTGGGTCCCTGTCAAACACATTTATTACCCATATCTGTTTGCCATTAAAATTCTTTGATTATAAATTTCAATACAAACAGAACAGTGTTACAATATAGGACTTAGACGTAGTCCTAAGAGTACATTTTTGTTTAATCTGGGTCCCTTGTGCCGATGGAGTGAGTGGTAATGCGTTGACTCCGTTGACGATCTGACGACGGTTATCGGTTCTCTGAAGGTCTGGATTACTCTGGGTGCTGGAGCTCGCTGAGAGGAGGAAGACGTTGAGTGTCTGTATCTGCCTCTCTGGTGGTGCGAAGTCTATGTCTGTTTGCTGTGGAGGTTGATATGTATGCACGTAGATTGGTCCGTGTGTGTCTACAAGAAGGAAATGATCCCTCTATTTATAGTTTTGCAGGCTGGCTGCTCGTGCGTGCATATGTAGGATGCGTCTGTACGCGGGGATGCCACGTGTTGATTACTGATGGAGGCGCATGGACGATGCGCCCTGATCGAGGGGGTTGACTTCTTCATGTTGCTGTTGTGAACCGGTACGTAGCGAAGAAGAAGATCTTTCTGTTGCTGAGATCTTGGATGAGTCGAGTCAAAGGACATGTGTCGTCGACCCATGGCTCAGAGATCTCGGATTTGGTGGGGGGAATGATCTGGTAGGATGTGCCTAGGATTAGGCGCATGAGGAGACTTTGGCTCGTAACTTTTAGGAGTCACGAACCATTCTGGGCGCATGGCTTTTGAGGCGCATGCAGAGCTTCAGTAGTGACTTTACTCCTGTTTTTTGGGATCAGGGAGAAGTCTAGGGCGCATGGCTTTTGAGGTGCATGCAGAGTTGTGACAGTGACTTTCCTTTTGTCTTTAGGGATCAGTAAAAAGTTTGAGGCGCACAGCTTTTGAGGCGTATGCACGTTTGGGCGCATGGCTGCGGAGGCGCATGCGAGCTGGTTGGGTGGTCACGTGGTAGTAGCCGTCGGAGAGGAGTAATAATGATGCTGACATTGGCGATGCTTCGTCTTCTGAAAAAGCTGCCGACTGCTCAGACTTTGGGAGGCGTGCTGCCAACTCTGTCAGTTCAGCATTTAATGTTTGTGACATTTGATGGACAACTGAGTGGGCGCGTCGGTTGGCGTTCCACTAGGCGTATAGGGACACATGGGGGCGTATCCCTATGATGCTCTTGGTACTGAAGGGCACGTCTGTGTGATGCGCTTGATGTAGAAGGGCGTGTCTGTGTGATACGCGGTCTGGCCGACGCATCCGCTTCGTGAGACGTCTTTGATGGTGCAACTGTTACGTTCTTCGAGTGCTTTAAATAGCCGTTTTGACTTGGCTGAATTCGAAGCGTCCGGTTCATCCATTTAATGTAAATTCATTGCACAGAATTCGGAGAGCCATCCACTTGGCACATGGGTTTAATTTGCCCGACCTATAAATAGTGGTATGGAGAGAGAGGGTTGGCCTCTCGTTCTCTCACGTCTTTCCGACATGAACTTGTGTGTTCGAATGCATTCTGTTGACGAGATGCTCCCGAGGGTGAAGATGCGACGCAGTGTCTTCGTTGATGCACTTGAAGGTGACTGTTACATCCAAAAGACGGAGTCGAGGGCTTCTGAGGCAGGCGGAAGGTGCCTGTTGCATCCAAAGATAGGGATGTACGGGCCTCGTTTCCGTTACTCCGGAAGAGCCGTAGATCGGAATGGCGGTGCTGCGGCTTTGGTAGCTCTTTCTTCCTTCAAAATGGGTGTAGCCCATTCTGGTTGTGTTGAAAGCTGCTCCTTTAACCGTGGTTTCGATCACGGTCTTCCTTCGCCTTTGGAGGCTCTTTCGAAGCCTCCCCTGGCCACAGATTTTGCGGTGCTCTTCTCTTCCTTGGTTCCAGCCAGAGGGTTAAATGCTTCATTAGTCGAAGCATTTATCAGGTGAGCCTGGCTGGAAGAGCGGCACATAACTGGGCTGCTGAAGGGATGCACATAACTGGGGATGTACATAACTGAGCTGCTGAAAGGATGCGTCCTGCTGAGTGCGCTTGGCGGGATGTGCCTGGTTGAGGGCGCATGGTAGTTACTGCGCCTGACTGGAGGTGCATGGTGGTTGTTGGATGTAGACTTAGGATCCTTTCTTTGTAGAAATTCTTCTTTGTACAATCTTCCTTAGACATGTAATAGACTTTTATATGTTAATTAAAAAGTCCTCTTTCAATGTCTATATCTGTTGCTTTTTGCTGTGAAGCACTTTGTCCAAGCTTTGGCACATGTAGTCTGGCGCATAGACTTTCGGGTTCTGAAATTCCATGCTTCTACAAGACCCCCTTCAAAGTTTTCAAAACTTTTGGATAAGTTTTGGAATACTTTGAATAAGAAGCATGGTAGTGGAGGCGCATGACCGTCAGGGCGCATAGATACTCCGTACGTCAGTGCTGGGCGCATGCTCTGCTCAGTTAGTACAAATGATGACGCCTCGGTAACCTAAAAAAGATTAATAATGATCTTTTTTTAGTTTTATTTGTGGTTATCTCTTCACAGAACCCGAGGCGACGGCTGAGATCACACATCATCGGTTCACGCGTGCGACTAAGCCCTATAAATAGGCGAGAGATGGAGAGAGAGAGTTCTTCTTCTCCTTGCTTTTGCTTTCTTTAGAGTTCTTCTTCAAAAACCCTAACTTTTATTCTCTCAAAGAAATGGCTCCCAAGACTCCTCGCGGCGGTGCTGGCAAGGAAAAGGAGCCGGTGGAGTATGCCGAGGGGGATGCCCCTATCACCATTGTGACTCAGGCCGACGTTCGCCCTGCTGTGACGGGTGGGTGTCGTCTTTTCCACTACTTTCTTTGTTTCGGCGGTCTTTGGATCATGCGACTGAGTTGACGTGCCCTAACTCTCTTCTGCCGACGCGCATGGACTTCTGTCCTCGTCGAGGTTTCACCCCACCGACGTGCATAGGTTTAGGCCTTTATCATGCACCGAGGTTTAACTGCGAATGCGCATGGGTTTACACCCTGAATGTGCCGAAGCCTTTGCTGACGCGCATTGGTTTACGCCCTGATGATGCGCCGAAGCCTTTTCACTGAGGCGCATGGGTTTACACCCTGATGATGCACCGAAACCTTTTACTGAGGCGCATGGGTTTAAACCCAGATGATGCGCCAGGTTGCTTTGACACACCTTGTCTTTTTGCCTGACCTTTGATTTTTGTTTTGCCAGTATTGATGACAATTCCGTTGCTGAATGAGGTCCTTCTGGATGCTTTCCTTTGTCAAATGGGAGTTGATTTTGATGAGGCGGTTGTCAACCCTGCCAAGGGTGTTATCTTACAGGATCAACCTCCTGAGAGGGTGCTGCAGATCCAGAACCAGTTGCCGATTTTCCTCCAGAGCATGATGGAGAGCGAAAAACTGAAATCTGCTGAATCCGAGGATGTGACCTTCTTGAAACCCGCCTTTTTGTTCGGCGACCGCCTGATCTCCACGGAAGCGAAGATACTGAAGGTCAAAGAAGACTGGTTCTTTTCTGCAAAAGGCATGGTGCTGTACATACGACAACTCGACCGCCAGTTGCCGCTGACAGCCTTCTATCGTCTAGCTTTGAAGAGAAGGATGTCCTGGGATCTTACTCCTTCTCAGGAAGGGGCCCTAGGAGGTGCTCTTTCGATTGATGCTACCTCGAATCAGAGGGATACCCTATCTGCTTCACGAACCGGTCCCTCGTTCAGTTGCCGAACTTTGCGTCCCGGAAGCCTCTACAGTGAAGTCCCAACTGACACTTTTGCCTTCAATGCTTCAACCTTCGCGAGTCGGATGCTGACATCGAGGGTCATGTATCCGAAAGGTAGCTTTAGGGTCGAAGGTTGGTGTCATCATATCTCGAGGTGGGACGAGTTGACCACTTGGGTGCTTTCGAAGTTCAAGGCTGAGCTTAAGGAGATTGGGCTGACAGCCGCTATCCGTGCCACGCAGGCTGGCGTGGATCTCAATAAGCCTATGTTCCTTGTACTCTTGGAGTTGTTCAATACCCAGACTGGTACCTTCTACACTCCCGTGGGGGAGTTGGGGTTGGCTCTCCACGAGATGTACGAAGTGTCCAAGCTTCCCTGGGGCTCAGAGCCGTACGAGGAATATTTCCCATCAAATGAAGAGATCCAGGTTCTGGAAAATAAGGACTCGGAGATGATGGCCATTTTCAAGGAAGTGGCGAGACATCATTATTTGATGCATCGGAAGGACAAAGTCAAGACTCAGCCTCATGTGACTGCTTGGAGGAATTATATTTTCAAGCAGGATTTGGCGGATCCCTCGAGGATCCGGTTTACGACTCCGCAAGGGCTGAAACCTGCGGAAGTGATTTCTGAGATAAGACGGCTGGACGAGAGGACCCCTCGTTCCAATGAGGATGGCGAGAACGCGTATAGCTGCTTCTGGCACTGTGCGTACCGGATGTCGTCTAAAGCGGTGCTGACAGCATACTTGATGATATGGCTTCGAGATTGTGTATTTGCGTACGGATCTGGTGCAGTGGAGAGGGTACACCGGAACCTTATTTTGCCTGACGTAAAGTTGGCTTTCGGGTGTCCCTTAGCTCTCCTTCCCGCTATGGTGTGTAACCTATTGCGGGGTTTGAGGACTTTTGCTGATGACTTGATCCAGGGGAGAGGTAAAAATGACAACTTTCCTCGGGCTGAATTGCCATTCCATTATCTCATGGGATGGCTAATTCTGCATCATCCGAATGTGATGAGTCCTGGTCCGGAGGAGGATCATGTTGAAGGAGATGCCTTTATCCGTCGCTTCTACAAGAGGAAGTGGTTACACACTGGCGTCCCCGTTTGCAGGAGAGTTTTGTCCTACCTTCAGGGGTGGGAGATTGTCAAGGTCGCCCCCATCTTCAAAGATTTCGAGGCTGACCAAGATTTAATCGACTCAGGTGAAGATGCGATTACTCTGCCGAAATAGGGCTTTCGTTGGTTGCAAAGTATTCGGCCTTCTCTCTTGGTCTATCGCAACCAGAATAGGTGTTATCTGGAGCCATATCTGCCCAGCCGGTTTGCTCGCCAGTTTCACTATACTCAGCTGATGCTACGGAATCCCAGTAACAGTCTGGGGTTCATCGGTAGTTTGCTGGATGGAGCCCGGGGCTGGCAATATTACAATACCGGGTGTACTGGTGTTCAGTTTACGGCGCCTGTTCGCAACCCTCGGCCACAGATCCTGTATTCGGCCGCTAAGCTGTATTGCACAATGAATGCTACGTCTCCAGGTTATGACAGAGAGACTAGTTTCATCATTGGAACTCAGCTGGAGGCCACGGCAAATATGTTGACGGTGGCTCGGTCATATCGCCCACCAGAATCGGTGGGGTATTGGGCTGCTGCTGCAGCCTCAGTGAGAGATCCTCTTGTTGGAAAGAGGCGGGCTGACGCGGAAGCCGGCTCGTCTGTACCAAAAAGGTCGAGGAAGACGACGAATCCAAAGGCCACGGGAGTGCCACCTATACCGCCAGTGGAATCAGCTCCTGCTGAGGTAAGGAGTCCTCCGTAGCTTTGGCTTATCTTGTCATTTTGGTGACTTGTGCTTTTCTTCTTGTAGGGATCATCGAAGAAGAAGACCCGTATTTCAAAACCGGGTGTCAGTAAACCGAAGGAGGTAGCAACCTCCCCTGATGAGCGCATCCCTCCGATGGTAATGTCTCCAATAGAGGAGGGTCTTGAAGATGTTCCCGCAGAGGTTTTACTATCTCCAGATTTTGTTGAAAGAGATGTAGAGGTTACAGCAACTTCCACGGAGGTGCCAGCTGCCGTGAGGGCCTTGGATGTTGAGGGTCCAGCGGACACAGGGCTTTCTGGTGATGATGTGGGGTGGAGTTCGTCGTCTTCGGATGACGTTGCTCCAGAGTTACAAGAGCCTGTTGCGGGGGCAACAGAGATGGTTGGAACAGAAGAAAGGGTTGATTCTCCTCCTTGTTATGATGAAGGAAGGTCGGCTGCATCATTGCCGAGCCCTACCCCAGACTCAGCGGCGGAAGCTTAGGTGGCTACCAATCAGGAGGTAGTGACAGATCCTGTCCCTGTAGAGGGATTTGATGAAGAGACTCGTCTGACAGTCCCGACTCCTGGGGCGGGTCAGGAGACAAGTGTTGATCTCTCCATTCTACCAGGGGAGGTATTGGCTGTTGATAGCGCGTTAGGGACTGGAGAGGTGGTCGCTGACATCGGTGGTACTTCCAAGTTCGGGAAGGGTAAGGGTGTAATGGAACCCTCTGTTGCTCCTTCCACTTGGGGTACCATCTCGACACCTGTGCCGGCTCCTTCTGCTCCCTTGGCTCCTCGGGCTAGTAGTCCAGCCCCTGTTGATGAAGAGCCTATTGATGCCGAGGTTCAAGCCTCGCAGGTCGAGGTTGGCGGGTCTTCTTGCGGTCCGCCAACTGGGGTAGCTCTTCCAACTCCTGTCATGACACCACAGGTGCTGGCGGACGCAGATGAATATGTGAGATTCATCGTTGAGGCAGTGTACAAAATGCTGCAGAGGGGGGTGTCGGCAGTGATGGACACCAATGGGAGCTTTGCGACGGCAAGAACTCTGGCATTGCCTCAAATCAACTTGATCCGTGTTCACCCGGGCCACGAGCATATGGCCGACATTCTGGAAGCCACGGTGGCTGAGTTGGACCAGCGACTTTCTGAATTAGGGCACATCCAGCGGAATGACCTCTCCGTCCTGATAGATACGGAGAAGAAGAAGTTGCTCGCCGAGACTGTGTCTTCCTACCAGGCCACTGTGAGTGTCTGGGAACACGAAGTGTCTGAGACTGAAGCTGCAGTGGAGCGGTTATCTCAGTCTACATGGAAGACAGAGGAGACGCGAGCTGTGCTGGACGCAAATATCACGGAGATTGACGCGCAGATGCGCCGCCTTGAGGATCAGCGGGCCCGACTCCTATTGGACGCTGAACGTGTCCAGGCTGAACACGTAGCATTCAAGAAGGAGGAAGCAGCTTTCACTCTCGGAGCTCTTATCCCGGCTCAGCAGAGACAGCAGCTTGATGAGAAGCACGAGAATAAAACTTCTGCTGAGGCTGTCGAAGCGATACGTCAGAAAGCTGAACGTCGAGTCTTGGCGACTGTGGAGACTCGGGCGGCAGACTTGAAACGCCGAATTGCAGAGCTTTCCGCCAACCCTGGGGATATTTAGGGCTTGTAGTCTCTACTTTTTGTATTTTTGCAACTCTTGCTGGGGATAGTGTAATCCTTTACTCTCTTTTTTTAGAAATAATAAAGAAGTACACCATTTTCTGCGATGTGTTCATTTTTGCTTGTCATGAACTTTGATGATTTGTGTGGACCTATTATCTTTTGCGTACCTTGGTTTCAGATACAGATAATAAGTTTGAAGGACCCAATGTATTTGCTCAGAGGTAATATGGACATGGCAAATATGGGGTTTAAATGATAGAATCTTCCTACTCAGAGGTGTTGTGAACGTGGTAGGAATGACCATAGGAGATGCACGGAACTACTCAGAGGTAATGTGAACGTGGAAGTTCTGCGATCGATGTACGGCAACGCGGGGGTTGTCTTTACGGGATGTTTACTCAGAGGTAATGTGGACGTGGTAAACATGAAGGATAGCGTAGTCTTACGGGGTGTAAGATTCCGTCTTGTAGGATATAGGGGGACAACTCAGAGGTGATGTGGACGTGGTTGTCCTTCTACTGGAGGATGCTACGGAACAACTGGGTTCCGGAAGCGTATGATTTTGTGGAATGGAAGTACATGTCTGAAAAGATGTCAAGAGTAGTACTTCTTTAGGAACTTGCCGTTGATGGGCATCATGAACAAGTCCCCATTGGGTTTGGCGATTCGGTAAGCACCGTTTGAGTATACCGTCTCGATGATGAAAGGTCCTTCCCATTTGGGCTCGAACTTTCCTGGTGTTTTGTGAGTTAACACCGTCGGCCTCCTGACTGCCAGAACCAGGTCGCCAACTTGGAAAGTCCTCTGCTTGACCTTCTTGTTGAAAGCCTGTGATATACGGACTTGGTAGAGTTCGATGCGTTGTTGAGCTAGGAGACGCTTTTCGTCAAGTGCCTCCAGTTCCCGCAGACGACGACGTTGATTGTCTTCTTCTGTGAGTTGGTTTGTGATTGCTACGCGGAGTGAGGGTATCTGAATCTCGAGAGGCAGTATCGCTTCGCTCCCGTAGACCAAGGAGAATGGTGTGTTGCCTGTCGGGGTCCGTACCGTTGTGCGGTAGGCCCAAAGGCATTCGCCAAGCTTTTCATCCCAGTCGCGTTTGTTAGATGACACGACCTTTTTGAGTAGCCTGACAATAGTTTTGTTGAACGCCTCGGCCAATCCGTTTGCTGCCGGATTGTAGGCGGTTGATGCCACGTTTTGAATGCGATTCTTGTCACAGAATCGGCTGAAGACATGGCTGATGAACTGAGGACCATTATCGTGGATGATCCTCCGGGGTACCCCGAAACGGTAGATGACGTGGTGCTTGATGAAGCTGATCACCCTGGAGCTTTTCACTTCTGTCAGAGGAACTGCTTTTGTCCATTTGGAGAAGTAGTCGGTGATTGCTAGGATAAAGCGGTGTCCTCTCGATGAAGGAGGGGTGATCGGTCCCACAATGTCCATTCCCCAAGCTTCGAAGGGCCAGGAGGCGACTGTAGGATGTAGTGGTTCGGACGGTGTATGAATGAAGTCTGCGTGAAGCTGGCACGCATGGCACTTCTTAGCATATTCAACAGCGTCAGCGGCCATGGTTGGTGTCATGCCCCAGAACCAGAATACTGGAGAGCGGGGGAATGACTCAGCCAGCTACGTATTACGGGTAGATGAATACCGTATAATACGATCAATGCTGTCTAACCAGACGAGGGGGTGTATACTACATGAAAGTCTTACTATGGTCATTTCGCATCTATTGTCTCAATCATTCAAAACAAGAAACAGAAATAGAGAACATGTAAGATAAAGCAGTAAGGCGTCCCAAACGCTCAGTCAAAATGTTCTTGAGGTCTGGCTTTACAAAATATAGCCAGATGATATAGCAACATATACACACTTGTTATCAGCTGCAGTCTGACTTAATTACAATTATGTAAAAGTAAGTACAAGATAATCCGACTAACATGTCGGTGCCAAACGACAAGGTATTAAGTAAATAACAAAACGAGTGGGGAAGTAAGGAACCCACTCGAGTCCTCCTGCGATCATTCCCCTAGTATTGACCATCTTGGAGGTGGAAGTAAGCTGAGTCCTCGGGAACCGGCTCTAAATCTGGCCATGCAAAACCAGAGAGGTTAGACCTCCAATAGCAAGTACCACAAGGAAGCACGATATGAGGAATTAAAACCAGTAAGTAAAAAAATATAATAATAGATCTCTGCTTTCCACTAGGATTCACATAACATCACGACACTTCGAACCAACCTCCCAACCAAACAAGGACAGAAGTTGGCCCGTCACGCCCTGACATTCTGATCATCTTAGTTAGGCAACAGAGTAGATACAATACACAAACAAATCATCTTTGAACGGCCAATCAATTCCTACGGCTTGCTATTGCGAGTCCCAAGTTATCCTGAAATTATGCAATTAGGGATTCCTCAGTTCTTACTATGTGCAAGCAAGGCTAGTCTATCCAATCAATCAATTGCGCCAATCATGTAGTTAGACGAGTCCCAGCGGGATGCCCGTCGTTATAGCATGTACAATAATATAAGCAGATACCGTTCCCTGCCCGTGTGACAGATTTACCGTATCTGTGGGAACCAGCCGGCCCGTCGGGCACTTAATAGTCCCAAGGGGGCTGCCATGTAAGAACTCGGGAATCCATTCTCTCCATGCCATCATTATTTTATTTAACTTAATAGTCTCTACGTTGCGTGAAGTTCCATGCCGTGGATCATGGTCGTTCAAATGAGTACTTTCGTACGGGGTACGATATGCGCAACTCTACAACGATACCCGTGCGGCTAGGTTGTAGGTTTTACATAGCGTGATGCAACAATCAAATCTAACCACGGAGTAATCATTCCTTGACCATAAGGTACACATGCTGTTTTCGTAAAATAGATAAATAACAATTTGAAGCCTGCATGTGCTTGTATGCCAATATTCGGGATCGGCTAATCGAGTACAATAGTTCATTACATGAACGTGTCTCATTCATTTCATTCAATAAGACGACTAGCCAGTCTCTTAGTTCCAACTAGGAACGCATGATCAATTAGTCAAGATACCCATTATTATCAATGGTATCAAGGCATGAAGGTCAATTAGTATTAAGCATGGTCCAGTCCATAACTAGTATAAAATAGTTGGTAACATATTCTTGAATCCAAGGAAAAGATCAACAAATTCATGTTGGAAGTTGAAAGAAATTCTAGCCACAATCCAGTTAATTAGGACATATAACAGTCAGAAACAACCAAATTATGCATATGCGGCCTATTCTGCGACATGCATGCAACTGCGACACCATATGCGCCTACTGCGACATGATATGCGCCTTATGTGGCTCAACTGCGACATAATATGCGCCTACCGCGACATGCGCCTCATGTGGCTCAACTGCGATATGATATGCGCCTACCGCGATATGCGCCTCATGCAACATGCGCCTACTGCGACATGCGCCTTAATGCGGCTCATGCGCGACATGATATGCGGCTACTGCGACATGCTGTGTGCCTTCCGCGACATGCGCCTCATTGCAACATGCGCCTACTGCGACATGCGCCTTCTGCGACATGCTGTGCGTGCTGCAGATGAATATAGGAACGAACCAAAATACTTTTTGCCATAACTTCCACAAAATAAATCGAAATCTAACTTTTCAAAAGCCAAACTTTAGTAGAATCAAATTCTCTACAACATGGAACCACTTAATTTCGAAAACAACAATGTTTGATAGATCAAAACCCTAAATTTTATATGAAAACCAAAACTATGAAAACCAAAACTTAAAACTTAGATCTACACCCAACCATCCATGGAAAACAAAAACTTCAAGACCTAAACTTGTAGAGGAAGAGAAGATGAATAACATAAACTAAAAATAATTGGGGATGCATGAAATCCCTCATGGTGTGCAAGATGTACTTGCCTCTCCAAATGGGTTAGGGTTTGGTGGAGGAGTAAATGTGAATGAATGAAGAGAGAGAGAGTGGAAGAAGAACTTTTATATCAAGGTCAAGTGGATCTCCACCATTCATTCTCTCCACCAAATCCAAGCCATCCATTCCTTTCCATGTTGAACCAAACCGAACCAAGTTGGTTTCCCATGAACCGAAATGAACCAAGAGCCAAGAAAAGCAGAAAATAAAATACAAAAAAATTAATAAGCGCAAATTTGAAGAATTTAAATACAGAATAAATGCATGATAAATATTGAATAAGTACATTCAAGAAGTACACGTATAAAATACTTTATTCTGGGAACGGGGAGTGACATCTCTACCCTCCTTAGAAAAATTCCGTCCTCGGAATTTCAGATCCAAGCAGGACAGAAATGTCGGAGCTAAACTAATACAAGCAATTCTAGTGAGCAAGCAATCATTTTACCATATCAAAAAGCAAGTACTATATATGTAAATTCATCAATCCACGATATCAAATAGTTCTACCCATAAGGTGATAAGCATGAAGAATCAGGACAATCAAGGTATACAGAAAGAGATATACCTTGTGAGTCAAATAGGTGTGGATACCGTGATCGGATATCATCCTCACGTTCCCACATTGACTCTCCCAATGAGTGATGACCCCAAGCAACACGGACAAGACTAATTATTCGGTTCTTGAGTATCTTCTCTCTTCGGTCCAAAATGGACACAGGCTGTTCCTCGTAAGACAGGTTGGTACCAACAACCAGCTCAGAGTGATCGAGGACATGGCTTGGGTCCGATACATACCTACGTAACTCAGATACATGAAATACGTCATGCACCTCTCGTAACGAAGGTGGAAGGGATAAACGATAAGCAACATCGCCTATCCTATCAAGAATAACAAAGGGTCCTACGTATCGCAGACTCAACTTCCCGCGAATGCCAAATCTAATGACCCCACGGGTAGGTGAGATCCGCAAGAACACGTGGTCCCCAACAGAAAACTCTAGCAACCTACGATGCTGGTCCGCCCAATGACGATGCCGATCCTGCGCAACTCGAAGTCGCTCTCTAATTCTCTTAACTAATTCAACTGTCTGAACAATCATTTCTGGGCCTAACATTTTCCTTTCTCCGATATCATCCCATGCAAGCGGTGACCTGCACTTCTTACCATATAGTGCTTCGAATGGCGCCATCTGGATACTAGTTTGATAACTATTGTTGTATGAGAACTCGACTAAGTGCAGGTGACTCTCCCAAGACCCTCCAAAATCCAAAGTGCAAGCTCGCAACATATCTTCCAAAGTCTGAATCGTTCTTTCTGATTGTCCATCCGTCTGCGGATGGTAAGCCGTGCTAAATCTTAACTTGGTACCCAGACTGTGATGTAAGCTTTTCTAGAAATGTGATGTAAAACGGGTATCTCGATCCGACACAATACTGACAGGGACTCCATGCTGTCTGACTATCTGTTGCATATACAATTCTGCCAACTTTTCTGTAGATTGCCCTACTCTGAAAGGAAGAAAGTGTGCCACCTTCGTAAACCGATCTACTATCACCCAAATAGCATCTTTACCACTTGGTGATCTCGGTAAACCGGTCACAAAGTCCATTGTAATATGCTCCCATTTCCATTCCGGGATAGGAAGCGGTTGCAATAATCCATCTGGCCTCTGCTGTTCTGCCTTCACTTACTGACATACCAAGCAACGGGAAATAAATCTAGCTATCTCTCTCTTCATCCCGTTCCACCAGAAATGTTGCTTGATATCTTGGTACATCTTGGTTCCTCCAGGGTGAATAGAATACTGAGAACTGTAAGCTTCTGACATGACCTCATGTCTGATATCTCCACTAGGCACACATAGACGTGATCCAAACCTAAGCGTACCATCTTCATGAATTTGCATCTCCTTCCTGAGTCCCGACTCACATTCTGTCCTAAGCTTCTGAATCCTTGGGTCTTGTGCCTGAGCTGCCTTGATCCTGTCTACCAAATCAGATTGAACTTGTAAACTTGTTAGAACTCCTATATCACCAGGAAGTATAACTTCGATGCCCATCTCCTGAAGGTCTTCTAAGATATGCTTCTGTGTTGTCAACATAAATGCGCCGCCTCTCCTGCTAAGAGCGTCTGCTACTACATTAGCCTTGCCTGGATGATACTGAAGCTCTACGTCATAATCCTTGATCAACTCTAACCATCTTCTCTGTCTCATGTTCAGCTCCTTCTGGGTAAAGATGTACTTCAGACTTTTATGATCTGTGTACATCTCCACTCGGTCACCATATAAGTAATGCTTCCATGGCTTCAGAGCAAACACTACTGCTGCTAACTCCAAATCATGAGTTGGGTAATTCTTCTCGTGGTCCCGAAGCTGCCTAGATGCATATGCTATCACCTTCCCATGCTGCATAAGGACGCATCTAAGTCCTTTACCTGACGCATCACAATATACTGTAAAACCTCCGGGTCCAACCGGTAATGTAAGAATAGGCGCTGATATCAACTTCTGCTTCAAAGTCTCGAATGATGCCTGACATTCTGCCGACAAACAAATGGTATATCCTTCCGTGTCAAGCGGGTCATAGGTGCTAAAAGCCTTGCAAAGTCTGACACAAACCTTCTGTAATATCCTGCTAATCCTAAGAAACTCCGTACATCTGCTACGGTCTTAGGTACTGGCCAACTCTCTACTGCTTCTATCTTCTTGGGATCTACTGCTACTCCTGCTCCTGATACGATGTGACCCAAAAATGAAATATGATCCGACCAAAACTCACACTTACTGAGCTTGGCATACAACTGGTTCTCTCTCAGAACCTGCAACACTTTCCTGAGGTGGTCTTCATGCTCCTCTTCACTGGCAGAATATACGAGAATGTCGTCAAGAAATACAACGACAAACTGATCTAAGTATGGCATAAAGATGCGATTCATCAAATCCATGAATATCGCTGGAGCATTGGTCAAACCAAACGGCATTACTAAGAATTCATAATGCCCATACTTCGACCTAAATGCTGTCTTGGGAATATCTTCCTTCCGAACTATCATATGATGGTACCCTGAACGAAGATCTATCTTGGAGAAAACTCTAGCTTTGCTCAACTGATCAAACAAGTCGTCGATCCTGGGTAGTGGGTACTTGTTCTTCACTGTTGCCGCGTTAAGCTTCCTGTAGTCAATGCACAATCTGGATGACCCATCCTTCTTCCCCACAAGTACTACTGGTACTGTCCATGGTGACACGCTAGCTTGGATGAACTTCTTCTCCTTCAATTCCTCTATGTGCTGATATACCTTGGCCTGCTCTGAATCCGCCATTCTGTAAACTCGATCTGATATTGGTTTAGTTCCTGGTGCCAATTCTATGCTGAACTCAATATCCCTAACCGGTGGTAGACCTGGAAGTTCTTCGGGAAATACGTCTAGAAATTCTTCAACTACCTTCGGAATCTGAACTTCTTCCATTGCCGCTACTATTCCCTGCTCTTGCTGAGTTGCCTCTGATCTGACTAAGGTAAACTGCTTCATGCCTGGAATATCAAAAGATACACTCCCTCTACGACAATCTATTGTCGTATGACTGTCTTTCAGCCAGTCCATGCCTAAGATAACGTCGAAATTTCCGACAAAAAATTCTATCAACCGGGCAGGTAAGGAATGCCCGCAAACTACGATGCTACACGCTAGAATAACTCTACTAACTCCTATGAGCCCATTGCCAGTGAGTATATTCAACCTTCCTGGCAATGCCTCGAACTCCATTCCTAGCCGTGTTGCAAATTGTGCAGATATAAATGAATGGGATGCTCCCGAATCAAACAATGCTACTGCGGGATATGAGGCGACGAGAATGTTACCTGCCACAACATCTCCCGATGCCAATGCCTCCTCCAAGGACAGAGTGAATGCCTGTCCTCGACCTCCTTGCTGATTCCCATACTGCGGCCTAGCCTGATGCTGCTGCTGGCCCCGGCCTTGGTGATGCTGGGGTGGTCTATGCTGGTGTTGCTGCATCGGCGGTCCCTGCTGCCGAAACATCTGAGCCTACGGACGCTGTGCCAACGGCCTTACTGCCACTGCTGGTCCTCGATACTGGCCTGCCCCTGGTGCTGGCAGAGCAGGAAACTGCTGCCCTGGTCTTCCTGACCTCGAATTTATGGGACATGTGGTAACCCGATGGTCTGGATTTCCACATATCAGACATAGTCCATTCAATGTCCGACACACATCTCTAGTGTGTCCCATCTTCCCACAATAAGTACAGCCCACCGGGGGTTGCTGGTTCTTCCTCTGTTGCTGTTGTTGTTGCCTTGGTGGTGCTGGTCCTCGTATCGCCACATCGTGGATACGAATGCCAGTAGATGGTGCTGTTGTTCGGGGCGCTGCTTCCCCTCCTCCTTCAATCTGACTGTGGGATCTCTTCTGACCCCCAGTCCTCACCGCAAGCCTCTGAATGGTGATCTCATGCCTTCGAGTTGCCGTCAATATCTCATCAAAAGTCTGGTAATTGTGCCCCTCGATCAATTACAAGAGTTCAAGATGAAACCCTTGCTGAAACCTCATGGCCCTCTGGCTCTCTGTTGCTACCATCTCTGGGGCGAATCTACTCAATCTGCAGAACTCCGCTGCATAAGCATCTACAGTCTTGCCAGCCTGCCTGAGGCTGATAAACTTCTGTTGTAGCTCAAACTGCGCCACAACTCCATAGTACTTGGTCTTGAATCTTGTAGTAAAATCGTCCCAAGCTACAGGACGTCTGATGCCCACTTTCTCTGATTCCCACCAATCACGTGCGAGATCCTGAAGTAACAACTTTACTAGATCCACACGTTCTTCTGCTGGTACCTTAGCTGCTGTCAGAATAGCCTCCATATCCTTAAGCCATGCATCTGCTGAGATGGCATCCTCCGTGCCCTCGAAACGGCGGGGGTTGTACTTGCAAAACCTGGCTGATGCTCCTGAATCTGGCCTTGCCCCTCTTTCCAATGCTGTCTGCAATCCTTGGTTGAGAAGCACATTCTGCTCTTGTAGCTGAGTGTGCATGCGTTGCTGGGCCAACATCTGATGTTGCTGAGTAGCCATCATTCCTCTCATAATCTCCAGAAGGGCTGGTGTGTCTACTTGGGTAGGTGGAACTGTCGGTGGTGGTGGAACATCCGGATACTACGACCCAGCCGCTGGTTCCACTACCACTTCTTCCTGGGTGGCCTCTTGAGTTAGTACCGGCCCTTGTTGTTGACCAACAGGGTCAGGTTGTCCATGTTGCTGTCCATGTTGTTGCTGTCCAGCTCTAACAGGTACGGACGAGGTGCCCCTAAGAAAAGGGACAAGAGAACAATCAAACAACCGGACATGAAGGATCAATGAAGTCAAAGGATACCAGAATGTCAATCAAGGGTTGAGAATAACGAATTATGAGATCAAGGGAAAACACGTGTGATTGAGACATCCTATAAATCAAAACACCCCACAAGTTTGAAATCAGACCTGCATGGGCCACCACTAAAACCTTGTCACGTCCCAGAACCAGAATACTGGAGAGCGGGGGAATGACTCAGCCAGCTACGTATTACGGGTAGATAAATACCGTATAATACGATCAATGCTGTCTAACCAGACGAGGGGGTGTATACTACATGAAAGTCTTACTATGGTCATTTCGCACCTATTGTCTCAATCATTCAAAACAAGAAACAGAAATAGAGAACATGTAAGATAAAACAGTAAGGCGTCCCAAACGCTCAGTCAAAATGTTCTTAAAGTCTGGCTTTACAAAATATAGCCAGATGATATAGCAACATATACACAATTGTTATCAGCTGCAGTCTGACTTAATTATAATTATGTAAAAGTAAGTACAAGATAATCCGACTAATATGTCGGTGCCAAACGGCAAGGTATTAAGTAAATAACAAAACGTGTGGGGAAGTAAGGAACCCACTCGAGTCCTCCTGCGATCATTCCCCTAGTATTGACCATCTTGGAGGTGGAAGTAAGCTGAGTCCTCGGGAACCGGCTCTAAATCTGGCCATGCAAAACCAGAGAGGTTAGACCTCCAATAGCAAGTACCACAAGGAAGCACGATATGAGGAATTAAAACCAGTAAGTAAGAAAATATAATAATAGATCTCTGCTTTCCACTAGGATTCACATAATATCACGACACTTCGAACCAACCTCCCAACCAAACAAGGACAGAAGTTGGCCCGTCACGTCCTGACATTCTGATTATCTTAGTTAGGCAACAGAGTAGATACAATACACAAACAAATCATCTTTGAACGGCCAATCAATTCCTACGGCTTGCTATTGTGAGTCCCAAGTTATCCTGGAATTATGCAATTAGGGATTCCTCAGTTTTTACTATGTGCAAGCAAGGCTAGTCTATCCAATCAATCAATTACGCCAATCATGTAGTTAGACGAGTCCCAGCGGGACGCCCGCCGTTATAGCATATACAATAATATAAGCAGATACCGTTCCCTGCCCGTGTGATAGATTTACCGTATTTGTGGGAACCAGCCGGCCCGTCGGGCACTTAATAGTCCCAAGGGGGCTGCCATGTAAGAACTCGGGAATCTATTCTCTCCATGCCATCATTATTTTATTTAACTTAATAGTCTCTACGTTGCGTGAAGTTCCATGCCGTGGATCATGGTCGTTCAAATGAGTACTTTCGTACAGGGTACGATATGCGCAACTCTACAACGATACCCGTACGGCTAGGTTGTAGGTTTTACATAGTGTGATGCAACAATCAAATCTAACCACGGAGTAATCATGCCTTGACCATAAGGTACACATGCTGTTTTCGTAAAATAGATAAATAACAATTTGAAGCCTGCATGTGCCTGTATGCCAATATTCGGGATCGGCTAATCGAGTACAATAGTTCATTACATGAACGTATCTCATTCATTTCATTCAATAAGACGACTAGCCAGTCTCTTAGTTCCAACTAGGAACGCATGATCAATTAGTCAAGATACCCATTATTATCAATGGTATCAAGTCATGAAGGTCAATTAGTATTAAGCATGGTCAAGTCCATAACTAGTATAAAATAGTTGGTAACATATTCTTGAATCCAAGGAAAAGATCAACAAATTTATGTTGGGAGTTGAAAGAAATTCTAGCCACAATCGAGTTAATTAGGACAATTAACAGTCAGAAACAACCAAATTATGCATATGCGGCCTATTCTGTGACATGCATGCAACTGCGACACCATATGCGCCTACTGCGACATGATATGCGCCTCATGTGGCTCAACTGCGACATGATATGCACCTACCGCGACATGCGCCTCATGTGGCTCAACTGCGACATGATATGCGCCTACCGCGACATGCGCCTCATGTGGCTCAACTGCGACATGATATGCGCCTACCGCGACATGCGCCTCATGCAACATGCGCCTACTGCGACATGCGCCTTAATGCGGCTCATGCGCGACATGATATGCGGCTACTGCGACATGCTGTGTGCCTTTCGCGACATGCGCCTCATTGCAACATGCGCCTACTGCGACATGCGCCTTCTGCGACATGCTGTGCGTGCTGCAGATGAATATAGGAACGAACCAAAATACTTTTTGCCATAACTTCCACAAAATAAATCGAAATCTAACTTTTCAAAAGCCAAACTTTAGTAGAATCAAATTCTCTACAACATGGAACCACTTAATTTCGAAAACAACAATGTTTGATAGATCAAAACCCTAAATTTCATATGAAAACCAAAACTATGAAAACCAAAACTTAAAACTTAGATCTACACCCAACCATCCATGGAAAACAAAAACTTCAAGACCTAAACTTGTAGAAGAAGAGAAGATGAATAACATAAACTAAAAATAATTGGGGATGCATAAAATCCCTCATGGTGTGCAAGATGTACTTGCCTCTCCAAATGGGTTAGGGTTTGGTGGAGGAGTAAATGTGAATGAATGAAGAGAGAGAGAGTGGAAGAAGAACTTTTATATCAAGGTCAAGTGGATCTCCACCATTCATTCTCTCCACCAAATCCAAGCCATCCATTCCTTTCCATGTTGAACCAAACCGAACCAAGTTGGTTTTCCATGAACCGAAATGAACCAAGAGCCAAGAAAAACAGAAAATAAAATACAAAAAAATTAATAAGCACAAATTTGAAGAATTTAAATACAGAATAAATGTATGATAAATATTGAATAAGTACATTCAAGAAGTACACGTATAAAATACTTTATTCTGGGAACGGGGAGTGACAGTTGGCTAGTAGTAGCCCATGCGTCGCAGTCGATTCTGTAACTTAGGACCGGGCTGATGGGCCCCACAGGTTCCATCATGAGCTTTTCGAAGGGCTTCGGCTGCTTCTTCGTTAGACAAACATCGAAGGAGAAGTCCATCGTAGGAGCGTTGGTACAGCATTTTAGTAGCCGTATCGTAGTAGAATTGAAGAGAGCGTCTCCTGACCGAGACAGCTTCTTTCGGGTCCTCTGGGAGAATTCCGTAGACAGCGAAGTCGATGAACGGGAATCTCCAATCCCGGACGTTAACACCGGCACCCGCTGACATGGCGTGGGCCACTTGTGAGCGCAGGTTATTTTTAGGGCAGACCAAGTTTTGACCCACTACCGTGAGGTAGTGTTGAGTTCCGAGGGGTGCCGCCAAAGAGGCTGCGAGGCCAGCCAGAGCATCGGCCTCTAGATTTTGTAGACGAGGTACGTGTTCGATGAAGAACCCAGTGAAGGTTGAAATGATGTTCAATGCAACTTCATGGTAGGAGATCAGATCTTCATGGCAAACCTCGTATTGCCCTCTGATCTGATTTACGACGAGCTTTGAGTCACCTTAGGCTTCCAAATGTTTTACCCCCAGCTGTTGTGCTAGCTGGAGTCCCATAATGAGCACGTTGTACTCGGCCACGTTGTTGGAGCACGGCTTCGAAAGGGAGTAAGCACGCTGGATGACCAGCTGATCGGGGGAGACTAGTACCACCCCCATTCCTGCGATGATTTGGCCTTTGGGGCCTGTTCTTGAAGCGCCATCGAAAAACATCCGCCAGACGGAGCCTTCTTCGGTGACGTTTGATTCTTGGACCTCATCCGGGATGTCTTCATAGAGTCTTGAGGACTCCGGGATGGGGTGTGCAGCTAAGAAGTCGGCCAGAGCTTGACCCTTAACAGCCTTATGTGGAACGAACACCATGTTGTATGGCGTTAGCATGATCGCCCATGTGGCTAGCCGGGAGTTCAGTGATCCTGGCTTTGTCATGAGGACCCTGAGCGGATTGACTCGGGAAATGACGTGAATTGTCTGGCCCGAGACATAATGACGAGTCTTTTGGATGGCAAATACCAGAGCCAAGCACTCCTTTTCAACGGGGTTGTACCGGTGTTCGGCCCCGATCAGGGTTCGGCTGAGGTAGTAGATTGCTTGCTCATAGCCTATGTCGCTGTTCTGAGCTAGCAGGGCGCCGAGGGAATGATCCATGGCACGGACGTAGAGCAGGAATGGTTTGCCAGCGACGGGTGCCACCAGAACTGGAGGGCTCGTCAGGTAGGCTTTGATGTCGTCGAAAGCCTTTTGGCATTCCTCTGTCCAGACGTAAGAGACTCCCTTCTTCATGAGCTGGGTGAAGGGTTGACATTTACCAGAAAGGTTTACTATGAACCTCCGGATGTACGCCAGACGTCCCTGTAGGCCTCAAAGATTCTTCGGAGGGTCCATATCAAGAATTGCTTTGGTCTTCTCTGGATCGACAAGAATGCCTTTCGCCGTGATGATAAAGCCCAAGAACTTTCTGCTCGAAACCCCAAGAAAGGATTTAGCGGGGTTCATCTTGAGTTGATGCGCCCGCATGAGGTCGAAGACTGTCTTGAGGTCTTACAGGTGATCTCCTTTGAGGCGGCTCTTGACTGCGATGTCGTCGACATAGCATTCGACTGTCTTGCGAAGGTGCTGACGGAAAATGGTGCTCATAGCACGTTGGTAAGTTGCACCAACATTCTTCAAAGCCGAAGGGCATCACTGTGTAGTAGAAAATGCCCTTTGGAGTCCTGAATGACGTATGTTTTGCGTCATCGGGGAACATCTTAATCTGGTTGTAGCCAGAATACCCGTCCATGAAAGACATGCGCTCGAAGCCACACGTGTTGTCGATCATCACGTCGGTGATTGGAAGCAGGAATTCGTCCTTCGGGCAAGCAGAGTTGAGGTCTCTGAAGTCGATACAGACTCGTATCTTCCCATTCTTCTTGGTGACGGGGATGACGTTGGCTACCCAATCTGGGTGTTGCTCTTCACGGATGAAGCCGCTAGTCAAGAGTTTATCTACCTCCTGATCGATGGCGTTCACGATGTCCGGACGAAAGCACCGCTGTTGTTGCTTGATAGGCTTGGCATCAGGCAAGATGTTCAACCTATGCATCGCAATCTGGAGATCAAGTCCCGACATATCTTCGTAGCTCCAGGCGAAGACGTCGATATATTCTTTAGTCAGCTGGATTAAAGATTCTTGGTCTTCTTCTTTGAGGCTTTTGCTGACGAAGATGGGTTTGGAAGAAGATCCATCCCCAAGGTCGATCTGCTCGACTTCGTCTTCGGTGGAAGGTTCACGTAATTCAAAACGAGACTCCCATTGTTGTCCCAGGCGTTGAGCCCAGGATTCTTCTTCGAAGAATTTCGGCGCTTGGTCTTCGCCTTCTTCTTCTTGAGATTGTGCAGATGTCATGTTGGCTGACAGCACTCTCTTGAAGACAGATCCGATACTGGTATCGGAATCCCACGTTGATGCTTCAGATGAGTGAGAATGTTCAACTTCTTCTGCGTCTGAACTCTCTGGAGTTGACGGCGGCGTGACATAGCCTACCCCCCGTCGAGTTTTGTTGTAGTAGTCCTGCGGCTTTCCTTTAGGTGTTAGAAGCCGGAGAGGGAGACGTCGACCTTTGCCGTAGTTCAGGCCTTTGTCGCTTTTTAGGTCGTAACCCATCTTTTAGATGAGGTACTTTGCCTTGTCCGTGTACCGATAGAGTTGTATTCTGCCGGCATCTGGTTCTGGCTTGAGTGGCGGGAGGTCTTGATGACGCTCAACCTTGCCGAAGATGATGGATTCTTCGTCTCGACTCCGTGGTGGGACTATGTAACAGACCTCTTGGGACGGGACTACTCGATTTACATGGTGGACGGTCGTTATTTGTGTTTGCAACGACCGTAGAGCGTTATCTAATGTATACATGGCATTCCAATGTGGAAGACTAGAATAATTAAAAGACACTCTATTATTGATGAAATGCGAGATTTTATCCCGTGGGATTACATTGTCGAGGGATGGGGCATCTACATCAGCCGAGATATATTTTCTCAGCTCTTCATCTGTAAGCACTGTAGTAGGATCGGGAGGGTCCACCACAGCGTTGATCTGGGAGTCGGAAAGGACTACATGAGCCTTCTCCGGCGGCTGGGATAGCGGCGGCTTGCCCTTAAGACGCACCTTCAGAGGTGCCTCTGCTGTGCCTCCGGTGCCTGGCGTCTTCCCCTATAGTTTTGCCACAAGGGAAGCCGATGTTTGAGGCGGCTTTCCCTTGAGCCGTATCTTCAGGGGAGCTTCAGGAGCAGCTGGTGCTTTCCCGGATAGCTTAATGCTCATGGGGGGCAACTTCTGAGGCGGTTTGCCTTTGAGTCGGATCTTCAAAGGAGCATCAGGAGTGGCCTCAGGCTCCATGTCCGACTCTGCTGCTGTTTCTGCTTCGTCATCAGCATCATTGGCCTCCTCCTCGTCAGGCGACTTGTATAAGTCGGCATCGGTGAAGTAGGCTTCAATCCCTTTGAAGGGGTCGATGTCCGCGAACTCCGTACGGATGACGTTGTTGGTGGACACGTACTTCATACATTGGTGGAGCGTGGATGGCACCACCATGTACTCGTGCAGCCATGGGCGACCCAACAGAATGTTGTAGTTGACTTTAGCATCCACGATATAACAAGTGACCTCGGTTCTGAGGTTACCGATGTGGCACTTTAATCGTATTTTGCCCAGTGGTTCGCTTTTGCTGGTGTTGAAACCACTGATTGTCGTGTTGGAGGGCGCCAGTCGGTACATTGGGATCCTCGGTGTTGAGAGCAGCGTCTTCGGGATGATGCTGAGGGAAGACCCCGGATCGATCTGAATCCGCTTCACCTTGACTGAACCGATGTACCCTGTGTAATACAGTGGCCTGTTGTGTCGATTGTGTTTGAGCAACATGTCCTGTTGGGTGAAGGTTATTTGAGAATAACCTCCTCCGTACAGTGACAGTGCTTGCACACCATCGGGAGATCTTCCGGCTGCTTGACCTGACTGAGAAAGGATTCAACATCCTTCAGAGCTTCGCAGAGAGCTTCTCGGGAGTCTTTGGAAAGACGGAGGAGCTCGAACAGAGATAGGCGGGCAGGAGTACTGGCGAGTTGTGCCAGTATGTCGAAGTTGTGGGGCTTGGCTAGCCCCGAAGCATTCTCTTTTCGCAGAGGCCTATCAAAGCGGGCCTCTATCTGCTTCTGTTTATTGGCTGCTGAGGGCTTAGACGGGCCCTCGTCCTGGACAGCAGGGACGGTGCCAGGAGGCACCACCTCGACGGCAGCTTCGTCGGGTTGGACGTTCTGTTGTGAACGCGTCTGCACAGGAAGTGCCTCTTCCGCTGAAGAAGAGACCATGCGGTAAGACTTGATCTTCCTGCCTTTGGACTTGGAGGTAGGGCGTACCTCCGATTGAGTCACCTCGGAGACGAGATCGGGGTGAACCCACAGGATCTCTCCTCGAGATGTGGTGAGTGGGATGAGTCCACTCACATTGTCACGGGTTGGTGGTAAGTTAACCACCTCCATTATCGTCTTAGGGATGGGGACGACGCCATCCTGTGTTGTAGTCGGCGGCAGGGTGCCAAACTGGAGTGACACCACGTTGGCTGACACCGTCTTCTTTTCGTAGTCGACGGAGATTACATCCGTATTGATCATGTGCTGGATGTAATTCTTGAGGACATAGCAGTCCTTGGTTGGGTGTCCGACAAACCGATGGTAGTGACAGTATCTCGGGTTGTCCACTTTCCCAACCTCATCGGGACGCTTAGGGTTCGGAAGCTTGATCTTGTCACCCTGCTTCAGTATCTCAAAGAGTTGCAGGGTGTCCTCGTCGTTGAACGAATAAACCTCCTTCGGTCTTGGTGCAAGTAGAGGTTTCTGAGCAGGTGCTGATGCACCTTTTGAGGCATTGACAGTCAATGCCTGCTTCCCCTTTGTCTCTCGTGCGGGGTTGTTGGTTGCAGGCCGTTTTCCCTTGTCCTCGAAGACAGGGAAACTGACTCCTAGAAGACGACCGTTGGCTGCCTTCTTCTCCGCGGCTTCTGCTTCAATGATCAAGGAGCTCCAGTCGGGAGGAGGAGTAGAGTTGAGCCAGAGCTTGACTGCAGGCAGCATGTTCATGCTGCAGGAGGAGAGAAGCGCATGTTCTGGCATGTCCGGGGGCAGTCTGAAGCAGGCCTGTCGGAAACGTTCGATGAACACTCGAACTGTTTCCTTCTCCTTCTGGCGTATCTCTATAAGGGACGCCATTGTCATGTCCTTTCCGCCGTCGTAGAAACGGTCGAGAAAGAGGCGCGTCAGGTCGTCGAAGGAAGATATTGAATTGTCGGAGAGGCTGCAGTACCAGTCGTACGACACTCCTTTTAGTGCCCCAACAAATATGCTGGTAAGAAGCGCGTCCTCCTTCGGAAGATGTCCCGTCTGAGACTGGAAATACGTCAGGTAGCGACGAGGAGAGTCCTTTCCGTCGTACGACATCAGTGTTTGTGGTTTATACTTTGGAGGATAAACCACCTTGTTCCACTCGAGGGGATAAGGCTGGGGAATGCCCATTTTCTGGCGCTCCTCTTGTCTCGTCTGGGACTCAAAGCGCTCGCGCAGGTCCCTGATCATCTCGACCACGTCTTCTGTGGAGCTGGGAGTCGAGGAAGGTGGCACCACTGGATATTGAGCATTTGAGGGCTTCGACGTCCGAGGTGCTTCTCGGCGATCTGCGTCCGAGGATACCCGTTGAAGGGGTACACTCGTTTCTCCGTTGGCCCCTGGATCGGGACCGACAGAAGGTGTCCTGGTCAAAGCTGACCGTATCTCAAATACTGCCTGAGTCAGTGTTTGCATGGAGGCAGAGAGGGTTTTGAGTCCTCCCTCCAGGGTATCTATGTGCTGGACGAGGTCTGTTGGCGGCGCATCAGACTCGACATCAGCCTCAGTCACGTTCACTGTCATGACGCGACCGGGAGTGGATGGATGAGTTGAGGCCTCACTCTCGGCCTCACTCCCTTGTAGGGGAGTTGCCTCTCCTGAAGCTTCGTCTGGGCTACCCCCGACTATGTTCGGGAGAACATTCACCACAGGCGCATCTGCAAGGGCCTGATTACCCTCAGCTCCGTCTTGAAGGGCCTCTTCGTCTCGGGAACTCGGGTCCGCAGATGCTAGGCTACCCCCAGCTATGTTCTGGGGGATATCCTCGTCTTCAGGGGCTTCTGGGAGGCTGACTTCGCCTCGAGGATCTGCCCCAAGTGTGCTTTGGACACACTCGTTTTCGGAAGGAGGCTCGACAAGGGTCTGACTACCCCCAGCTTCCTCTAAGAACTTCTTCCTCGCTCGAGTGCCTTCGAACACTTCGGAGGATGAGACAGCTATTTTGGTTTTCCTCGGCTGGCTCTTGGACGAGGAAGAGAGACTGCCAGTCGTCTTTCTGACTGACGAGGAATTGGAGATCACGTTGCATGAAGCAACCATTGGTTCCTCTTCTGTTGACACCTTCTTTCCAAGGCGACGTCGGAGGGGTGTCGGTGATTGCAGCCGCTGGAACACCGACTGCCTTGGTGGGACTGCCGCTTTACAACAGCAGTTGATGGTGACCACAGCACAAGTATGCCCCGTGAGAGGTGCATCGTGCTTGTCAGTCAACTCTCCTGATCGGCGCTTGTGAGTAATCACGTTACGCAGATCGTTGGAGGAGAGTGCCACCTTCGCACCCCTTCAAGCGCATAGCAAGGCCAAGCGCCGGGGTGGTCAAGTGAGTGCTGTGCCCCCTGATCTAATACCAAACCGGCATCCCGATCAGAAGTGGGGGAACCACAGCATTTGGAGTGACTTGAACGGACATCAAACGTACCACCGGAGGAGGCGCGGGAGTTCAAGACCACTGGATTCCTGGTTGTGCACGCAGTTGATGCGCCCAAGTGAGACAAGGGCTTTGAAGGTCGGCTCGTTCTCGGCGCCGCAGCACTCGAGTCGACCTTGTACAACTTACCATCAGCAGCGCGCATGATTGTGAGCACATGCTTCTGGCTTGTTGCTGGCATAGCACGTTTGGGACGCATGGCCCGTGCTGCCTTGGATTTCTTCGTACCAGACCGCTGGGGTGCATAGTACTCAGAATCCAAATTCTTCTCGCCACTACAGCGAGTGAGTCTGTCAAAGACAGAGATCTTATGTGGCGCATCAGAGGTGATGCGCGGGGCATTGGCTGCGCCCCTGCTCCGTCGACGTATCTTCCTCGCCTGAGAGGGAGAGGGCTGGGGAACGTGGTTAGCCGCACGTTTTCCTGAGAGATGCGCTGCACCAGTGGGCGCATCTTGGTTGCTGAGGACGTCAGCAGGAAGGGAAGGCTGGATTGGCACATCCCCTTCGGTGGTGGTGCCCGAGGCGTCGACCTTGCGCACCCAGACTCGGCGGGTCTTCTTCGGCTTCGGCAGCCGCTTCGAAGGACTCGTACTGCCTTCAGAGTTGAACTCCTCATACGCCTGTTGATTGAGGCGTACGACCAGTGTCTTGTGGGAGGAGCCCACCTTCACGTCGTCGGATTGTGACACAGCTTTCTCGGTGGAGGATAAAGAGGTCCCCAGCAGAGTCGCCAGCTTGTTTGCCATTAAAATTCTTTGATTGTAAATTTCAATACAAACAGAACAGTATTACAATATAGGACTTAGACGTAGTCCTAAGAGTACACTTTTGTTTAATCTGGATCCCTTGTGCCGATGGAGTGAGTGGTAATGCGTTGACTCCGTTGACGATCTGACGACGGTTATCGGTTCTCTGAAGGTCTGGATTGCTCTGGGTGCTGGAGCTCGCTGAGAGGAGGAAGACGTTGAGTGTCTGTATCTGCCTCTTTGGTGGTGCGAAGTCTCTGTCTGTTTGCTGTGGAGGTTGATATGTATGCACGTAGATTGGTCCGTGTGTGTCTACAAGAAGGAAATGATCCTTCTATTTATAGTTTTGCAGGCTGGCTGCTCGTGCACGCATATGTAGGATGCGCCTGTACGCGGGGATGCCACGTGTTGATTGCTGATGGAGGCGCATAGACGATACGCCCTGATCGAGGGGGTTGACTTCTTCATGTTGCTGTTGTGAACCGGCACGTAGCGGAGAAGAAGATCTTTCTGTTGCTGAGATCTTGGATGAGTCGAGTCAAAGGACACGTGTCGTCGACCCATGGCTCAGAGATCTCGGATTTGGTGGGAGGAATGATCTGGTAGGATGTGCCTAGGATTAAGCGCATGAGGAGACTTTGGCTCGTAACCTTTAGGAGTCACGAACCATTCTGGGCGCATGGCTTTTGAGGCGCATGCAGAGCTTCAGTAGTGACTTTACTCCTGTCTTTTGGGATCAGGAAGAAGTCTAGGGCGCATGGCTTTTGAGGCGTATGCAGAGTTGTGACAGTGACTTTCCTTCTGTCTTTAGGGATCAGTGAAAAGTTTGAGGCGCACAGCTTTTGAGGCGTATACACGTTTGGGCGCATGGCTGCGGAGGCGCATGCGAGCTGGTTGGGTGGCCACGTGACAGTAGCCGTCGGAGAGGAGTAATAATGATGCTGATGTTGGCGATGCTTCGTCTTCTGAAAAAGCTGCCGACTGCTCAGACTTTGGGAGGCGTGCTGCCAACTCTGTCAGTTCAGCATTTAATGTTTGTGACATTCGATGGACAGCTGAGTGGGCGCGTCGGTTGGCGTTCCACTAGGCGTATGGGGACGCATGGGGGCGCATCCCTATGATGCTCTTGGTACTGAAGGGCGCATCTGTGTGATGCGCTTGATATAGAAGGGCGCGTCTGTGTGATGCGCGGTCTGGCCGGCACATCCGCTTCGTGAGACGTCTTTGATGGTACAACTGTTACGTTCTTCGAGTGCTTTAAATAGCCGTTTTGACTTGGCTGAATTCGAAGCGTCCGGTTCATCCATTTATTGCAAATTTATTGCACGAAATTCGGAGAGCCATCCACTTGGCGCATGGGTTTGATTTGCCTGACCTATAAATAGTGGTATGGAGAGAGGGTTGGCCTCTCGTTCTCTCACGTCTTTCCGACATGAACTTGTGTGTTCGAATGCATTCTGTTGACGAGATGCTCCCGAGGGTGAAGATGCGACGCAGTGTCTTCGTTGATGCACTTGAAGGTGACTGTTACATCCAAAAGACGGAGTCGAGGGCTTCCGAGGCAGGCGGAAGGTGCATGTTGTATCCAAAGATAGGGATGTACGGGCCTCGTTTCCGTTACTCCGGAAGAGCCGTAGATCGGAATGGCGGTGCTGCGACTTTGGTAGCTCTTTCTTCCTTCAAAATGGGTGTAGCCCATTCTGGTTGTGTTGAAAGCTGCTCCTTTAGCCGTGGTTTCGATCACGGTCTTCCTTCGCCTTTGGAGGCTCTTTCGAAGCCTTCCCTGGCCACAGATTTTGTGGTGCTCTTCTCTTCCTTGGTTCCAGCCAGAGGGTTAAATGCTTCATTAGTCGAAGCATTTATCAGGTGAGCCTGGCTGGAAGAGCGGCACATAACTGGGCTGCTGAAGGGATGTACATAACTGGGGATGCACATAACTGAGCTGCTGAAAGGATGCGCCCTGCTGAGTGCGCTTGGCGGGATGTGCCTGGTTGAGGGCGCATGGTGGTTGCTGCGCCTGACTGGAGGCGCATGGTAGTTACTGTGCCTGACTGGAGATGCATGGTGGTTGTTGGATGTAGACTTAGGATCCTTTCTTTGTAAAAATTCTCCTTTGTATAATCTTCCTTAGACATGTAATAGACTTTTATATGTGAAATAAAAAGTCCTCTTTCAATGTCTATATCTGTTGCTTTTTGCTGTGAAGCACTTTGTCCAAGCTTTGGCACATATAGTCTGGCGCATAGACTTTCGGGTTCTGAAATTCCATGCTTCTACAATATCCTCTATTGATACTCATAGCAAATATATGCATAACAAATATATATGACAAGTAAGAATAGGTTTTAATTTAATAAATTCGTGAAAAGAGAGAAAATAAATATATATGGTCAAGGGATTGACAAATTGAGATGTTCCCGCAGTCACAAGTCCTGCAGACTATCCAGGTTATCCAGGCGAGAAGATTTCTTAGAGTTACAAGAGTTATCAAGCTTACTGGTGTACTTTCAGTACTTATGTTTTCAAGAAGTACCCCATATGACAGTGAGCTGGAAATGTGCCCTACTCGTCAGCAGGCTACAAGTCCTTCTGGTGTGGCCGGGATAACGGGATCGTCTGTAACTGAAAAAATCTCTCTATATGAACTACTTGATCAATCTAGTCATTAACCTAGTCAGATTCATTATGAATTCCTGACCGTGGTAACCAGGAATCCATGTCCTAGACATGATGCAAGACGAGACAGGTAGCTTATACAGGCACAATCAAAAAAATCAGCCACGGTGTCAAGACAAGGGTTACTTAGCAAGTCAGGGTAGCTGTCGCAACAGCATTCAAGATTATCATGTCATGTCAGGTTACTTGTTACTTGTCAGGATTGCTTGTCAAGAGTGCGCCAAGCCAGGATGTGCCAAGCTAGGTTGTGCATGCCAAGTTGTGCCAAGTCGGGTTGTGCATGCTAGGTTGCGCCAAGCCAGGTTACGCCAAGCAAGGTTGCGCCAAGCTAGGTTGTGCCAAGCCAGGTTGCGCCAAGCCAGGTTGTGCCAAGCCAGGTTGCGCCAAGCCAGGTTGCGCCAAGCGAGGTTGCGCCAAGCTAGGTTGTGCCAAGCCAGGTTGCGCCAAGCTAGGTTACGCCAGAACCCGTGCAACCTGATTGTGTGGCATTAAAAAGTATGCGCAACCACTGTTCATCTTCTCCAACCAGCATAAAAATGCTTGGTTGAACCCATGAACTTCAAAAGTCCATAATTTCCTCAAAATAAATCGAAATCTAACTTTTCAAAGGTCAAAATTGGGTAGAACAAAATTTTCTACAACATGAAGCGACTAGTTTTAGAAAATACCAAGTTTTAGTAGATCAAAACCAAGAAGAATGAGAAAAGATCAAAACTTAGATCTACAAAAATTCATCCATCATAACCAAAAATGAAAAGTTCTAAAGAGGCTTAGAATCAAGTAAGGAAAATAATAAAAAAGTAAAATTTGAGATCCATCATAAAGCAAGTTGCACTTGCCTAGGGCTTGGTCGGTGGGATGAGTAAATGGAGATGATGAAGAAGTAAATGAAGAAGTAAATGAAGAAGTGAATGAGGAGAGAGAAGGAGTTGGGTTATATATCAACCCTCTCCATCTCAAACCAAACCAAGTCAAATTTAACCAAACCAAATTAAAATAAACTAAGTTAGATTAAAACAAGACTAGGCTAAGCAAGACAAGTCTAATTACGGTTCACCTGACAAATGTCAGAAATCCGTATACGTATACTGAAAATATGTACAACGGAAAACGGGAGTGACAGAAATGCATTGTCTTGTGCCTCATGCCACGTAGGAAAGACATTGTCTTGAGCATCTCCAACTCTATTATTTTGTTTTGTATTGTGATCATATGTGGCATGAGGCACAAGACAATATCTTTTCTGTGTGACAAGATGATATTCACACAAGACAATGAGATAAAAAAGTGTTCTCCAATGCAAAAGTATTGATAAGACAATAAAAAATATTTTTTTCAACTTCCAAGACAACTCCTCCACTTCTTCATTTTTTTTATAAATATTTATATCCATAATTGATGATGTGGAGACAAAGTCATTGTGAAGTACATTGTCTAGATCTAGACAACCAACTTCACATTGTCCTTACCATGTCATTGCCATGTCAACTTCATGATTGATTCTACATTTGCATTGGAGAATGATTTTTGAAATGAAAGCTTGTCATTCCTATGTGGCAGCCATTTTTTTCTAAACTCACAATAGGGTTGGAGATGCTATGGGTATGATGGAAGAGTGTTTGGATCATGGAAGGGAAAAATTAACTTACTTGAACCGACCCAAAAAGTCTATTTTCCCATCCGAAAAATCGGAAGGCTTAGGTTGGGGCATATGTTCTTATAAAATAGGGTGAGCCAAACCAAAAAAAAAAAAAAGTTGGCCTTAAATAGTTTAGGGTTTAATTTTGGATATCTCTGAGCCCGACTAGACCCAACCCATTATCATCTTGGACACGTATGTGCATTGTGTCTTCTTTGTATGACTAGTGGGTTAGTTAATTTATATTTTATAGTACATTACTTCCTTTCCTGGCAGAGAATGCATGGAACATAGATATACCTAAATTTATTTGAATGGCCAAAATAGGAGAAAACTTTGGCTTTTCTTGTCCCCCTCCTCTATTCCTAGAGAATATCGGGTAAGATTTATAATTTGGGTTTGTGTGATAAACTATACTATTATCTTAGTAGTGGAATATATGTGTTAATTCTTAGAAGTAAGAAGTCCGAGTTCTCTAGTCTAGTGATATTAGAACGAACATTTAAAAAGACCGACAAGATTCGAGCCTCCCAATTGTGTGCGTGCGTGCGTGGGATTTTAAAAAAATATAGTGTCACTCACTACATAGTATCATTTGATTCTAAGAGAAGGAGTATGCTTTTATATATACATGGTAATATTTCCATCCACGTTTCTGTGTTTAGCATAAATCCAATTGAAAATTCCATGGAATGAGAAATTTTCATGGTGAATAAAATTCTAGAGAATATGAAGTTATGACTGTACTTAATTAGTTTTCCAAACATAGCTTAAATTCTCGGCTGATTAATTGGAAAATTATAAGAAACCCCCAAACCCCCCCCCCCCCCCCCCCCCCCCCCTTTTAAAGTTTCAATTTTTTTAAAGTTTTGTTTTCTTTTCCTACCATTTTTTTTTTCATATTCTTCTCCCATGCTCTCTCATTTAAGAGTAAATTATAAAGCCACTTCAATACTTACTCAAGGCTAGTTTATTTTATTTTTTTTTTATTTACAAATTTGTCATTAGAAAAATTATTCATGACAAGCCCATTGGTATAAAAGTAAAAAAAAAAGAAATTCTCTTCTTCTTCCTTTCTTCTCCCAAAATCCTAAACATTTTTTCTTCCAAATCTCTCTCAATCCATGTTGATGTCTAAATTTCATCTTCTAGTAACTAAAATTTGATTTAGTATTCATTTTAGACGAATTATCGAAGTTTTGAGCCCATTTTAGGGTTACGAACTTCAAAATTCCGTCCAGAGTTGCAACGAAGACGATGATGGATTGTAAAAAATATTGCAGTCCTACCAATTGGAAGTATTGTCAAAAAAATTGACAGTCCTACATAAAACATTGAACAACATATATTTTTAGGACTGTAAAAAATTTGACAGTCCTTCCAATTGGTAGGACTATCAAAAATTTTGACAGTCCTACATAAAACATTGAGCAACCTATATATTTAGGACTGTCAAAATTTTTGACAGTCCTTCCAATTGGTAGGACTGTCAAAATTTTGACAGTCTTAAAGGAAACTTGCTGTAACAGCAAGTTCCTTTTAGGACTGTCAAATTTTTTGATAGTTTTAACTGTTGTCAGGAAAATAAAACTTGTTTTTAATAACCGTGGAAACAGAAGTCACGTAATTAGAAGATTTTTTTTTAATATAATCATTAAGTTACTTTGTAAGTATTTTAAATCTATTTTAGATATAAATAAATTATCTACTCGGTTTAAAAATAAATAATTATCCATCGGTTCTAAAAAAAAATTAAGACAATTCTCTCAATTTTGTTCATTTCAAAATAAACCTTCATATATACGGTCTATAAATCTATTTTAGATATAAATCTCTCAATTTAAATCTAGTTTAGAGATACGTCTCTCAATTTTAAATCTATTTTAGAACTAAGTCTCACAACATCGCATTAGATTGACAATAACACAATTAAAAATCTAATAACATCATGATACAAATAAAAATACATAGGACTGTATAAAATTTCTACAGTCCTCCATAGGTTGTCAGAATTGTACAAATTTCCTACAGTCATGTAATGGGCTAAAAATACACAGGACTAGAGAAAATTTCTACAGTCCCGAGTTTTTTCAGCCGCGTTATATCGTCCCGAGTATTCCCAGCCGTGACTGTGCCGGAATTTCTTACTTCAAAATTTATGGATTCGAAACTTCAAAATTCGTCCAAAATTTTCAAATCTCTCCTAACCCATTTCTCCAAACCCCATTCCAATCACATCCATGACATCAAAATTTTGACAACATCCATTTTGATTTTTTTTTTGTCAGTGCTAAGAAATGATGTATGAAAGTTTCGACAGCGTGCTGAGCTCGTCGGCAACAACTGGAGGAGGAGAAAAAGAAGTTTAGATTTGAGAAGGCTTGAAGAGAAGGTTTTTGGTGAAGATGGAGGTGGTTGAAAAAATGAGTTTGGAGAAAGGATTGGGAACGGACAATCCCTAACAAAAAATGGATTGTCATGAGTAAAAGTTCTTCTAAAATGAAGTGTCCTTATAATTTGCCAAGTGATTTATGTCAATCCGATGACGTATGAGACACATGACCAAAACGCCCTCAAGCCATAACGGTTCATTCTTATGCCTTTTCAAGCCTTCCCAAATGCTTTAGGGCTGTAAAATTGTGCCTTATTTTCGAATTAACGACTAAGAAGTTTGGAAAGCCTAAAATTCTTAAATTTTTTGAGGTTTTTGGACGACTGATTAGCAAGGTAAATTATTATTCTGTTAGATTTTTTGAGCTTCTTCTTCAATTTTCAAGTCCTAATATTTTATACTTGAGAATTTGCAAAACCGTAAGTGATTTGATATAGTTATGAATTTTCCATTTGAAAACCCTAATTAAACTTATTTTTATGACTCTAATTTGTCCCACGGTTCATGGATGTTTAATTTTCATATATATATTTTTGTAACAAAATTGAAAACCCTAAGTATGTTCCCCTTTGTAATGCCAAAACCATGCAACTTGTTTAACATGTTAATAATTTCATTAGGTTTTTTTGTTAAAAAAAAAAATTGAAAACTCAATCTCTAATTAGGGTTTTTAGGAAAGCGAATACTTAGTTTTATTTGTGGTACTTGTTATTATTGGGGGGTCACCCTCTGGTTTTGTATAACAATATCTTATAGCGGAGTCAGAAGCTCTCCTTCATATTTGCTTGATGGCGTGCACCGAAGGATGACCGTATGAGAGTCTGAGTGAATTTTTATCCTTTTGCTCCTATATTTGGACGCTTAGCCACGATCACGTGTTAACCTTTGTTTCTAGAAGATTGTACCTGCATACCACAACATGATTGTATATACTAGTCTGCATCTAATTTTATCATGAATTATCGTACTTTTGTTAGCTATATATATTCAATATTGCTAACCTTATGATCATCGTGTTTGGGATGACTTAATGTTTATTCGTACATGTGATTATTTACTGCTTCTTGATTGTTATGGATGAGACACAAAATTGTTAATAATATCACTTTATTGCTTGATTGTAGGTAACCCCTACGTCTTCTGCAGTCATGACCGTACTTCGAGGTGATAGTGTACTTCGTGTAGCTGGTATGTGTCTGCCTCCATTCACCAATATTCTAGTTATGAGACGTGACATTCTCTGTTTGATGTATGTTGGAGTTGTAAAACCCACCGCCCCACCATTTTATTCTTAATTAGTTATGTTAACTTGCTTAATTAGTAGGCAATAAATATTAACTATCAATCTAATTAATATTTGATTACTATTAGCCTAATTACTAAGATAATTAATTAATAGTAGGTAATAAATATTGCTTAATTAGTGTTCATCAATTAAGATAGCAAATTACTATTACAAATTAAGATTAAAAAAATATTGAAAGATAATTAACAATTAACTAATATTTATTTACAAATATTTTATTAATATATTTTTCCTAGTTAGTTTTAAGTTGCAAGGGTAAATAGTTAACTTAAAGTAATAACTACTTAAATTAATATTATTATTAATTCAACAAATAATTAATTAGTATTATTATTATATAATTATGATAATAAATATTTTATTAATATTTATTATTAATAACATTACTAATTATCTTAATTTGCAAAAATAATTTTTTATTTTTTATTACTTAATATACTCTTTAACTTTCCACTTTTTCACTTTTCTAACCTAATTAAACACATTTTAGAACTACGGCTGTGTTTTATTGAGTTTTTTTTTCCAGTAAAATATTTCTATCACAAATTTTCTACCAATTATAGTATTTGATAGCGCATATTTTCCATAGAATTATATTTCCAAAAATCTATCATTTTTCATATTTTCCTTCAAAATGGTGGGAAATAAATGGCTGAGCCCATAGGAAAATATCAATTTTCATGAAAAGTAACTATTTCTCATGAAAAATAACGACAATCAAACACCCAATTTAATTCCATATTTTTTTTTCCATAAATTCTTTCTCAACGTAAAATAATTACGTAAAATTAATTTATTTTTCCACATATTCTACCTTGTAATCAAACGCACCCCTAAAAGAAAAAAAAAATTGCATGAAAGCATACTCTCTAACTAGTGAAAATCCAAATCCAAATCACTCACTCACCGTTTACCAAATAATCCCTAATGAAATTCATCCGCTTAGAGCATCATTAGTAGTTGGGACTCTCCAATGCAATTTGGAGCCCAAAATTTCGGGTTAATTAGTTGTACCCCCTATGGTTTATACGTATTTTGGTAATTGTCCCCGTTGTTTCAAAAATAAAGAACATCCCCCTGGCTACTTAATTTTTCACTCATTTTCTTCTATGCATCAGGGGGGTACAACTAATTAACTTTATAAACCTGGAGGGTGTTCTTTATTTTTAAAACAACAGGGACAGTTACCAAAATACGTAAAAACCATAGGAGGGTACGACTAATTAATCCCAAAATTTTAAAAAGAAAGGTAAATGTAGAATGGGTTGGGTTTGTATGAGAATAGTAAGAAATAATAAAGTGAGCTCCGGTCCCAAAAATTGTGTGGTCAAAATTTAATGTAGGAAAAAAATAATATAAAGTTTAGAATCTAGAAAGTTGGGCTCCAAATTGGAACTTACTATTCTACAAAACGAGTTTCTACAATCTAGAATCTAGAAATTGGGAGGCCCAACCCTTAGCACCCATGGATGGGTTGGGACCGAAATTGTAGAAATTGGGACTAGAAATGAGACTTATTATTCTACAAAATGAGCTCCTACATTCTAAATCTAGAATCTAGAAAATGGGATGGGCCTTACTAATGATGCTCTTACAATCTCTACATATATGATAAGAAGTTTCTAACCACCGTCCACTAACACCTACTAAATTCTCTTTAAACAAACGCCTCTACAATTATCACTTCGTGCACTCAACATTAATTCTAAATAACTACAACTTTTTCTATTTAATTTAATAGTCATTAGCCACTATTTTAATCCATCAACTAGGGGCTGTAAAATGGACAAAGCTGTCCGTTGTCCGTACGAGTCCAGCTCAATAAATGGTCGACCGCGGATCGTCCGATTGAATTAACGAACAAAATTTTAATTTTTTTGGGTCTGTTTAAAAAGTGGATCCGGACACGATGATATCCATGTTCGGTCCGAATTTGTCTGCGGACCGTTCAATAGTGGAAACTTCTTTTGATTTTGTCTCAATTATGCCGTTTCATTTTGGTTTTGCATCAATTTTTGGTAGTTCGGTCTAGATTTTCGTTAAACTTTTACCATTTTTGTTGTATTTTATAACCTTTAATTGTATATCCTTTTCAACTTGATTTTCTGTACCAACTGTTAATGTATCTTGATAAAGTAATAACTTTTGATAATATATTTAATTTGTCCGTGGACCGTTCGATTGAATTAACGAATAGTAGATGTCCATGTCCGTTCGATCCAAACTGGAACAGTGGACTGTTCGTGTCCGTTCGTTCGAATCTATGTCCGTCCGACTCGTTTACATCCCTACCATCAACCATAAATTGCATCCTTAATCCTTAGAATAATGCCAAAAATAAGCATAACAACGACAATGAAAGTCAAGGGGATAATATTATTAAAGTAACTAAACATCAAACTCCAATAGGTACTCCACCACCCGTCAGCATCCAAAACAATGCCATTCGTGACTTGCAAAGCTAATATGCACTCTTAGCAGTATGACCAAGATGAGAATTAATCCCCTAAATAGCCAAAAATACAGAGAGATACTCTTAGCTCCAATAGATCAACATAAGAGCATTGTCATGTTGGGAATGCGGTGTGACCTGAATCAAAATTGGTTCATGAGGTATAATATTTATATAAGATCTGAACCAATTCTAATTATCTACATCTCATGTTCCACCACCTACTCTTAGTTCGTTTTCGTTGACCGAGCAACCAAGCACACTTCGGCTACCTTTGCTCGTTTTCAAGAGGACGCTCATACTATACTTTAAGAGGAGAGCCCGTATAATTCGTTTATATGCCTGAAGGGCCTTCAGAAGAGAGCTTATATAATATGATTATACGCATGAACGTTCAACACTATCTATCTCGAACCAATTAGAGCCGCTCAAACCAGCCTCGTAACGTTGAGTTATGATACCACTTGTTGGGAATGCGGTGTGGTCTGAATTGGAGATGACTCATGAGGTTCGATATTGGGGCCATATGACTTGAAATAAAATTTTCTTGTAAGAACTGAACCAATTCTAATTACCTATACCTAACGATCCCACCTCCTACCCGATGTGAGACTAAATTATCCACTCCATTGTCACCCCATTTTGAGGACTCAGCCAGAAACGTGATACAATCCAACATGTCTACGTTAGTCACTTTGTCCATCCAATAAGATAGTTGAGGGAGAAGGCGAATAAGAAATTTGATAGAGGAAGAATACGAGGTATATATCTTTTTTGAGATGTTCGACGATACGTACGAAATTTTGTGCACGTTGTATTGCATCCACCATTATTATAAATGGAAGGAATAATATGTCTTTATGTCTCGATCCACTGATTTTCTGCCGTACAACCAAGATCTTATATCTCTTATCTCATCGGTAACCACAAGAGCCATTCGAGTTCGGTAAATATATTATATTTCTAATAATTAGGATTCTGAGTAATTTTGTATAATTTGGTAGATTTGTTCAAAAATATATTGGATTTGAGGGACTTGTATGCAAACCCTATAAAAAAAAAACTTTTTGCCAAAAATATCACCCACGCAGCGAAAATCCATTGGAATTTCCTCCAGAGAAGGAAACCGTCACGGAATCATATTCCACACCGCCATCTCGGACTCTATATATACCTCCCACAAAAAAAAAAAATCCAAAAAAAAATAAAATAATCAAAGACTTGACAGAAAAGAAACACAAATTCCCCTCTCCTTCTCCGAAACCCTAAAAAAAAAAATTCAATGGATTTCTCGCCGCCGATTCCGTCTTCTCCAACCTCCTCCTCCAGCGCCACCCTCCCTCCCCCGGCCCCGCCTCCACCCTATCGGTCTCCGCCGTCGGATTCCTCACCACCGACTCCGCCGCCCCTCCGGTCGCCGTCCGCTCCGACCCCTACCTCCGCTCCGTCGCCCCCCGCGCGCTCGTTCGCCGCTCCCGCCGGACCCGAAGAAAGCCCCTCGATCTCGGCGACGACGGCGACGACGGTCTCTCCGGCGATGGCGACGACGGCTCCTTCGGCGGCGGAGGCGGCGGAGGGAGGGACTGGGGTTTCGGCGGCAGCGGTCGGTCGGATTGGGATGACCACGGGAGGGGCTCGCCGGATCCGGCGTTTGATTTCGTCTACGAGGTGATCCTCTGGATCGCGCTGTCGAACTGCACGCTCTTCGCCTTCAGGAAGGTGGGGAGGATCCTGGAGGAGAGGGAGAAGGTGGTGCCGATCCGCCTCGTCCCCTCCGTCTGCTGATGGGATCACGATCAGGTGCCTCAATCTCTTCTCATCGATTGATGTGTACATACGCGCCTCTGTGAATAAATTGTGTATATATCTATTTAGTCACATTTTCTTCTCCAATTTGCCATGTCAGTTGCGAAAGAAGTACTTGGTTTCTCTAATTTGAGTATAGTTTTAAAAGTTCACGAATGTGAGTTGAATTAATGATACTTGAGCATAGTTTTAAAAGTTCACTGTTCACCAATGTGAGGCATAGGCGTTTGAAGACTGATTGCTTAAAAAGGACTTTATATGCTCGCAAAGGGGATTACTTTATAATCCTTTGCGAATTGTGGGTGTACTTTTTGTAGTCTAGGAGAACTTGGTGCTCTTTGGTTGCATGAGCTTAAACTGCACATCCGACCGATTGTCTACAACTGATTGCCTAGGTTTTGTTGCATGATCCTCTCATGCTCGTAGCCACCTTTGGCTAGTAATTTGACACCAAAATAGAATAGATGGTTGACGTAAGGACGACAAGTCCGTAAAAACTTAGTAAATTTTTTTATGGAGATTTATGCTCCATAGCCGACCCATCCGGATGGGTAGAGGTTGAGCAATATGCAGCCAAAAACTGCAACTAATCTAACCGAGCCGACTTTGGCTATTCGATTCAGTTTCTGGGAAGACTGTTCAATTTGCGTTTAAGATTTGTAAATTTGTGTTGTTTGCAATTTTGGAAAAGACTTTTCAGATCGTACCGCACAATATTACAACTATGCCACATCCTACATGCCTATCTACCTATAAGTCTAACCCGACCTGAAACTGAACCCTAATCCTAGTCTACCATATCGACAAAAACCCCTTGAATCTTCACTCTCATGACAAGTGAGTCTTCCTCCCTTATGGCTCGTATTAGTATGTTTTGAGTCATGGCAACTTTTACTTTTTCTTTTCTTTTTGAATGCTTCGTTAATTGCGTTGTTGTTCGCTTTAGTGCTATATGGTCAAGTACGATTTTAGATTATACGATGTTGTTCGCTTTAGTGCTATATGGTTTGCGGCATAGTTTGCAGTATCGGCCGATACCAATCCGATACGGGCTGATACATATACTGTTTGGCATGTCCCGATCCGATACAGACCGATATCCGATACTAACCGATACCGACATTCGAGGTCTCTTTTCCGATCAATTCGGAAAGAAAATTGAAAGAAAAAGACCAATTAGCAAGGGTGTAAAAGTATAGTAAAGTTATAAAAACATGTAGAAGAAAACTTTTCTATCGCATGTCAACCAATTGGTAAGAATGACTACTATTTCATTCAAATTGGTAAGAATGACTACTATTTCATTCAATTTCAAAACTGCTAAGAAAAAACACTAAAAATATATAAATTATGCCTAAATATATAAAATATACTTTCTAAAATGTTAATAATTTGTTAATAATTATTTGCCTTTTGATACCAAAAAATTCGGTATTCCGATCCGAAACCGCCGATACTGCCGATACCACCGATCCCGATACTCATAGGAATGGTCCGATACCGATACCGATACTGATACTACGAACCTTGGTTTGCGGCTAAGTACGCCTTTGGAAAATTATGGTTCGATTAAACAGAATAGATCAATGACACGCCTACTTACAGGACTCACACGAGAAAGTTTAGATGACTACGACAATGACTTTATGCTTTTTTTGCCAAACTCTCATAGTTATTTAAGGATTAAGCTGTAAGGAGATTTTCTCCACTAAATCATATTAAGAGGATTTGCTAAAGCTTTGCAAAATGCACCTTAAGGTTTCAGGTGGCTGTAGCCAATAGTATAAAAGGTTCGAAGTCTGAAGGTTGCTATGGGTTAATTTGGCCTGGAACCATGATCAAAGATGTTGATATTTTCGAAATTGTTTCATGCTTCTTAATTGTCTTCGACTTGATAGGAAGTCCTAAACAAAGTAGGACTTTGTTGCAGCTAATACTATAAATATTAGCTACTATAACATGAAAGGAATATGCTTTCAAGGTGGTGTGCGACTATAGCAACGGAAAAGGAAAAATAAAGGAAAACTTTCTTCTTGTAGCTCTCATGCTCTTATTCGCTTTCTGGTTTTCTAGTGTTCGAAAGTTGTAGATCTGTAATCCCTCTAAATTTATTGGTAGATCTTTCTCTCCCTTTGAATTTTTTTTTTTTTTTTTTGATTTGGCTTATTCACCTAAAGCCATCTCTTTGAGTGATTTTTATGGTTTTCTTTCTTTCGTACCATTGTTACAGTGGTACTAAATACGGGCTGATTCTTCATTTTTGGTTCAGGGGTATTGCCTATTGTTCAAGTTCTTAGTATCGGCTGATACTGGTACGTACAGTATCTAGTGGCCTCTGCTGACCGGATACTGACCTCCACTGATACCGACTGAAATCAAAATTAGGAGACTCTTCCTGGTCACCTTAACAAGGACAAATTAAAAAGAAAGAGAAAACGGTAAAAGACAAAAACAATGTAGACACAAATGATTCTGTCGTTTGATGAAGTGTGACGAAGTATTACATGCTACATTGTGTCATTTCTTACCGATGTATTACAACCATTATCATTTGTCGAAGTTGTATATCTATACTCATCCGTCTTAATTTCTGTTTGAAACAATCTATCACAGAGTTACTTGTCTGAAAGCAAGTAAAGAAATAACAATAAAAACGATTCAACAATATTGAATTCTATTTTCATTCAAAATTGACGGGAAACAACAATAACACGTAATGTTGAGCCTAAATGGATCAAATATATTTTTTAGTTTTTAAATAGTTATGGATTTTTTTTTTTTTTTTTGGCTTTGAAGGCCAAAAACTTCAAAATCCAACCCGAAACTGCTGATATACAATACTTGTAGGAAGGATCAGTGACCGATTCTGATAAACAATAATGCAAATCTTTTTATTGTTTTCTTCAATCTTGCTTAGTGTCTAAACTAGTTACAATTACAACCTGGACAATCTGCGGACAATATATCCAGAAGTGACCAACGGGTGAACTACCTTCAAAATGATGATGAGCCCCTCCTTTTTTTCCCCTTTACTGGCGAACAACTTGAGCATCGGCTTCTATGAGCATTGGCTTCTCTATTCGATGCAAGATAAAGAAACCATCAATACTTTGAAAATGCTTCATTTCCTTTTTCTCATTTGCATACAGTATAGTATAGGTATTGTGAATGGGCTGAGTTAAATACAATTAAGGAAAAGGTAAATATGAAGGTTGTACATTCTTTATGCATGGAATTGACGTGGCACTCATATGTTTAGGAACACTTGGGCTAAGGACGAGGAACCACCCATGAGTTATGAGTATACTTGAATATATATTGCATTAAGGCCTGCTAATAGAATGATGATTGGAATTTGTTTACTGATATTTTCCTGTTTGGCCAAAGCTAAACTGTGGTGCCAAATGTTCTTGAAATTATCTTAAGGCTCTTCAATTGATTATGATCGTTGCTGAATGGCATCATAAATCATTTCCGAATTGTACTATTGTTGAAGTAATCTAGGTTTTTTTTAAAATCATTTACTGCCTTTATGGTTTGGTGGTAGTTCTTGGTATGCAATTTATATTGCATACGTTTTTTCTTCTTCTTTATGCTTAACAAAGTTGTGAGCAAGGTTCAAAATATTGGTATCAGAATTCGGAATCAATATCGAACCCTTCCTATAAGTATTGGGATCGACAATATCGCCAGTTTCATATCGGAGTATCATAGATTGGTTGGTATCGGAAATCAAATAATTATTAATAAATCTAGAGAAAACATTTTAGACATTAGGTATAATTTTAAGTATTTTTTTGTTGTTTCATAGTAATTTTAAAATTGAATGAAATAATAGTCACCTTGCTAGGGTTTTTTTTTTTTCGTTCAATTTTTTTTGCCGAATTGAATGACAAAGAGTCGGTCAGGATCGGTATCGGATCGGGACATGTTCAACCGTATCGGTATCGGCTGTATCGGATTTGTATCGGTCGATACTGCAAACTATGATTATGAGAGACATTTTCTTACCCATCTACTTAGTAATTTTGTGTAATATATATCTAACAAGTGCATTTGATCACGTTCTCAGTTAATTGGTGAATGTTGAGATTGATGCTAAATTTGTTGAGGATTCAGTTTGAACAGGACTTCTTGTGAAAGGATACTAAGATCTGTCATTCTAGACCACTGTGTTTCAAATTTGTTTTCTTGACTAATTAGTAATCACCACTAATCTCCCAATCTGATGGCTGGCTGCATGCACAAGCAGCGAGAAGAAACGAAGATTAGCATATAGTGGAGAAATAAGAACTCTACTCTGCCTGGATGTTGCCCATGTCATGCTCAAGTTAAACCAACCCACACGTACATTTGTTACATAGTTATCTACGTGTGGGTTGTTTTAACATTAGCCCTCCAGGCTCCTTCAAAATGGGCATGACTCTTCGTATCATGAGACTTGATTTATGCCGAACAAGGCACAGGGAGTTTGATTTTTTGAAATCCCACGCATACACACAATTGGGGGATTCGAATCCTTGTCGTCCGAATGCCCGTTCTAATATCACTAGACTAGAGAGCTCGGACAATTTTGTTAATTATACTAAGACACTTACATTTTCAGTTAAGAACAACTGTAGCATCGGGGTCTCACTACATCTGGGTTGTCAATGTGTCAGGGCCCTTAGGCCTTCCACGCGTCACATAGGGTGCACTGGCTTGGGATGGAGCGCAATCATGATTTTCCAGTCATTTGTAGATTTGATGGGGATTAGAACCACGCATGGGAGGGTGACAACAAACAAGAAAGGAGTATAAAGGTCCGTTTGGATGTTTTTACTGAAATTTGGTTCTAAAAATAGTTGTTTAACAGTGAGTTATAAAGTTGTTTTCTGAGTATAAAAATTCTGACTTTACGTTTGGTTAGTTTCATCTATAAAATGGTTTTCAGAAAAAAAAAAAATTTAAAATTCTGTTTGCTTGATTTTTTTCAGAAAATATTTTTTTACAAAATGTATATGTTGTGTCCATAATAATTTTATAAATATTTTTGTTGTCCAGTCGGACACATTTCGTCACCTCCCGTTCTCTCTTCTATGAGCAACCGATCTGGCCTCCCACCGTTGGCCATGGACGAGTCACGTGTCTGAACAACCGATCTGTGTCCATAATAAAAAATCTGTGTCCATAAGCAATCGATCTTCTTTGATCAACTGATCTGTGTCCAAGAAAATAGTTTTTTTGTTTTGTTTGGAGAGTCACATGTTTGAGCCACTGTCGACCATGGAGTCGGCCGAAGGAGACTGACCTCTCCTCCGACTTCATCGAGTACTTCTTCGCCCCAGTCGCAACCGCCGCCTTTCGGATAACCTGAGCTCCTTCTTGCATATGTTTTCCTCCAAAGCCAACGGTAAAAGAAAGAAGAGGGACTCTAGGAGAAACCTCGAGGAACCGCGGTCTCCCAAACCTTGTTGGACTACCAAGGTCCTGGTGCTCCCTCTGTTGCGGTCGTGACTTTTTCTGCACGTTGCCTGTAAGGCCTCGTTTGGTGTGCGGAATGGAAGGAAAAGGAAATCAATTGCTTGTTAATTTTTTTTTTCTTTGTAAAATTTTATTTTTTATTGATTTTCTTTTCTGATGTTTGGAAATGCCAAAGAATTTAGAAAGGAAAGTGAATACTTAAATGTGGGAAAATGATTCCTTATTGAATGGATGAAATTATTTTTCTTCCTAATTTTTCTTATACTGGAAATCACTTTGCTTTCCTTCTCACTTTCTTTTGCATCCAAACATAGAAAAGTAATCACTTTTCTGTCCCAAGCCGGAGATTCTGCGAACCGACATGAAGGTTTTCCTTTCCGTCCTACTATTCGAGCCATCTTGGAGTTATATTCCATGTCACTAAGCCGATTAGCGCCCATTACATGGTGGCGTTTGTGGGATTATGCACAAAGAAGAAAGTAGTCCAATCGGTCAACCTGTTCCAAACGTTCTTCTCTCTGTTGATGGTTGGTCTTAGGGCTGCAAATGAGCCAAGCCGTTCGCGAGCTGCTCGAAGCTCGGCTCGATAAAAGCTCGTTTGAGCTCGGTTCGTTTACTATCATTTTCGAGCTCGTTTAATAAACAAGCCAAGTTCAAGCTTAGAAGTACTCGGCTCGTTTGAACTTGCGAGCTGGCTCGTTTATGAGCTTGCGAGTTGGCTCATTTAGAAGCTCGTTAAAGAGCTCGTTTGTTCTTTGTTGAATATATATATATATATATATATTGAAGCAATGGATAATTGTGACGAACTCGCCTCCACCGGGACTCGAACTCCCGACCACTTGGGCCTAGGCTAGAGGTCATTTGCTATATATATATATATATATATATATATATATATATATATATATATATATATATATATATATATATATATAACAAAGAATAAACGAGCTTTTATATATGTGTGTGGGCGTGCGCGCGCGCATTATATATTTATGTCCTTAATAATTGGTATTAAGAAACTTCTTTAATTAAATTTTTATAAATAAATTGTCAATATTACAGGTACTTGAATTCAAACATAACTAAATTGAAATCGAGCTCGTTAAGCTTGAAATCAAGCTTAATGAACTTGAAATAAAGTTGAGCGAGCTTGAAATCAAGCTTAACGAGCTTGATTTTGAACTTATCGAGCTTGTTTATCAAGTTTGAATCAAGCTTACTTATCAAGCCAAGCTCGAGCTCTAACCAAGCCAAGCTCAAGCTTAATATAAACAAGCTCAAGCCAAGCTCAAGCTCAAAAATAAAAAATTTATCAAGCTCGAGCTTGAGCTCGATTAATTCTAGTCAAGCCAAGCTCAAGTTTACAAAAGCTTGGCTCGGCTTGGCTCGTTTGCTGCCCTAGTTGGTCTAGATGGAGATTGTCCGGTATGCCTTCGAAAAAAGAGGAAGAATCCCAAAGATGATCTTCCCCATAGCTAATCCTACCTTCCTCAAAGGATGGAGGAAGAAACTCAAAGGCCTTAGGAATTCTTATTTCTAGAAATTCGGAATACTCAAGACTTCTCTCCCATTATGGGTATTTTGAAGGGTATTTCCGAACTTCTATTGTTTCCTTACACTAGTACTTGAAGAGGGACAAACTCCGAGCTATTGGCCCGAGCCGTTTGCAAATACCGTAAGGTCCCATTTGATTCGCGGAATCATCGGATTGGAAAAGGAAAGTGAATACTTTTCTATGTTTAGGTGACAAAGAAATTGAGGAGAAAAGAAAAGTGATTTCCACTGAAAAAAATTAGGAGAAAAAGTGATTACATCCATTCAAGCAATGAATCACTTTTCCACATTGAATTATTCACTTTTCTTTTCCATTTTTTTAGCATTTCCAAACATCGAAAAGAAAAATCAATAAAAATTGTAATTTTTCAAAGAAAAAAAAAATGCCAAAAAATTGATTTCATTTTCCCTTCCAATCCGCGAACCAAACTACGCCCAAGTGTTATACTCCTTTGAAAATCTTCTTATCGTCTTTCATAAAAATGACAAAATATATATATATTTTTAAGTTACAACTACTTCTTTGGTTATTGTTAACGAGCCCTCCGAGCCTCATCCAAAAGGAAAAGAATCCATTAAAAAAAGTCTGCTCCTACCACCGTTGTACGCATAAAGTAGAGTAATGGAGACCCCTACAGAGGGTTTGATGGGAAAATTCATGCACATATATGGACTAACAACTCGCCAAAAAGCAAGAATGCATGAAGGAGGGCTGGTCCAAGGCTCTCGCCAACTATCAAGGGTTGATGGGAATTGAATCATATACCAATTTTGACTGCCAAGACATATCTGTTGGTATTAGACAGGTTTTCTAATCTACATGGAGAACATTCCGGAGTGCGACAAAAACATCATCCGTGTGTCGAAAAAGTTCAGAGAGTTGTAGTGACAAAGAAGACGAATTTTAGCGCATATCAAAAGCATTGGAAGACTACTATCAGTGTCAACGGTATATCGCAATATATCGTCGGTATGTCATTTATCGTTCCAGAACTTTTGATTTGCCAATTCGATATATCACGGTACACCACTGGTATACCGTTTTTGGAGGCTGAAGCCGAAAATATGTGTTTTATCAAACACCGTTGGATCTAATCAATGGTTTAGATTACTGCAGGATTGAGGGAGCTTTAAATAGGTTTTTTTTTTCCTAACCCTAATCCCATATTACATCTACCAGAAAGAGATTAAAAAGAAGAGTTTTCTCAGAGTAGCAATTTTCTAAGAGAGGAAGGGAGATTCAAAGATTCGGGGCGTTGTTTTGGAGAGACATTGATTCGAAGAGTTCTTCGTTGGTGCTTCCTCGTCGACTAGTCTTCGGTGAACTATTTGGACTCATTGCGATCTATTTCCATCCGTAGAAGTATTGCGGTGATCCGGTTGAATTGGTGGAGAAGTTTGTAGATGGTGTATCCTCAATGTTTTCATTTTTTGAATATTTGACAACATATTCCAGAATATGAAGTTTCTAACCTCAATGTTTTCATTTTTCGAATATTTGACCGAGTTTTTGAACGTATTTGTATTTGCACTGAGTCAATTTATGCTCGTACTTTTGTCGTCCCGAATTTTTTCCGTTTGCCGAATTGCTAACAGGGTCTGGAAGGCTGAGACCACCTTCTAGACTCGACAAACCTCCAAGATGTAGGAAAAGTCCTAGAACAACCTCCCATGGACAATCAAGGTCTTGAGGACCAGGACCGGCCCGGAGATTTGGGTTGTCCTATCCCGAAATAATTTTGGTTGCCCCTTGATCCTTATTGTGAGCCAGTCCTAGTGGTCATCCGTGACCTTGAAGCTCCATGATGAACTCCATGCTGTTGACTGCGGGTCTTCCAAAGTGCTACTGGGGAGAAGCTGCACTAACGGCAACGTTCATTCTGAATAGAGTGCCATATGCAACTTCCGACATAACTCCTCATGAACTCGGGTTCAAAGTCAGACCTAACTTGAATATCATTCGAGTGTGGGGGTGTCTGGCTTATGTGAAGCTCCCGGATCTGAAGATTCAGAAGCTGGGGACAAGGACTACGAAGGCGATCTTCTTGGGGTATGCCGAGAAGAGTGATGCTCGGAGATTCCTTGATATCGAGTCAAACCATATCATCGAATCTCGCGATGCTGAATACTTTGAAGACAAGTTTGCAAAACACAAGAATATTGTTCTCGTGGATCTTCCGGAGAATGATGAGGGTACAAAGCAGACAGAAGTCTTTGATGAACCAGTAGTCCAAGATGAAGCTGTCGTCAAGGAGACACCAGCTGAACCAGAACTCGCTGAGCCGTCAACTAAGCGAACGAGGCCGAAAGACTTCGGAGATGACTTCGTCACCTATCATGTGGAAGCAGGTCCGCTTACCTATGATGAGACGATGAAGACCAGAGATGCTGTATTCTGGAAGGAGGCGATAGACAACGAGATTGACTCAATCACCTCCAACAACACATGGGTATTGGTTGACCTGCCAGAAGGAGCAAGATCCATCGGATGCAAATGGATCTTCAAGAAGAAGATGAAAGCAGATGGAACCATTGCCAAGTTCAAGGCCAGGCTAGTGGCCAAGGGGTTTGCTCAGAAGCAGGGGATCGACTACTTTGACACTTATGCTCCAGTAGCTCGGATGACAACCATCAGATTGTTAATTGCTCTAGCAGCAATACACAAGCTGGTGATACATCAGATGGATGTGAAAACGGCATTCCTTAATGGCGAGCTGACCGAAGAGATCTACATGCAACAACCAGAAGGTTTTGTCGTCAGAGGTCTGGAAGACAAAGTCTGCAAGTTGATGAAGTCTCTGTATGGTTTGAAACAAGCTCCCAAAATGTGGCACGAGAAGTTTGACAAGGTGATAAGGTCAAATGGCTACAGGATCAGTGAAACAGACAAGTGTGTCTATACGAAGTTTGCTGACGGAAGAGGAGTAATCGTATGTCTTTACGTGGACGACACGCTAATCCTAGGTACGGATTTAAGCTGCGTCACAGAGACAAAGAAATTCCTCTCGACCAAGTTCAGTAGAAGGACTTGGGGGATGCCGACGTAATCTTGGGGCTCAAGATCATCCGGACAGGCACTGGAATAGCGCTGTCACAATCTCATTATATTGAGAAGATGCTCACTCGCTACGGGTATCAAGATCTTCCTATTATTGATACACCGTACCGGAGTGATCAGAAGCTGGAGCCAAATTCGAGGGAAAGCGTCAGGCAGTTGGAGTACGCTAGCGTCATCGGAAGCTTGATGTACGCTACTACTGCCACAAGGCCTGACATAGCTTTTGCCGTGGGAATGCTGAGTCGGTTCACTAGCAATCCAGGCGTTGAGCACTGGAAAGCTGTGAAGCGTGTTATGAGATATCTCAAGAAAACTCAGACATATGCACTTTTCTACAGCGGAGATCCGTCAGTAGTGGAAGGCTTCAGTGATGCTAGCTGGTGTTCAGATATGGAGAGCGAGTATTCCACAGGTGGATTCGTATTCGCCATGAGCGGAGCTGCTATATCGTGGAAGTCGAAGAAGCAGACTATGTTATCTCGCTCCTCCATGGAATCTGAATTCTTTGCATTGGATGCTGCTGCAGATGAAGCAGAGTGGCTTCGGGAGCTCATGTATGATCTTTCGATGGTTGGGGCTCAGATACCGGCAATACCGATATACTGTGACAACCAGGCGGCAGCAGCAGTGGCATCAAATGACCTCTTCAACGGGAAGAAGAGGACTGTGCGGTTGAAGCACAGGGCAGTACACGATCTTATCAAAAGAGGTGTAATTGCAGTGATTGATGTTCGGAGTCAGGAGAACCTGGCAGATCCGTTCACGAAAGGCCTCAAGCGCCAGTTGGTCGATGACACAGCTTGTAAAATGGGCTTGAAGGCATTCTGATAGTGTGTCTTTGTAATCCTACCATAAAGTTTTATGCTATTAGTTCAAAGAGAAATCTACTAGGCATCTAACTTTTGGTTCAAAGGAGGATCACTGACTGGAAAACTATCAGGTAGCAGTGGGTACTTGTTCTCTGGAACATGGAAGGGATACGGACCCATAACCACTGTTGTCTACTATGTATTTTTTTGCGAAAAAAAAAACTGATCCTGTGGAAGGTTGGCTTAAACGCCTTAATGAGTTCTCAGGCAGAGTGAATGCCTGGTGTGCTTTACAGGAAGCACGGTAGAGCAGCACTAGAAGGAGTGAAACTCCATGCTACAGTGGGGTGACTCCACCATGAGGTTCCCAGGTAGGGGTAATGCCTCGGCTTTGCAAGCCAAGTCACAGCGGCGTAGCACCGCAAATAGGCAGGTAGCCTAATGCTGTATGACGTAATTAAAGAGTTGTAGACAGCACTACAAAGAGGACGATGTCCTCATGTTACAGTGGCATGACACCATGAAAAGGTACCAGGTAGGGTAAAGCCTCGGCTTTGCGAGCCATGTCATAGCGGCGTAACACCGCACGGAAGCGCAAGGCTTCATGCTGGGTAGTTTGGCACTACAAAGAGGCTTGTGACCTCATGCTACAGTAGTATGACACTACGATGAGGTTCCCAGGTAGGGGTAATGCCTCGGCTTCAGGCCATGTCATAGCGGCGTAGCACCGCAAGGAAGCACAAGGCTTCATGCCATATCTCTTCAATAAAGAACTCACCTATAGTGTATGAAAAGAGATATCAGGCCGTCTCTTGAGGGTAAACTTGTAGACGCCCAAAATTATACACTGAAACCAGGCTGGCACATGGCCTTCAATGTGCAGCCAGAAGCACAGTTGATGTCATTATGTGAGTAGGAAGAATTGCAGTTATGGTGCAGAATTCAAGGCTTAGTCCATTCTTGTATCATGCTGTTATTTAACCTATGCGGGAAGATTCAAGTCGTAGCGACATCTCTCCTAATGCATGATGGGCAGTCACTGTGGGGAACGCTCAACCCATATATTGAGATATGTGGGGGATTGTTGGTGTTTTTGCCTTTGGACTAGAAAAGATAGTCCCACATCGGCTACACCAAATGGTGAGTATCTCAATATAATGCATTGCTTGTGTTGAGGTGTGCACATGAGGTGTAGTGGGGCACAAGTTTGTGCCATGTGGAAGTATTTTCCTAGAAGGAAAAAAGGATTAAATCCAACAAGGATGCAAGTTAATTTTTGTTGTGCGGACTCGGACTCGGACACGGACTCCAGGATGTCTCGTGCATGCACGGGAGTGTTCGGGGGGTAGGCGTGGACTAGCACACTTCTATGCTGATTGTGGGATGATCTAAAATATCAAACTCTATTTTTGAGTATTGGTATTTTAGTCCCACATCGGATAGGAGAAAAGGTGAAGTCTCAACTCCACTCTATAAATAGAGCCCCTTGGCCTCCTTTGAAAGATGCACCAAGAAGAGAGTAAAGGGAGTCCGTAAAGTCCAGGAAGCCCGTTCAAGTCTCAAATATTGACTTACGAGCGTTCCAGAAGTTCTTCGTGAACTTGCTGGTTCCTGGAAGCTGTTCGTGCTCGTGTGGGGCGAATAAAGCTTTGAGCAACGGTGGTTCATTCACCCCAGCATCTCATTCTCGCCTGTCATCGCTGCTGTTGCCTTTTACAGTAACTTCTTTTTAGAAGCTCTACTGTCGATAGTCGCTTGCACAAAAGTCTCTTTAGATTTTTTGTGTATTACGTAGAATCTTTTTAGATCCTCGTAATTCAGAATCCTCCAGGATCTCTGTTGCACATCTTCTTTAAGGTGTTGCATTTGAAACGTTGTCTTTACAATTGTTTCTGTTTCAGAATTTTCCATCGAAAATTGTGCCTCTGCACTAACAGAACCTTTGGTGGAATTATGTTTGAGGCTGGAGGGTTGCCCTAGCAGGGGAGGAAGGGGGGGAGGGTTGTCAAAGTCCCAAATCTTGTCTGGCTTATTCCAGGACCGGCCCTGTTGAGGACCGCCAATGGCTTCGGATGAGGGGCATAAAGATGAAGGCATTGAGGGAGAGGACCCTTTAGTCGCCGTGTCAATGCACTCAATTGTAATCTTCGATTTTCAATTTTCACGTACATACGATCTTTGTAACCTTCGAGATTAACAGTGCCTCTCCTCCTAAATGTGCTCGGAAAGTTGTATTTTACTTCTCTCTTATTTATCTGGGCTTGCTCCTTAAAGCACATAATATTATGAGAATTGTTAATATTATGAGAAATGTTTTACAAGATTTAACAATATCATGAGAAATCATGATGCCGACGTTTTTTTTTTCCTATTACTAATCAGAATTAACAATCCCAGAAACCAGTACACTTGCATCAACTTTGAACAATTTGATAAAAGAGGAACAATTACTAAAGAGCTATGAAGAGAAAATAGCATCCTGAGAACAGAAAAGTTCGATTTTGTTGTTAAAAGATGGAAAAGCACTCGCGAAACCCTCGAAAAGCATACATAGCTTCGATACAAAGGGCTCCAGAAAGGCGCAGGCATCTAAGCTAGAGTTTAAATTACTCTAATATACTACCCAATAAATGCAATAATAATTTTTCGCAAGAATCCGAAGCACACAGTGAGCAATTACAGAGCAGCTTGCATGCAACTTATCGACATTTCCAAGAAGCAAGTTGGTGGACAATTCTAAACTTAAATTTTCAACCTTAAACCTTCCGAACCATATCAAAATTGGCTGTACCAATGGAGTTCTCTTGGGCGTCGAGCTCAATCAGACAAACAACCCCTTCAAGAAGACTATACACTCCTTTGGTACCGGAGCTTCGAAGGAATTATCGTGTTTTCTTCTTTCAGGAGCTCTCTTTGTCCAGGAAGTACTAATTGCTGTTGATACCCATTCTGGCTTTCACAAATTCCGAGTTTCACAACGAAAGTAGCCGTGCAACCTTTGCCTACACCTTCACTTTCAAGCCAGATGTGTCCTTCCATGAGACTTATGAACCTGGTTGGACGTCAGGAGGGTTACTACATCATCCAACAATAAATTACTACAGAACAAAAATTAACACACTTTCCAATGAATAAGCTACCGATTATGCACGTAACAATTATTATGTTTCAAAAGTAAAATCAGATCTAATACATGACAAACTAACTAAAAGCCTGATGTTTAACCTTTCTTATATTGACCATACCTCTTACAAATGGCAAGCCCGAGCCCGCTGCCACTATAACCCGTGTTGCCTCCACTTTGAGCGTGCGCAAATTTGGTGAAGAGTCGTGGTATATCTTGGGGGCTGATTCCACAACCGGTATCTTTAATCTGAAAGTAATAAAGTATGAGAATGTGGTACTAAGTAACTTGTTAAATTCATCATCTATCACAATGTAAAACTTTAAAGCCAAGGCAAGAGAGCATACTCATGAATCATGATATTATGATATATACACAATTGGTAGGATGAATAGTTAAGGCAAAGGTGTTACGTGTTAGCTAGTGATTGTTGAACAAGTTATTTATCTCAAAACTTACCGGTCATTTGATAACAATATATGTATTTCTGAAGAAAGAAGAAACAAAAAATAAGACACGTTGAAATAAATACAAAATATGAAAAAAAAAAAAAATTACTCCAAACAAGAATTATGTAAAAACAGAAAATATAAGAGAGATTGGATACTAAAGTCGATTTAGAATGTACCTGGACTCGTAAGTAGAAGTACCCGTCAGTAATAACTGGATAAAATTCAGGAATTCGAGGGTCCCTTAAAGAATCAGGTCGGGCAATAGTTGCTGTAATTGAAATATGGCCCTCTTTTGTAAACTTCACCGCGTTACCGGCAACATTTAGAATAGTTTGCATGAGACGTTTCTCGTCACCCATGGCACATAATGGTAAGTCAGGTGCTAGTGACACTGAGACTGCCAACTTCTTTACAGCTGCTATTGGTTTTATCAAATTGATGACCTAAAAAGCAAAACCTGAACAGGTAAGCACCAAAACAATGCACATTAACGAACACAAAAGCACATCACAAACCCATAAATTACCTCTCTGAACACAGCATGAAGATTGAAACTCGAAATATCCAACTCAAAGCTTCCATCTTCAAGCCTTGAAAGATCTAAAACATCATTGATTAGTGTTGCCAGTAGATTACTACTCTTCAACACAGTTTCTACCATCAACCGCTGCTCTGGAGTTAGTTCAGTTTCTAGAAGTAGGGAAGATAAGGCAATAATTGCATGCATGGGAGTCCTCATCTCATGATTCATGACAGCTAGAAAATCATTACGAGCACGAATGGCCATTTCTGCCTCCCGCCGAGCTAAGTCTAGGGCAACATTCTGCTCCATGAGTAGATCTCGTGCCCTCATAGACTCTTCTAGGATGGCAGCATGTGACAGTGCAACAGCTACCTGGAAAAAGGACAGTTCACAAAATTATGGTACTCAACATAGCTAAGGTCATAAAAGACTTGGCAGCAAGAAAAGTAAAAGTTAGATTCCCACAACCGAAATTCACAAAAGAACTACCTTGCAGTGCACAGGCAATTTATGAGTTACCAGTTCATATGTAGTATAGTAAAGAAAGAAATGATTTGTCTGCAAAGTTTAAGAACAATTACATACATAGTGGAACATAAAGAAAATTCATTAATTTGATAAATGACGTGAAATCATCAACACCAGCAGGTCAATTCTCTAAATGAGTGGATTGAAATGACTCGTTTCGTCATCTATTAAATAATTGGGACTTCCTCTATAGGTTGACAAAGTTGAAATGTAAGGGAAGTCTAGTGAAATTTAAGACAAATTGTTAAGATATGATTAGATTTAGGATTAGATTCAAGTCTATCTTTACATATCTCCTATACGAATACGGATTTCTTCTCCTATACGGATACGGATTCCTTCTCCTATACGGATATAGATCCTTTCTCCATCTATATATATTCATAGTTGTATGACTTTCTATATCATCCATTAATAAAATCAATATTGTTGATTTGTTTCATGTATCACAGCCTAGAATTTTTAAATCCTAGGACCGTTCAGAGAGATCCATCCGCTTCATCTTTGTCTTTGCCGGCCGTTCAGAGAGATTCCTCTCATCACCTGATTCTAAAACGGATGCCTCGTAGGATCCTGGTAGCATCCTGTAAATACTGAGTCAAGTAGCACCGAACCTATTTCATCTTAATCTTCTGTTGCATCCACAGAGACAAAGCAAAAGGCCAATAAGTGGCATGTAAATTTGATAGCATGTGTGTTGTGAGAGGAAGTTTTGAAATAATTTATACTATTGATTAATTGGCTCGTAGCTTTCTTTCTTTTCCTGTTCATATACAAGGGTTTATTAAACCGTGGTACCAAAGCTGCCGAGAAGCCGCAAACAATCAAGAAAAAGCACTCCGCATTGCTTGTACGTCAGGGACTGCTTCCTCGGGCTGACCATAATCGCACACACCACCACCACCTCCACCTGGCCTTTGGGGGAATCGAGCACCTTGATTCTTGCATCGACGTCCCTGGTGAACTTATTCAGAAGTACCAGAACATTTTAGTCTTAAAAAAGGGGGAAAAAAATGAGCCTTTATCTATGCAGTTCCGAGATTTTCTTCCTTCCTTCCACTTCCGAGAAGGTCCGTGCTCCTACCTCTAGAACTTCTCCTCATCCTCCATGTATCTATTGCAGAAAGTTCGATCATTCTGCTACCACTGCCATGCTCGTTCGCAGTTTAGTCTGATTTGTTTTCACGGCCATAAGTATGGCCACTCAGTGGATGATCGTTTCTTGCTTCATCCACATCTTAAAAACTCAATTCCTCGAACGGATGAAGACAAAGGGTTCTTCCTTGACTCACTTTCCGGTACGCCAGGCTCACATTATTGATAGTACACAGATATCGACAGATATCCAGTACCATCTTACTCAGTTAAAGCTCCAGCTCCAATGCTAGCCTGAGTGACCATATTACTCAGCTCTAGAACCGTCTTACTCAGTTGGAGCAATAATTATCATAAGTTTCATTGACTACAACCTACCCTCCAAATTGATGACAATATGGCAATTTCCCAAGAAAATCGTCCATGAATGATTCTTAAAATCTTATACTTCTCAAAAAGATTTGAGCAAGAGTAAAGAGGAGTCAAAGTATTATAATTTGAGTGGGAAGATTATAGCATGATAGTGTTCGTAGTATTGTCTAATAATATCCCCAAGCACAACGGGAATAATCATGTCCACTGAGATAATCTGAACAGCAAACAAGTTTGGAAAGCAAGTGACGAATAATCTAACCCAAGGTGTCATTAGTCCAATATATACATACCAATCATAGGCATATATAATAGACTTACATATGGCTATATGATGAAGGAAACATGTTTGAGTGGATTGTGCACACATGTTCATGATTTCAGAGTATTGGGTTATTTTATTCTATTTATTCTTTTAGAACAAGGGACTGTTTTCCTCATTGGAAACCACCTCCCAGCGTCCAACCTTCTACTCATGCAATTATTCCTTAGTTTATGGATTAAAATATTGTTGCTCATTCATCTTATTTTTTTCATTTCAACTATGTAAACCCCCCAATCCGAGATTCAGTTTAAATTTTTTATCCTTATAAATCCATAGATATTCATATATCAATTTTATGCCTTTTTTTAGTTAGAAATACAATTCCTTCTTATTAAACTAACACCAATATTTCCTTTAATGATAATTAAACCAATTCCCTTAAAAATTAATCTAAAATTTTCACCCAACTTTCCTTGGATCCCAACCTTTACTGCTGCTATATTCCTATGTTCCTGTTCATCGTCTCCTTCCTCCAAGGCGTCAACCCCTCTCTAGTGTTCATCACCTCTCCTCCTCCGTGTGCACAACCCCACCCCACCCCGACTACGCCGCCTGACACCATGTGCCTGTGCCTACTTGATGCCGCGTCGAGCAGAGCAGTCGACCATCTGCCATCGACCACGCTGCTGCATCCTCAGGCCATCCCCGCCCATCTGCAACCGCCTGTGACCACTCCTAGATGATGAGATCATATATAAAGCCTACAAGGACATTAGACGATGGGATCATATATAAAACCTACAACGGGAATAATCATACTTCCTCTCAAGCGTACAACACCTTTTTACTTTTTCGAGAGGATCATCGCCTATTATTCCAGGTCTTCCAGTACAGCCTCCGCCATTACCACCCTGGATGCATTCTAGCATCATACCAGAGAACAAGGACAGTAGATGATGAGATCATATATAAAGCATATGTCATTTACCAAACGTTACTTGGTTCGCTGGCGAGGACGTACCAACGTCCAGATTTAGATTGTTCATGGTTGAGGAATGAGTTGCTTGAGAAAGCTGACCCAGACTTGCTAGCAGATTATCGCCTTCCTTCACCAGGCCCTACCATTTCCTTCTCTTCCACTTTGGCCAATATGAGTTCACCTGGCACTAGCAGCTTTATAGGGGAATTTCCAATCTCAGTAGGAGCTTTCCAAAGAAATAGCTTAGTAGCCACATTAGCTGCGCTTGGGATGATTTTAGGCGCGGCGTATTCCCTTTGGCTATATAATCGTGCGGTTTCTGGGAATTTAAAACCCGATTTCCTCCATAAATTCTCCGATCCAAATGGCAGAGAAGTTTCCATATTTCTACCTTTTCTTGTTGGAGGGGCGACCGTCCGTTGAACTACCAAAAAAGGGTAACCTTCCAAGCTGGGAGAGCTGATGGAGGTCGAGATTAAGTTCACACCTACCGCCGGGATTGGTGTTGAAGGGGTCCAAAGTAGTTTCAGAGTCGTTTGGAGTTGTTTGGTTATGTATTTTATTGAAATATGAGTTTATTTAGTTGAGTCATGGTTAGAAATAGAATTGCAAACTTTATTTAGAAGTTCCTTTTATTTGGAAACTTGTTTGCTTGATGGCCAATTCTCGAATAATATACATAAGGATGTATTCAAACTTTATTAACTTGTTAATAAGTTTTGGGCTATCTCCGTGATTTGCAACCATGTACGAGGCCTCCTAAGACCCCAAACCTAAATCTCTCCTTCCCTTCCTAACTAAAGGCATCCTCTCTTGTTAATCTTGTTTCCGCCTCCTCTTTACAACTGCTGATGATTGCATTTTTTGCTGCCATCGCTGTTATGGCTGCTGCGCTCTGGTTGCTGCTGATGTGAATAGCCAACCTGACAGAGGCCATCCTCCCTACTGCCTTGCAACAGACCTGAAGCAGCGGATAATGCCTTCCCCTCTCGTAGCCGTTGTTGCTGCCTATTGAAACCCCACATTCGACAACTCTCTAAGACTTCCTCTTCACCTTTATATAACCAAACCCACTGTTCTAAAAGGCGGCCTGGGCGGCATTTGGTGCTCGCCTAGGCTCCTGCCTAGTCCCCCCCGACGTCCGACTATGCATGTTTTTGGGTTTTATGGACTTCTGCAATTTTCAGTAGGTTTTTTGGATTTTTATTTTTACTTTTTCTGAACTACCTAGATCTAGGCGGGCCGCCTAGGCAGGCTAGGCGCTAGGGGGCGGGTGCCCGCTCAACTAGCGCATAGCACTTTTCACAACCTTGACCAAACCTAAAACCCCAAAACCAAAACAAACTCAAAACCCTAACAGATCTCAATCCCCATAAATCAAGATCTCTCCTGTTGGATTATGATTGAACCTTGGATCTTGGAGACAGAAAACTGCGAAGAGAAGGAATTACTTCCAAGTACAAGTTTTGGCAAGTTTTCAATTGTGTTGATATAATTCACCCTTCCTCTGTCGAATCCTAATATTGATCTTGCTTCAATTGCTACTCTGAGATTTTCTATGAATTCTTCACTATTGATAGCTTTTGACTCAGTATGATTTGTGTAGATATGTTGATTGACAGTGCATTGCCCCTTCTTGGTTCATTTTAGTTCCTGTCCTGCATCAACTTTTCTATATTTAGGCAGACTCCAACTGTGTGAAAGTTGCTTGTTTGGAGATGTAAGATCATCATGATTTGCTATCTTCTCGTTGTTTTTCAATAATTTTGAGGTACCTTGACCAAAAGAAAGTAAGTTGTTGAACATATAAATATCTTAAATATACATAAAACCTACCAGTGTTAGCTATGAAGTGAAAAGGGTTTCTTTGGAGGGGCAACGAACATGGGTGCATTTGCACCTCAGTTTGCCAAGGTTTGGGTCACTCTAATGCTCAGCCTTTGTTTTATTCTTAGTAGGCAGTTTTGTTTTATACAAAATTTTCAAATTTTGGTTAAAACAATTTAGCATATATTTTAATGGATTCGTCACATTGTTGTCCGTTTTCAGCATTGTCCTATACTCCTATAGTTTCTGGTGTTAGTTACAAACCTGGCAGGGTGCCAAGTTTCGAGTGTTGGGAAATTTTGGACACAGGAACCAGACACCTGGACATGGCTATAGTAGGAATATACGTGCAATGTGCATTTGCATGTGTATTAAGAATGATCCGCATAACCAAGTTCTTCAAAAGTTCTTCAAAATACACTACAACCACCAAAATAGGTGTCAACTGTGACCCCGTGTTCGAATAATCCTGCCATGGATCATAGGACACATGTATATGCAACTTACTTTTGCATGCTAGCATGTAAGGATCCCGAAATTACAAAACAATACAGTGCTAACAGCAAAAGTAATGAGTCGGCAATAATAACTCTGTCAGAACCAGCGGCAGATCCAACAGAGAAGCGTGTGGCGGACACAAGCCCCCACTTGATTTCATGAAAAAGAATTTTGGTTATAAATTTATTTGATAATTTTGCCAAAAATATACAAATAAATATGACCTACTACCTTAAACATCACTAATTAGATTAGTTAGTAAACTTGTTCAACGTATTCAAGAGGTCTCTATTCAAATCTCATAACTCATTAGTAGTTTTTATTTTATTTTATTTTTTTACTTCTCAGGCACACTCTTATTATTATTTCTTTTACTGCTCAACAGCCCAAGTCCCCTTTGACTGTGATT
>JANAVB010004599.1:11938870-11953967 GCA_029216955.1 Iris pallida | reverse complement strand
ACCCTCCGAAGAACCTCAGAACTTCGGGCTTACAGGGACGTCTGGCATACATCCGGAGGTTCATAGCAAACTCTCCGGTAAATGTCAACCCTTTACTCAGCTCATAAGAAGGGAGTCTCTTATGTCTGGACAGAGGAGTGCCAAAAGGCCTTCGACCGACATCAAGGCTTACTTGACAAGCCCGCCAGTCCTAGTGGCACCTGTCGTCGGCAACCATTCCTCCTCTACGTCCGTGCCATGGATCATTCCCTCGGCGCTTTACTGGCTCAAACACGATGCAGCTACGAGCAAGCAATCTACTACCTCAGTCGAACACTCATCGGGGCCGAACACCGGTACAACCCCGTTGAAAAGGAGTGCTTGGCTTTGGTGTTTGCCATTCAGAAGACTCGTCATTACGTCTCGGGCCACACAATTCACGTCATCTCCCGAGTCAATCCGCTCAGAGTTCTCATGACGAAGCCAGGGTCATTAAATTCCCGGCTGGCTACATGGGCGATCCTACTAACGCCATACAACATGGTGTTTGTCCCGCAGAAGGCGGTCAAGGGTCAGGCTCTGGCTGACTTTTTAGCTGCACACCCCATCCCAGAATCTTCAAAACTCTATGAAGACATCCCGGATGAAGTCCAAGAATCAAACGTCACTGAAGGAAGCCCCGTTTGGCGGATGTTCTTCGATGGCGCTTCAAGAACGGGCCCCAACGGCCAAATCATCGCAGGAGTGGGGGTAGTCTTGGTCTCCCCCGATCAGCTGGTCATCCAGCGCGCATACTCTCTTTCGAAGTCGTGCTCCAACAATGTTGCCGACGCACTCGTCATGGGACTCCAGCTAGCACAACAGCTGGGGGTGGATCATCTTGAAGCCTACGGCGACTCAAAATTCGTCGTAAACCAGATTCGGGGGCAATACGAGGTTCGCCATGAAGATTTGATCCCTTACCATGAAGTTGCATTGAACATCATTTCAACCTTCACTGGGTTCTTCATCGAACATGTACCCCGTCTACAAAACTTGGAGGCTGACGCTCTGGCTGGCCTCGCAGCCTCATTGGCCGCGCCCCTTGGGACTCAACATTATGTTACGGTGACTGGCCGAGACCTGATTTGTCCCAGAAACAACCTATGTTTGCAAATGGCTCACGCCATGCCGACAAACACCGATGTTAATGTCCGAGACTGGAGATTCCCGTTCGTCGACTTCGTCGTCTACGGAATCCTTCCGAAAGACCCGAAGGAAGCCGTCTCAGTTAGGAGACGCTCTCTTCGATTCTACTATGATACAGCCACTAAAACGCTGTACCGACGCTCCTTCGACGGGCTTCTCCTTCGATGCATGTCTAACGAAGAAGCGGCCGAAGCTCTTCGAGAAGCTCATGACGGAACTTGCGGAGCTCACCAACCAGGTCCTAAGTTGCAAGATCGACTGCGACGTATGGGCTACTACTGGCCAACCATGGTTGCCGACGCAGTGGAATATGCTAAGAAGTGCCATGCATGCCAACTTCATGCAGACTTCATACATACACCATCTGAACCTCTACATCCTACAGTCGCCTCCTGGCCATTCGAAGCCTGGGGCATGGACATTGTAGGGCCAATCACCCCTCCTTCATCGAGAGGACACCGCTTCATCCTGGCCATCACCGATTACTTCTCCAAATGGGCGGAAGCAGTCCCACTAGCGGAAGTAAAAAGCTCCAGGGTGGTCAGCTTTATCAAACACCATGTCATTTACCGTTTCGGGGTACCCCGGCGGATCATCCATGACAATGGTCCTCAGTTTATCAGCCACATTTTCAGCAGGTTCTGTGACAAGAATCGCATTCAAAATGTGGCCTCAACCGCCTACAATCCGGCAGCAAACGGATTGGCCGAGGCGTTCAACAAAACTATCGTCAGGCTGCTCAAAAAGGTCGTGTCATCCAACAAACGCGACTGGGACGAAAAGCTTGGCGAATGCCTTTGGGCCTACCGCACAACGGTACGGACCCCAACAGGCAACACTCCATTCTCCCTGGTCTACGGGAGCGAAGCAGTACTGCCTCTCGAGATACAGATACCTTCGCTCTGCGTGGCAATCACAAACGATCTCACAGAAGAAGACAATCAACGTCGTCGTCTGCGGGAACTGGAGGCACTTGACGAAAAGCGTCTCCTAGCTCAACAACGCATCGAACTTTACCAAGCCCGTATATCACAGGCTTTCAACAAGAAGGTCAAGCAAAGAACTTTCCAAGTTGGCGACCTAGTTTTAGCAGTCAGAAGGCCAATGGTGTTAACTCACAAGACACCAGGGAAGTTCGAGCCCAAATGGGAAGGACCCTTCATCATTGAGACGGTATACTCAAACGGTGCTTACCGGCTCGCCAAACCCAATGGAGACTTGTTCATGATGCCCATCAACGGCAAGTTCCTAAAGAAGTACTATTCTTGACATCCTCCAAGACATGTATTTCCCCAAACAACCTCTTTTCACAAAATCAATCGCTTCCGGAACCCAGCTGTTCCGTGGCATCCTTCCGTAGAAAGATAACCACGTCCACATTACCTCTGAGTTGTCTCTCTACATCCTACAAAGCGGAACCTTACACTTCGTGAGCTTACGCTATCCTTCATGTTTACCACGTCCACATTACCTCTGAGTAAACATCCCGTACAAACAACTCCTGTGTTGTCGTACATTGATCGCAGAACTTCCACGTCCACATTACCTCTGAGTTGTTCAGCGTATCCCCCAGGATCATTCCTACCACGTCCATAAATACCTCTGAGTAGGAAGATTCTATCATTTGAACCTAATGATTGCCATGTCCACATTACCTCTGAGCAAACATGTTGGTTCCTTCAAACTTATTATCTGTACCTAAAAACCAAGGTGCGCAAAAGATAATAGGTCCACATAAATCATCAAGTTCATGAGATCAAAAATGAACACATCACAAAAAAAAAAGAGATAGTGTATTTCTTTATTTTTCAAAAAAGGGAGTACAGAAATACGCTATTTCCCCAGCAAGAGTTGCAAAAACACATAAAAAGAAGAGAAACTACAGTCCCCGATCCTCTCTAGGGTGGGATGAGAGCTCTCTGACTCGACGTCTCAGGTCGGCAGTGCGAGTTTCCACAGTCGCCTGGACTCGGAGCTCGGCTTCTTGACGTATTAATCCGACAGCCTCAGCGGAAGTTTTACTCTCATACTTCTCATCAAGCTGTCGTCGCTGCTGAGCCAAAGCAAGGGTCCGCTGAGTAAGAGTCGCTTCCTCCTGCTTGAATGCCACGTGTTCAGCCAGGACACGATCAGCTTCTAGTTGAAGTTGGGCCTGCTGGTCTTCAAGACGGCGCATCTGAGCATCAACCTCTGCGATGTTAGCATCCACCGCAGCCCGCTTCTCCGTCGTCTTCTTCATAGATTGAGACAACTGCTCCGCCGCAGCCTCAGTCCCAGCCACTTCACGCTCCCAACTGCTCACATCGGCTCGATGGGAAGCCTCGATTTCAGCAATCGACTTCCCTATCTCTGCATCTATCAAGTCCGAGAGGTCATTTCGTTGGATGCGCTGCAGTTCCGCGAGCCGCTCGTCCAGCTCCATCACCGAAACCTCCAGAATTTCGGCCATATGGTCATGGCCCTGGTGAATGCGGATCAGCTCGATACAAGGCATTGCCAAAGCTTTTGCCGCCGCAAAGCTCCCCTTGGCATCCATCACTGCAGATACACCTTTCTCCAGCATTTTGTACACTCCCTCGACGAGGAACTTCACATACCCGTCGGCTTCCGCCAGCACCTGCGGCGTCATAGCAGGAGTTGAGGGAGCTACTACAGTTTGCGGACCGGAGGAAGATCCGCCAACCTCGATCTGAGAGGTTTGAACCTCGGCAGCAATAGGCTCTTCATCAACAGGGGCCAGACTGCCAGCCCGAGGAGCCGAAGGAACAGAAGGAGCCGGCACATGCGTCGTGATAGTACCCCAAGTAGAAGGAGCAACAGAGGGTTCCACACCCTTACCCTTCTCAAGCCCGGAGAAATCACCGACGTCAACGGCTACCTCTTCCCCCGACATTCTATCAGCATCAGCCACCTCCCCCGGCAAAACGGGGAGATCAACATTTATCTCCTGGCCAGCCCCAGGAGACAAGACCGGCAGAAGAGTCTCATTCTTCTCAAGTCCCTCTACAGGGACAGAATCTGTCGCTACCGCCTGATCGGTAGCCATCTCTATGTCCATGGTTGAAGCCAAGGAAGGATTCGGCAATGATTCAGCCGACCTCCCTTCATCATGACAAGGAGGGGAATCAACCCTCTCCTCTATCCCCACTGCTTCTGCTGCCCCCGCAACAGACTCCTGCAGCTCCGGAGCGGTGTCATCGGAAGATGATGAACTCCATTCCTCTTCATCACCAGGAAGCTGCGCACTTGCTAAACCTTCGATATGTGAAGCCTCCGTTGTGGCCTTCGCCACCTCGGAAGCTGCTGCACCCTCAGGTTCCCTCCTGACCGGAACCTCCACGATAACAGTATCCTCCGGATCTTCCTCCATGAGAGACATCATTGTCGGCGGGATACGCACTCCAGACGAGCTCGCCATCTCTTCTCGCCTACTCCCACCCGACTTTGGGGTACGAGGTTTTCTTTTTAGCGGCTCCTACAAAAGAAGATGGGATCTCGTAAGTGGCGGAACCAAAATCAGATTTAGTAGGATGTCCTTACCTCTTCGGACGCCGAATCCGATGACACCGTCGGTAACGATGCCTTCTTCTGCTTCTTTGACACAAGAGATTCAGCCCCTGTATCTGCACATCGTTTCGGTCGATCGCCCGAGGGTTCTGCTTGTGATGCGGAGGGGGCACTCCGTTGACCCACCCCTGACGGACGATGCGGCCGGGCCTTCACTGGCGTATCCCCAGTCGCTGCTAACTGGGTGCCTGCGATAAGGCTGGTCTCCCTGTCATATCCGGAGGGCGGGGCAGCCATAACACAGTAAAATTTGGCGGCCGAGTAAAGAATGGGCGGCCGCGGATCGGGGACGGGCAACGTAAAACGAGCTCCGGTACATCCGGCATTATAGTAATGCCAAGCTCGTGCACCATCCAACAAACTTCCAACATACCCCAGGGTATTACTGGGGTTATCCAACATCATCTGAGCATAACCAAATTGCCGTGCAAAACGGCACGGCAAGTACGGTTCCAGGTAGCACTGATTCCGGTTCCGGTACACCAGATGGGACGGCCGGATATTTTGTAACCAGCAGAATCCCCATTGAGGCAGAGTGGTAGTACCTTCGCCCAGGTCCCGTAAATCCTCGTTGGCCTCAAAACCCAAATAGATGGGACCAACTTTGGTGATCTCCCAACCCTGAAGACGGGATAAAACCTTTCTACAAACCGGGACACCAGTATGCGACCAGCTCCTCCGATGAAAACGACGAAGGAATGCATCTCCAGCCTTATAATCTCCTTCCGAGCCTGGGCTCATCACACTGGGATGATGCAGAATCAGCCATCCCATCAAATAGTGAAATAGCAGTTCGGCGCGCGGGAAGTTATTATTTCGGCCTCTGTCATGAATCACATTTCCAGCAAACTCTCTCAAACCTCGCTGCAGGTTACATACCATTGCGGGGAGAAGAGCCAAACGCCGGCCGAAAACCAGCTTCACGGATGGCAGGATTAAGTTTCGGGTTACCCTCTCTACGGCACCGGATCCGCCCGCAAATACGCAATCCCGGAGCCATATCATCAGGTAGGATGCCAACACCGCCTTGGGTGACATCCGATAAGCAAGATGCCAGAAGCAGCTGTAGGAGCGTGCATCTGACTGCTGGTCCTCATTTCTTCGGGGATTTTTCTCCCCTAACCTGCTCATTTCGGACAACACTTCGCTACGAGAGAGCGCCGGTGGAGTGGAAAATTGTGAGGGATCCTCCTTGTCTTGTCTAAAGACATGATCTCTCCAAGCGGTCACATGAGGCTGCGTCCCGTTCCTATCCCGTCTCTGCATATAGTAATGATGACTCGCCACTTCCTTGAAGACGGCCGTCATCTCCTCAGCCCTGTCCCCCAGGACTTGAAGTTCCTCGTTGGTGGGAAAGTACTCTTCATAGGGTTCCGACCCCCAAGGGAGTTTTGACACCTCGTACATCTCATGAAGTGCGAACCCTAATTCCTCCACCGGAGTAAAGAAGGTCCCGGTATGGATATCAAACATCTCCAGGAGTGCGAGGAACATGTGCCTATTAAGGTCAACACCTGCCTGGGTAGCACGGATCGCGGCAGTCAACCCGATCTCTCGGAGCTCAGTTTGAAACCGCGACAAGATCCAGAGCGTCAGTTTATCCCATTTGGAGACGTAATGGCACCAACCCTCCACCCGAAACTCTTCTGTCGGGTAGGAACGTTCCATCAAAAACATACGATGTGTAAAAGTCGAAGCACTATAAGCAAACGTATCAATGGGTACATCACTGTAGAGGCTCCCAGGACGTAAAGTCCGTCAAGTGTAAGAAGACCCAGACCGTACAACGGTCAAAGCATCCCTTTGGTCGGAAGTAGAATCAATTTGGATGACACCAGTCACCGCTCCCCCCTGAGAAGGGGTAAGCTCCCAAGACATCCTCCTCTGGGAAATAAGGCGACAAAAGGACGTCAAAGGCCACTGACGTTCAAGTTGCTTAACAGTCATATGCACTCCATTCGCAGTAAAGAACCAGTCCTCCCTGACCTTCAGTACTGACGAGTCAGTAGAAGTGAGACGGTCTCCAAACAGGAACTCAGGCTTCAGGAAGGTCACTTTATCAGATGTGGAAGGTTTAATGACTCCACGCTCCATCATCCGTTTGAGGAACCAATGCTGCTGTTCACGGATTAGGGTCATTCTCTCAGGAGGCTGATCCAGCATAAGAGCATCTTGAGCAGGGTTTATCACTTCCTCGTTATGCTCTACTCCCATTTGGCTGAAGGCAGCCTCCAAGAAAACTTCACTCAAAAGCGGGATTGCCATCGACACTAGTAAAAGATCAGAAAAAGTCAGAAGAGAACACACAATGTGTCTAAAGGAGAAAACTGCGGCGCATCTTCAGGGTTTGAACCCATGCGCGTCAGCAGTATAGCCTCGGCGCATCTTCAGGGTTTGAACCCATGCGCGTCAGCGGTATAGCCTCGGCGCATCTTCAGGGTTTGAACCCATGCGCGTCAGCGGCATAGCCTCGGCGCATCCAAGGTTTAAACCCATGCGCGTCGGCGGGCAAAGACCGCGGCACATCATTAAAGACTCAAGGCCTATGTGCGTTGGCGTACGGACAATGAGACTTACCAACCACCTCCGGCCGAACTTCGACAGGCCGACGGGGAACGACCGCCGCCGCAACTTCCGCGGACTCCTTCGCTTTCTCCTTCCCCTTGCCGGCAGCACCGCGAGGAGTCTTGGGAGCCATTCTCTCGAAGAAGGAGAAGTTAGGGTTTTGAAGAAGAAACTCTAAAGAAGCAGAGGCACAGAGAAGAAGAACCCTTTCTCTCTCCGACTCTTACCTATTTATAGGGCATGGTCGCACGCGTGAACAGATGACGTGTGATCTCAGCCGTCGCCTCGGGTTCTGTGCAAGGATAGCAGCAAATAAGACCAAAAGATCATCATTAATCTTTTCGGTTACCGAGGCACCATCATCATTAACTGAGAAGAGCATGCGCCCGAACAAGCATGCGCCCAGAAATCATGCGCCCTGACCTCCATGCTTCTTATTCAAAGTATTCCAAAACTTATTCAAAAGTTTTGAAAACTTTGAAGGGGGTCTTGTAGAAGCATGGAATTTCACAACCAGAAAGCCCATGCGCCAGACACTACATGCGCTAGAACTCAGACGAGGAACTTCACAAGCAAAGTCAATAAGTATAGACATTTGAAGAAGGACTTTTTATTTATATATAAAAGTCTATTACATGTCTAGAAAAGGTTGTACAAGGGAGAATTTCTACAAAGAAAAGATCCTAAGCCTACAGCCAGCGGCCACCATGCGCCTTCAGATAAGCGCAGCGGCCACCATGCGTCTCCAGATAGGCGCAGCATCACTATGCGCCACCAGTGAGGCGCAGCAGATATCATGCGCCTCCATCCAGGCGCATCCCGTCATCTCTTCAGCAACTCAGTTATGTGCATCCCTTCAGCCAAATTCTTCCAGCCAGGCTCACCTGGCCGAGCAGAGCCCAGTTATGTGCCGCTCTTCCAACCAGGCTCGCCCGATAAATGCTTTGATACACAAAGCATTTAACCCTCTGGCTGAAACCAAGGAAGAGAAGAGCACCGCAAATGCTGTGGCCAGGGGAGGCTTCGAAAGAGCCTCCAAAGCCGAAGGAAGACCGTGATCGAAACCGCGGCTAAAGGAGCAGCTTTCGACACGATCAAAGTGGGAAAACCCCACTTTACAGGAAGAGAGAGCCTTGCACCGCCATTCCGATCTACGGTTCTTTCGGAATAACGGAGACGAGGCTCGAGCATCCCTATCTTTGGATGCAACAGGCACCTTCCGCCTGCCTCAGAAGCCCTCGACTCCGTCTTTTGGATGTAACAGTCACCTTCAAGTGCATCAAAGACAACACAGCGTCTCATCTTCACCCTCGGGAGCACTTCGTCAGCAGAATGCACCCGTATGTTCAAATTCATATTGGAAGTACGTGAGGGAATGAGAAGCAAATCTTCTCTCCATGCCACTATTTATAGGCCGGGCAGATCAAACCCACGCGCCAAGTGGATGGCCCTCCGAATTCCGTGCAATGAATTTACATTAAATGGATGAACCGGACGCCTCGAATTCAGCCAAACGGCTATTTATAGCACTCGAAGAGCGAGACAGCCGCATCATTAAAAGACATGTCCGATGCGGCAGCCAGACAGCGCATCACACGGACGCGCCCTTCGGCATCAGGCGCATCACACAGACGCGCCCTACAGTACTCGGTGCATTATAGAGGGTGCGCCCCCACGCATCTGTAACGCCCCAGTCCCAAAATACGTAGGACCAAGTACGTAAACATGCCAGCTGTATTCATACGAAATACGTAGGTCTCGTATGAATACATAAGCTGTAAAATGCAGTAATCCAAGACAACTAAATCTCATCCACAATGAAAAGAAGAATAATATGAATATCAACTCGAATATTTATGATACAATTGTTGGGTGGAGACAAAGTCCACTACCAACTATCTCAATGAAAGAAAATGTACAATAAATCGAGCGATAAAAATAGCAAGACGAACCAAGCGCAATTGTCTTCGAAGAAATGGAGAAGACCACGGCCTTGGCTAGAATACCTGCGGAAAACATGAACACACACCTGGGGAAAAACCAGGTCCTCAGAGGGACGTAACAAGATACATAAAAACAATACCATGATGAACTGTAAATGATACATGATAAAGAAAAGACCACCTGCTCTAACACAATGGAACCTAACCATCTAGGTGTAATGCAAGTCGAAAACTATACTGGAACGTATAAGTGGGTAGGAATAAAGCATAGCATCCACTAGAGGCTTTCGCATGAACTAGTATACGTCTCTGACCGATCTGACGACGAGGTCAGGGCCGTGCAATGGATATATCCCCTAGTTCATACTTTGCATCGCTAGCATACCTCCTGACTTATCTGACGACGAGGTCAGGGCCGTGCAATGGATATATCCTCTAGCGACACACCCATAACAGGGAAACCATAACCCATAACCGGGCAATCTAGAAGGCTGTGGGATAGCTCATACGTCCCAGTAGTTTTCCCCGCCCATGTATCACACAAGTCATATCCATGTCTTGGCGGTCCATATCTCTATGCAAGTCACTATCTAGACTCCACTAATCCATAAATGAACCGACACACGAACCGCCCGTATCGGTAGCAAGTCGAATACGTAGGTTCGTGCCGACTCTATGATCCTCACTCATGTGTCGTGTATGAGACGTGTCAACAAGTCTAAGAAGTTATGAAGCATAACTTCAACACACCGGAAAGTCCGCTACCACATATGGTCCACACACACACGCACACACACAAACATCGATATACATATCGATGGCACCCAAGTCATACTTGGACATACTCTTACTAATGTAAAAACACTAGCAACACATAAAATATCATGAATCAAATATAAGTACAAGATGGCAAGGTATCTTGCCTGATAGGACGCCTGGTGTGCTGCAATGATCAAGGTGGCACGATCTGCGACTCCGGTGCAACAACTGTACAAGGTGACCTCGGATGATGGTACGGTCGATTCTATTGGGTTCAGAAGGGTCAAATTCGTTAGGGTTGACATAAGGTAGTCTCGAAATGGGCGAAGGAATAGGAACAATAGAACTTGGATACGGATAGGAGAAAATCAAATAAATATTTATATATATACGAGTTTCGAAACTATTTGTAATAATCGAAAACTAATTTGAGTCTAAAAGAAATACTTAAAGTTAAAAATCGTTTTCGACAAAACTCTAAGTTGTAAAAATTGAAATTATAGGCGGAAACTATATTTTTAAATAAGGCCAAGCCAACTATAATATTTGCATAAATACGTATACATATTTTTGAAAGCTTATTATACCTAATTATACAAAACCAATTTCTAATAATAATTAAATTAACCATAATCTTTAGTCAATAATAAAATTATATAACATTAATAATAATGACAGTAATAATACATAGTGTACATATGATATTAATAACTATTACTATAAAATACTTCTACCGAAAAATCAGAAATAACATAATGATTATAATAATAAAAATAATAGTAGTAATAACAAATATTTGGTATGGTGTTAGCAATAACAAAACAAGATAGTAATAATAATCATTAATAATATTTTTAATATTTAAAATCCTAATAATAATAATATAAGAAGGATTATCATCTAAAAGTAAACAGGGCAACTCTATACTATTCTCTTGAAGAGCTAAATCAAAAGTATATGTAAAATGGGAAATCAAAGCATCATAAGAAAGCAATTGAAATATAAACCCAAATAAAATAATGTAAGCAGGAAAATGAAAAATAAAAAAGGTAAAAAAAAACTGTTCTCTGTTAATACGTACAGAAAACTTAAGAAACCCAAAAAAAGAGAAGAGAGAGAAAGAGGAGGGGGGAGTTGAAGAGGGGAAAAAGGAACGGCCGAGCGGGAGAGGAGGTGAGGCGGAGCAGTCGGTTACGGCGACCAGCGGGAAGGTCGCGGGGCTCGACGGGGTGGAGAGCGGAGGCGGACCACAGTCGGCGAGACGCGGTGGAGGCGGACGGCGAAGTTCGCCGGGGAGGAGCGAAGAACGGAGAGTCGGGAAGGAGACGGGGAGGGTTTCGACCGACGGAAGAGGACGGGGTCCGGTCGGAGGAGAGTGAGCGGCGGGCGCACGGGTCAGAGGTCGGAAGTGGAGTGCGGGAGAGGGAAGCTCGGCCAGCGGCGTTAAACCTAGGGCGGCGGGGGTTCAGGCGTGGGAAGAGTCAGCGGGGAGGCTGGTTCGACCGGAGAGGGGTTTCGTTCGGGTGATTGGTGAATTGGGCGCGGCGGATCCTCGTGAACGGGAAGCCGGAGGGATCAGTCGGGGCTCAGAAGTGGGTTTCGGGCGGCCAGCGAGGGGGTTTTTGGGTTCGGCCCCGGCGAGGGGCTGAGGCGGGCGGCGGTTGGAAGAGACAGGGTCGGAGGGCTGCGGGTCGGGACGGGGCGGTCGTCTCCGGCGACTGCGGGTGCACTCGCGGAGACGGAGGCTCAAGGCGCAGCGGCCACGGCAAGGGCTGGTGCAAGGGACTGAGCCGGTGGCACGCGCGGAGACTCGGCCAAGGTCGGCACGATTTCCAGCGCTGGCGTCGAGGCGTGGCGACGCTCGCGGCGAGTCGGGAGTTGGTAGGCGACGCTGGCGGCCTGATTGGCTCGGCGGAGGTGAGTTTTTAGGATTTGGGTTTTATTTCTTCGTTTTCTTTTTGGGTGGCGGCCGGTTTGGTGGCGGTGGTTGTGTGCTGGGTTGGCGGCAATGATGGCCGTGGTGGCGGGGTTGTAGGCGAAGGCCTCCTGGTAAGGTGGACGGGGTTGGGTCTGGCCAACGGGGTTCGGTGGCTGGATGGGCAGGGAGTCGATGATGGCGGCGATGGTAACAGTGGTGGTGGCTGAGTTCGGCTAGGCCATGGAGGAGTTCGGGTGCAGGCTGTGGTGATGACAGTTTGGGTTTAGTCGGGAAGGACGTGTTCGGGTGATGACGACGGGGTGGTGCTGTTCATGTCGGGGTCAAGGGGCGGGTTGTCGTGAAGCCTATGGCGAGAGGGTGATGGGGTCGACAGGAGACAGGAGCGGAGACTAGACTAGGGCTAGGATTAGGAATTTTATTCAATCGTGTCGGGGTTGTCGACACAGAAATTTACAATGTATTTGTAAAAAGAATGGAATAAGAACGGGAGAGAACACGGACACGAGGCACTTGTGGTGGAAGAAATATTTTGGAGAAAATTTGTGGATGACAAATAATAGGGAGGAGTACCTGCCTATTTATAGGATGTGGGAATTCCCCTTAGGATTAGGATTTGGATTAATTTAAACCCAATTAGAATATCACATCTAATAATTTAAATCAATTCAAGAATTTCAAACCCAATCAAATCCAAATTCAAAATAAAAATCAAATTTAAATCTATTTAAATTCTAGTTTAAAAATCAGATGGGATAGATCCAATTTGCAAAATTTTTAAATGAATCCATGAATTTAAATCAAGATTTTAAATGCCACAAAAATTTTAAATTATTTTTCTAAAATACTAATAATATTAATTTCGAAAATAATAACTATTTTTAAATATCTTTTCAAATAATAAAATATTTATATTAAATAATTTCGAAAATAAAAATATATAAATTTAATTTAATGTACCTCCTATGCAAGGAATATAAAAATAGTTTTCAAATTGCCACTAACAAATAAATAAATAAAGTAATAAGGTTTTTGTCATCTCGATAGACAACTTTAAGCAAAATATAAAAACAATAATTATTATATATTATTTGAACTATAAAATAAAAATATTTTTCAATAAATATGTACGCTCGCACATATTCGCACTCGACGAGCAAGAAAAATAATTTCGTGCACGACGTACAATACGACTACGCAACGTACAATACAAAATTTTTAAATCAGTATCAAAATCGCTAAAAATATAGTAGAAATTTTAGGGGTTTTACAGCATCTCCATACTGAGTGGAACGCCAACCGACGCGCCCACTCAGCTGTCCATCGAATGTCACCAACATTAAATGCTGAACTGACAGAGTTGGCAGCACGCCTCCCAAAGTCTGAACAGTTGACAGCTTTATTCAGAAAACGAAGCGTCGGCAACGTCAGCATCATCATGACTCTATTCCGACGGCTACTGCCATGTGGCCACCCGCATGCGCCTCTACGGCCATGCGTCCACACCCGCATGCGCCTCTACGGCCATGCGTCCAAACCAGCATGCGCTTCAAAAGCCATGCGCCTCAGACCCTTCACTGATCCCTAAAGACAGAAGAAGAGTCTCCGGTTGAAGTTTTGCATGCGCCTCAAAAGCCATGCGCCCCAGACTGATCTCTGATCCCGAAAGACAGAAGGAAGGTCACCTACATGCGCCTCAAAAGCCATGCGCTCTAAATGGTTTATAACTCCTAAAGGTTATGAGCCGCAGCCTCCTCCTGCGCCCAATCCAAGGCGCAGCTCACCAGATCACTCCTCTCCACCAAATCCGATATCTTCGAACCATGAGTCGACGACACGTGTCTTTTGACTCAACTCGTCCAAGATTTCAGCAACGGAAAGATCTTCCCTCTGCTACGTGCCGGCTCACAACAGCAGTATGAAGAGTTCTCCCCCTCGATCAGGGCGCAGCATCCATGCGCCTCCATCAGCAACCTCCACGTGGCGTCCCCACACCGGCGCATCCTACATGCGCGCATGAGCAGCCAGCCTGCAAAACTATAAATAGAAGGATCATCCCCTTCACACACACAGACAGAGAGACTCAGAACACAAGACTCACAGAGAATCCACAACAGAAAATCACCAGAGAGGCAGTTCTAGACACTCAACGTCTTCCTCCTCTCAGCAAGCTCCAGCACCCAGAGCAATCAACACCTTCAGAGAACCGATAACCGCCGTCAGCCGGTCAACGGAGTCAACACATTACCACTCGCTCCATTGGCACTAAGGACCCAGCTTAAACAAAAGTGTACTCCTAGGACTACATCTAAGTCCTATATTGTATCATTGTTCTGTTTGTATTAAGATTTCAATCAAAATAATTTTAATGGCAAACAGTATCGACGGTAGAACGCTGTATATAACGTCTGTAAATACTACGACTAACAATATAAAGGTACATGTACATCATATACACTCCGAATGGAGGTGACATAGCAATACAGTCTCAATTACAAGATAAAACTAAGGTAGATAGCACAGAATAAAAATATATGATAGATGAAAAAGAAATAAGTCCAAGATCCAACACAAGCCCAGATATATACACAACATCACATGGTCACAAAATATAACATAGAAAGCTACAGTCTGATAGTACTAGCTGGATCGCAGTCTAGGCAACCCAACTAATCTACAATACTCTGGGAGTGCAAAGTCTAGTGGCTCTACTATCATGCCACGGTCCTGGACTACTCCATCTAACTCGAGCCCATAATAGGTCGAGCAGTCTGTCTCAGAATCATCTGTAATATATCAACGATATCCTGTCAGAAAAATGAGCAAGTACAAGCACTAACAACAGTTCCATGTGAATTGACAAATTCTATAAGAGACAGTATGATGAAATACAAGACAAAGATATAGGAAGACTTGGGAACCGTTCGGAAGCTAAGTTACAACCCTTAAACCAAATAAGGACCGGGGTTGTAACCCTTCTCCCGAGCAGAACTTAGTCTCCAATCAAGGTACAACGTAAAGACATGTAGAACATGTGAGTAACTGTATATCATAGTATGGTGAGAAAGTACTGAATGTAGAACAGAGCAGGATATAAGATAAGATAAAATAAATATAAAATGTGCATTGAATTATTAGAGCGTTATGTGATCGGCTTGGG